>VZRI01001965.1:1599401-1619867 GCA_013397515.1 Upupa epops
CTCTCCCCGCACCGCCTCCTCCTGCCCCCGCGCCCTCCGGCCGGCCCAAAGAAACTCCTGAAAAGCCGCACCCCCGCCCCACAATGAATATGGGGAGGGGGACACACGCGACACGGGGTCAGCCAGACCTGTCCCTGCTCCCGCAGCAACTTCTCCCCGGGCAAGGGGCTCCGCGACTCTCCCGACACTTCTCCGGCAGTGGAAGGGCTGGCTTTGCGTACCGGGAACTAAGTTACAAATACACCCACCGCGAGGAGCCGGCGGCTGCAGCCCGCACTGTCACCGCCTGTCCTGCTGCCCCCGCATGGACAGGGACCGGCCATCAACACAGCCCTGGGATGCTCCAATCCTGCCCTAGGATGCTCCCATACAACCCATGAGATGCTCCCACGAGCTCTGGGATACTCCAGCGAACCCTGGGATGCTCCAATCCAGTCCTGGGATGTTCCAACCTGTCCCAAACAGGGGCTTCTCCACACTGATGCTGACAGCAGGAGCACCCTCTTTGTAAGGTGGCCAAACCCTCGAGTTCACTATGTTTGGGTCTGTGGCATCACAGTCCCAGAGGGGTCAGGGGGTTCACATCATTCAGAACCAACCTCCTCAAACTCTCACGCAGAAGAGCTCAACTTCCTCAACACACACACAATCCTGTCTCTATCCCAGGCACTGCCACCATCCCGACAACCTATTCATTTTCTCTCTCGCCCCAAAACCTACTGCCCCCTCAATCTCCGGCAGCAAGATCTGATCAAATCTCTCTCGCTCTTTCAACAGCATTTTTTTACGTTCTCACAGAGTTTCTGCAGCCCAAACGTGTGCGAGCCAATCCTTCACGTGCAACTGAAAAGGCAGAAGCCGCCCTGACACCGTTCCCAGGCAGAACCGTGCTTTCTTTGCAGGAGTCGAGGGCCGCCAGACAAAAGCCCCATTAGTTATGCTGCTAAAGAACCTCACAAGGAGCAAAGACAAAGGACCCAATTTACTGACAACTTGTGATCTGATGTTAAATGGGATGTGATACGGATTGCTTTCCACCCTAAAGTGTTTTCGTGTCAGATAACAAATTTATTAATGGGATTTTTTTCAGGTCACAAAAATGTGACCCCACCCTCTTATGAATATTTTATAAGGGACTAAGGGCATCTTTTGCAAGACCCTAAATCTGCCAGAAACAGCCTACATGAATCAGAGAGACCGCCTGCCTCTTAAAGGGGCACACACGCACCCCGCGGGTCAGCACGGAAAGGGCACGCCTGGGATTTATAAGGGTTCCACGTATGCAGAGCCACACAAACAAACCCGCGATGCACGGGACGCTCCGTACCACCACAACCCAGTAACACATGCGATGAGCTAGTAATAATCACTGCCTGCCTGAAGAGAATCCTTCCTGTCCTGGACTTCAAAGTAATCTCGAGGAATTCAGATGGCTTACGGGAATATATTACAGAATTCACCGACTTCAACTTTTCAACAGCTCCTCTCGCCGACGAGCTCCTCCTCCCTGTTGTGTCTGCAAGAAGTGTCACCGTCCCAAACTGCACTGACGGAGAAGGAGCAGCTGTAGGAAACATCTACCACCCCCTTACTAACCGCAGCCAGAACAAGGCAGGGGCTGTGTGCCCAGGCAGTCTCTGCAGACCAGTCACAGGATTCACCACAGACCCCAGCTTGGAAATCTTCAGATCTAACTTCTCTTCAGCACTTCTCACCCCCACGAGACCCTCAACCCTATGCAATCACACCTGCAACTCTTATTTTCCACTATGGCCATACCCACGTAAAGACAGCTCAACCAAAGGCTAGTGCCCTCCTCCTGCCCTCATTGCCAGCCTCTGGACCAAGCTCTGACTTACTGTATTTATTTAAAAAAGAGGACTGTGTGAAGTCGGCTGCTTTGATCCAGGCACTTCTCTTCTTTCCAGGAAAAGCACAATGTGGCAGGGCCAGCACCAGGCTGGGAGCTACATGCACAGCAAAAGCACGGCACTGGCTCTGGCACTGAAAACCCTTCCCAGGGTCACCTAGAAAATGTAATTTATCCTATTTTATTTTATCCTATTTAATTTTATTCTATTTTATTTTGGTTTATATTATTTTTTAATGGCTATCACACTGAGGATGCTTCTCTCTCGCTCTCTCTGAGAGCTCCATTTGTAAAACTTCTAGCCTGGCTCTGGAGTTGCCCACAAAGTCCACCATATCAAAGACAGCCAAGGGCCTCAACACCTCTGTCTCCTCATGGGGACAAGGCTGCTCGTTTCAGGTTCTCCTACAGACCACTATTTGCAAAACACTTTGAAACAGCACGGTGCTGTCTTAGCACTGAGTGCTGTTCACAGGACCTGCAAGCCATATTTTTGAAGCATTTTACATCCTCTGGTTTAAAAGTATAAAAGCTTCCTACCTGCGAGCTCAGCCAACATCTGCTGCGAGCTAGAAACTTCCCTCCGTCTATTCTGTTAGTAACGGGGATGGCAGTTACTTGTTTAAGTAAGGTCACCATGAATTACATAGCATTTCTAAGGCAGTAAAATATTATAGAAGACCAAAAAGAACCGTAAACTCCCACTTAATTCCATTTCTTTACAGAGAGTCATCACAGACAGAGACAATCACACAGGGGCTTTCAAAACAGAACACAGAAAGTAATAAAAATAATAGGGAATGAGCATGGCCCACGAGATCTGATCCATATTAAGGGGTGCTATCGACACCGAGGAGAGAGAAAAGAATCTCTGGATACTGGGCTCTAAGGTCCAAGTGAGGGAGAGACAACAGACTAAGAATTACGATGAATACAGTGACATCAATAGGTTAGTTATAGCATTATTTTACAACTAGACCTTCTAGCTGCAGACTTCTGCAGGTACCTATCCAGGCAGAGGCTGTGGACTTGCCCACCAAAAGGTATCAGCTGCCTTGGAAGGCAAGGGAGAAGGAAGGAAGAGACATCCTCATAGTGCCGTCTCAGCTAACCAGAGCTAACTTGCCCCAAACGAGGACATTTCATGTTTAGGCTTTATATGAAGCAATTTCTCCCCAAGACACCAATTCTTGTCCTCAGGATACTCCCCTGGGCAGGCAGACCTAAACAGCTCCTGCTCTGCTCTCCAGCAGCAAATGATGGGACTAATCCTGCATCCCAATTGTCCAAGCACAAACCAGGGAGTCATTCAGGTGGTGGTGGTGCAGAGCCAACACCAAACGTGGCCAAGGACCTGGGTGAGAGCCACAGGCCGGGTAAAGACCAAGCTGTTGCTTGCAGTCCTGAGGGCAAAAGGCACCTCGGCTACTATTCCCACCCCTGGATCCCCAGGCCCATTTTTTGTGGGGTTAAAGCACATTTTCCTGTTCTGAGAACACTCTGTTTTCCCTTGGTTGCTGTTAGAAAAACGTACAATACCAAACAACTGACTAAACAACTACCAGTGAAACTGATTACCTACAGAGAAGAGAAAAAGCACCAAGTTAATCCTTTCTTTTCCCTTATTTTTTTAGGAAAACAACGGTATTAAACAGTGTAGGAGAAAGGGACCTGGGGGTCCTAGTGGCCAGCAGGATGACTCTGAGTCAGCAATGTGCTCTTGTGGCCAAGAGCGCCAACAGCATCCAGGCAGGGATCAGAAGGGAGGTGGCTAGCACATCCAGGGAGGTTCTTCTCCCCCTCTACTCTGCACTAGTGAGACCGCATCTGGAGTACTGTGTCCAGTTCTGGGTCTCTCAGTTCAAGAAGGACACAGAGCTGGTGGAGGGTGTCCAGCGTAGAGCAACGAAGATGCTGAAGGAAGTGGAGCACCTCCCTTATGAGGAAAGGCTGAGGGAGCTGGGTCTCTTGAGCTTGGAGAAGATGAGGCTGAGGGGGGACCTCATTCATGTCTATAAATATTTGAGGGGTGGGNNNNCTGCTGTGGCAGGGGGATTGGACTAGATGATCTTTCGAGGTCTTTTCCAATCCCTAATGATTCTATGAATAATCCCAGCTAATGCCCTCGTGGTTAAAATACATTCAGGCAGAGCAGGGCTTTTTTTAGGCTGATGGTGTCTCCACCAAAACAGCACAGCAAAGCAATTAACATTTCGCTATCGCTCCTGTCCCTGTTGCTCTTCTTTTTTTTTGATGCGAAGCTGTCACTTTCCTTATTGCCCCTGCAAATCCTACACCAAGAAGGCTCTTTAAATCCCCCCAGTGCTGTGCAATGGTTTAAAATTTCACTCCGTGGCACGCTTTAAATTACCATTCACATCTTCATTTAATGCATCATTTTATAATGCCAGTGTTACCGGTTAATTTATATATACACAGCAGGATGTGTCAACATTCAGGTGAGTTATGAATATGATTGTGCACGAGTTATGGAAGACATTTCAGCAAAATTATGGTTCCCTCTAAACATAAAAAGTATTAATAATGAATCAAACATCACAGGTAAANTTTTGCTCGGCGCTCGTGTTTGATTGATCTTAATAAATTGCCATCTCCTTTCCCTAATAAACTGTAATCTCTTGTTTCCGCCACAAAGTAAAATTTATTAGCACACTCTTCTACCAGCAGGTCTGCATCACTCACAGCACAGTGTGCAAATTGTTCCGAGTACGCTGGGGCGTTATTCATAATTTATTTTTCTGCCCCAAAGTACACAATAGATTGGAAGGTAATCACCACTAACTGTTCTCCCTTACTTTCCTTAATTACGTGAGATAGCGTTTATGTCACGTTCCGGAGAGGCAGTGCTGCACTTGCCATCACAACTCAACTCCCTTTCTTCCCCACTCCTCTTTTCCTTTCTTTTTGGTTGGGTTTTTTTTGAGTTGAAACATGCTGTTCGCACAGAGAAAACCTTCTTAGGCCAGGAAAGACTGGGGGTGGGATCTGGTAGGAGATGGCAGCACATCCACTTGAAAAGAACAACCCCTGTCTACCAAAATAACCTACTGGGCCTGACAACAGCGATGGCTCCGACAGGAAAAGTAGGTGTTTTGTCATGGTGTTAAAGTTGCCATGGTAAGAAAAAAAACCCCACAACACAAAACAACTCGGAATGAAACATCAACAAAACCAGTGTCAATCAAACACGTTTCTGCCTGCGCAGGATTCAGTGTTAACCACTGAGCTCCTGGCCACCCCAGGCAGACCCTGTGCAGAGAGAGGGGCGCAAGCCACCCCCAGCACCCCCCGGCTCTGTGCTTTGAGGTGGGTCACCCCAGTGTAGGGTTGGTGTGGGTACAGCTGGTGGGACACACAGTGTTAGATGCACTGCCCTCTCCTGGTAACCTGCTTTGATCATCAGGAGATTTCATGCTTGTCCTCACCACCACCAACCCCCTCGTGAAAAACAACCTGTACCCCCACCACGGACAGACACACATGCTTGCACTGCTAGGGATTTAAATCAAACTCAACCAGATGAAATACAGGTCCCTTCCTGGCAAAACTCCACTTCCTGCATCACTCCCCTTTGCATACGGCCCCGGATATACTCTACAGGATCATCTCCGAACAACCTGTATCACCTCTGGGCATCCACTGCTTTTCACTCGCTCTGTCAAGAAGGCACGTCTGCGTACTTTCAATAAAATAGCTTCTCAGCAGCCACTGTTCTCATTTCAGTGATCCCCAAGGTTTCCTGATACAGTCCCAAGCTTTACTCCAACATTCAAAAGCTACTTTCAATTTTTGTTTTTAAAGACGGCTGCCAGGGGAAGAGCGTTTGCTCATCTCTGAAGAGAGATTGAGAGTTCACTGTGTGCACGCAAAGAACCAACTCAAATTATTTCCTACAGAGATGTTTAGGCAACAGCCTCGTGCTTAGACGTCAGGGAAAAGCCCGGAAAAGCTGCAGCATTGCTGATGCTACAGGGAAGGAGATTGAAGCAGCACTGGGATCCCTGCTCTTGCTAGAACTAACTGGAGGCACCGCAGCTCCTGGAATCAAACCTCCAAAACAACACAAAGCAGCAGCACAGTGTGATTTGCAAAGCGGGCAAACGATGCCAAAGCCAAGATGACTTACTGCAGGGAGGAGGACACACAGCAGCCCTCTGAGATGAGCTCTGGTTGCCATACCGGACTTGCAAAGTGATCTGACTGCAAGGCAGAACTGAGCTAGCACGGGGAGCTACTGAAGGCCACCAGCGCAGGTTCCTCTGTACGTGGACAAACAGCTATTTTGGAAGCAGGGCATGGTGAGGAATCCTCCTCCTGACCACCACTCTGCCATGCACAGCGTGCCTCTCCTCCTCCCTGCCTCTGGGTGAGATGCATCCCCTTGCTCAGCCCAACAGGATGGGGGTCGGGTGGGGAGAAACCAGTATCCCGCTGCAAGGCAGGAGGAGACCCAGTGTCAGCACAGCCATCCCCTGGCCTTTGGCCACGTCAGTCATTTTGATGGTGCACGTCTGGTTTCACATGGACGAGAAACAGCCAGTCCGTACAGGCTAAGCAAACACCCGACTATAGGACTTTGCACTCGGATCCCTTGGGGTCATCCGACCGGCTCAGAGTCCTTTGTGTGGTGCTAAGCAGGGCTCACTGTGTGCTTTGGGATTTTCCTTTGTACTTCCACTCCAGCCCTTCACAGCGCAATGCCATGACCCATCACTTGTTCCCAAATAAACGGGGCCCAAGCTGAACTCAAGGACAGGGTCCTCCCCTCCCATTTCCCTTCCCCAGGCAAAGGGGGCTCCTGTCTGCAACTCAGGGATGTTTCCTATCCAAACCCGGCTGCAGCTTATCCCAATTGTTTTCTCAGCCCTTGAGCCACGAGAAAGGCGGCGATGCTGAGAGCCAGGACCCGCTCCTTCGCTGCACCCAAGGTGGCAAAGGGCGAACAAGCACATAAAGCAATTTGTCTGGGGCCCCATAAGACAAATTTGCCTTCCTGTAGCAAAAGAAATCCCTCGGTTGAGCCTAAAGGCTTAGGGCAGGGCTGCTGGGGTTGGAAAAGCACACACTCTGCTAAGTGCAGTAACAGAGGAAAACTGAGGGAAACTTCTGTGCTCTGGAAGGAGAGACAACGCTCTGCCCTTAAATGCAGCCGCTTCTGGGTTGGATGATGACAACAACTTTTGCCATGCAGAGGAATTCAGGACACCTGAGGGATGGAGTCCTTCACTAGAATGAAATTGCAGGGTGATTAAGCAGAGAGAATGTAACTATCCAAACTGTAATTTGGCCAGCACAATGGATCTAACACCCCTATTCTTGGGAGGGGGAGAAAAAAAAAGCAAGTACTGTATTTGAAGTTCAAAATCTAATTAACTATTTGAGAAAAAGAATTGTGTTTTTAAAAGAAAATTCCTAACAATATAAAGAGAATTAGCACCGACTATTTTTTTCTCAAGAACTGCATAAAACGGCATGAAAAACGTATGATATTGTAATAATAGGAATGACTGGATTTGCTCAAATGTTCCTTAAACATATAATACAAGAATAAAATACAGCCTAAATCCTTCTATCTCCATAAGTTCCCTGTACAGAAAAACCTCGCCTTTAATAGGTTTACACCTTTAACATGTATTAGTTTGGAAAAGTCCTGGGGTATAATGACACATCTTGGCTTCGCACATTAATAGCTGTTCCCTTCATTTACTGATTTCTTTTACTGGTCAATCTGCTGTTTCACGACACTGCTCTTACCGCTCGGCTTCCCCCCTGCCAGCAGACCCCAGGGTGGGAAGGGGAGAGGGACTGAGCTGGCCATGGGCTGTGTGATCCCACGAGGAAGTGGGTTTTGAACCTTGCTTTCTGCTGTCTGCACGTCAGATGCTCATTTGGGATACGGTTTTGCTTTGTGCCAGCGAGCTGCAAGCAGGAGTGGAGCTGCCCTCGCCCCTTCGATAAACTGCAGAAATAACTGCCTTTCCAGCAGCAAAGGAATCAGCCAGGGCCACTCAGTTCCAGAAAGACAAGGAACTGCTTGAACGAGTCCAGTGCAGAGCCATAAGGATGATGAAGAGAGGAGCATCACCCTGATGAGGAAAGACTGATGGAGCTGGGTCTCTTCAGCTTAGAGGAGCCTGAGGGGTGACCTCATTAATGTTAATAAATACTTCAAGACTAAGCGTCAGGAGGACGGAGCCAGGCTCTTCGCAGTGGTGCCCAATGACAGGACAAGGGGCACCGGCTACAGGCTGGAGCAGACTAGGTTTCATATAAACATAAGGAAAATCTTTTTCACTGTGAGGCTGCCCAGAGAGGTTGTGGAATCCCCAGCTCTGGAGGCATTCAATCCCCATGTTCCTGGGACCTGTTCCTGTGTGACCTGTGCTATGTGATCCTGCTCTGGCAGGAAGGTTGCATTAGATGATCTTTCAAGGTCCCTTCCAACCCGACCGTTCTGTGATTCCTCAGGGCTTCTTGCTTTGCTGAAGTGACCTTGCTGGTCACATCTCTGTCCAGGGAGGCCCCTGTGTGTGCCCCCCAGAGCCACACCTGCTGCTGCACCAGCTCCCTCAAACCAACCTCATGCCATTTCTTCCCAAAGCTGCCACTCTGAATCCCTTGATTCCTCCATCACTCCAGGCTTTCCCTGTTATCCCAAATTCTGCTCTCTCCTCCTCATTACTACTCCTTACCTTCTCTCTTCCTATAGCTTGAGAGACCCAGAGAGATGCTCACCTGGCACAGGATGCTCTCTGAGCTCCACCACAAACCTGGGAAAGGTCCGTTTCCCCATCACTGGGGACACCCCTAACGATCTCCCCACAGGTCCACTTTGCACCTCAGCTCCAGGCTCAAAGGCAGGCCTGGCGTTTGCGAAGCCTCCATCCAGCTTTTACAGGTTTTTCAACACTTTAAGAGGGTTCTCTCGTGTTCGAGCCGTTCGTTTAACGGCTTTTTAGCACTGCCATTATAAACCAGAGCTCCTCAGGTGTTTATTACTCGGCTTTAAAAATTGGCTCGATGCTGAAATTTGGCAAACGAAGTGTCAGCCTAGGAGAAAACCCCTATTTTTTGCCAATTTTGCACTCTAAAAAAGAAAAATAAATTAAAAAATTAAATTAAAATAAAAATGACCCCGTTTTGGCCTCCATAAAAACGCAGCTCTGTGACACCGGTGCAGTACCAAGTCGATACTGCAGTGCTGCCAGCAGAGCTGCAGTGATGTAGCTCCTAAAATCGCTTTGAAGGTGAAGAGTGCTATTGAGCTGCTAATTATTAACTATTATTACTGATCCTGCCGCGCAACAAAGAGGCAAACAGAAAACAAAGGGAATACGAAATGTCACTGGGGAAAGCAGGCAGAACCGACGCGAGAGTCCGGCGCTGAGCACAGAGGAGCTGCAAAACAAGAGTGAAGATATGCTGGCAGGGTGGGGGCCTCCAGCCGATGCAAGAAGAACCAACAGACAGAGAAGGAAATGCTGGTTTTGCTTTTCTAGGATGATATTTCAATTTCAGAGAAGATACAAACAACCCCACCAAAGCTAGCAACGAGCAGCTCTAACCCGAGCTGAACACAGATCAACAGGGACCTCGTATCGCTCAGGCGGAGCCAAGGGAAATGTGAGCACGGAAGTCAGAGCCTTGAAGGTGCTGAGGACAGGTGACCTCACCTCAGTGAGGTCTGGCAGCCACACAGTGGCATAAATACAGGCTGGCAATTAGAGAGGGTCAAATCTGGTTGGGATCCTCTGCCCCATCACTGCAAGTGTTCAAGACCAGGTTGGATGGGGGTCCGGGCAACCTGATCTGGTGAGACCTGTCCCTGCCCGTGGCAAGGGGATTAGAACTAGATGACTTCTGAGGTCCCTTCTAACCCAAACCATTCTACGATTCCATCCTTTCAATGCATCACCCCTCCAAATCTGATTGGGGCTGAAAAGAAGGGGGGAGCAAGTTGTCTCCACTGTGAACCTCTCAAGCTCCTCCACTCTACCACCTTCTCAAGGGACTGTGGTTTTAGAGAGGAAAGGTAACAGGGTGAGTTTTCCTTCTTTAGGGGAAAGGGTGAGGACCAGGAGGCGAGAGAGGCCAGGCCACACTTCCATTTGGAAAGTGCAGGGTCAGAGCAGCCGAGAGAAGTCATCGGGGGCTGCTTTCAAACACAGTGGAAGGAAAAAAACCAATTTATCTTTCTGCAAACTTTCTGCTTGTCTAAGTGGCAGCTATTTAAATACAATTAACAAGCAAATGATTTTAAAATTACAATACATTTAATAAGGCAGCATCACAAACAATTTGCATCTCATTAAAGCATTTGAAGCTGCAGAATCAGCCTCCCAAATGGGTTGCACGTCAAGTGGGAAACCCAGACGGAGTCAACAGCTTCTGCAGCATCCTCTGACTCTGGATACCTGCCGAGAGGAGCACAGAGCAGGGGGGGTTGGTGGTCCAGCTGAGCCCCAGTGTGGGCCAGCCCCACAGGATCCTCCAGCCAGGGCTCGCAGCATGAGGAGGGATGCCATGAGCCAAAGCCTTGCTGGAAGTGGGTGTAAAACAAGGAAGGAAGGAAGGAAAAGGGTGTGTGGGTGTGTGTGCCTGTGGGATGGGCACTCTTTAATATACATTTGTGAACAAAGAGTTTAAAGAGATTTCAAGCTCTTTACTCAGCTATATATGTAATTAAAGGTTTATAGATTACGCCACCACAACCCTTCTGAGATTGCTGCTGGATCTGGACACACAGGAATTCCCAGCAGCCTCCCGCGGAACAACCCCACATCCACACGTGCAGCAGGAAAAGCTTCAACTTCCAAGTCACTTTCAGCTGTGATTTACTGTGGTGGTTCCATTTAACCTGGAGGATGCAGGAGCACTTCCCAGATCACACAGCACACCCCCACGTGCCTCTGGCTTCCTTTAGAAAGGTCCCACTGCCACGCAGTGAGCCACTGCCTGGATCTCATCTTAGGACACAGGCTTTGCAAAGCACAGCTTAGATAAGTAAAGGCTACTGGGTTTTTCTATCAGTGTAGCTGTTGCCACGCAAAACCCTCGCGTTGCAGCTCAAGAAGGGATAAGATCTAGCAGTAGGCTGGAGGGAAGCAGTTGCCATTGGGAAGGAAGGAACATACACAGTAGCTCTCCAGGTGATGCATTAACAAAATCCTGGATGAATGAGGAATGCAGCTAAAAAGCCTTCTTTTCAACTATCAGGAGGCTTGAAGGCAAAGACATCCTCTGTGAGAGGACACCCCTGAATAAATCTCTTTCCACAATCAGTCTCCAGTGCCAGCACCGGCCACTAACAGCACTGACAGGCACCGATCACACCGTCAATCCAAGAGGCTACTCCAAAGCACTTGATGAACTGTAAAGGCACAAGAACACGTTCTTGACTAAAGTCCAGCAAGAGTTCTGACAGCACCTTCTCTTTTCTGAACCCCAAGCTCTGCAGGCTCTGGAGCTGTGTGTGACTGCAGCTGAGTGCTGCCGTGCAGCACAGTCACACAGAGCTGGCAGCACAGAGCCAGAGTACAGCTTACAACTGGATCTACGGAGGAAATTTGGGTAAGTTGAATGTAATTATCCATTTGGAAGCTGGCCAAGGGCTGGGACTACTCAAAACCAGAAGGGAGGCTGGAAGAAGTGACCGGTTTTGCCTGTCCCTTGAATGGCAGCACCTCCAAGCTGCCCACAGGCTCTGGCTCGGTGCTTTTCAACAAGGAGAGCAGTGCTGAGTCCAGCACTCATACTGGTCTTACTGGGAGGCTTTGCTGGGAGACCTGTCAGCAATGCTAGGAATCTGGAAATATCACTGCAAGAGGGTGGCAGCTTCAGCCCCAGAAGTCCAATAAGAGAAAAAACAACCCCAAGGAGATGGAAAGAGTGACTAATAATAAATAAAAATCCACTGTCAGAAGCAAACCAGTCATGGTCCCGCTAAGCAACGTGTGTGCAACCAGCTGCCCTGAGTGCAGCACACTGGAGAAGCCCCACAGCCCACCCGGTGCTTCCCGCGTCTCTCCATCCATCCTCAGTGCCGACACCACCAGCCTGCGTCACCCCAAAGCTTCCTGCTCGGTGGTGCCACTGCCTATTGACACTGGCCCCGTGCGTTTCTTTTTCAGACCTGTGGGTTTGCAGTTTGTCAAAACAGGATTCTATTTAAACCCACAAATGTCACGATTTAAACAAAGACGGGGCAGTTACCGCTGCTTTAGCAACCAGACACCAGGCTCTCCTCACGCACAACACTGGAGCAGCCCTTACTTTCAGAAGACCTCCATCCCTGCTTGCCAGCTCGCTCTCTCTGCGGGGCTGGAGAGGAAGACGAGTGCCTAAGCAAAACAAGGCTCGCTTTCGATGAATTACAGAACACGTGTAATTCATTTCTCTGTAATATTGTGCTAAACTCAGCTCCAATTAAACAAACGAAAACACCTGCTTAGCACACATAGCTCTTTCCATACCTCAGGGGAAGACCCATCAGTGCGCTCCTGGAGCACAATCTGGCGCGGAAGCCTGCGCTAACAATGCGACGCTGGAGTGCTTGGGTTTATTTTATCTTTTTCTCTTGGTTTTTTTTTTTCTTTGCACATAGAGGAGGAGATGAAACAAAACGAACACACGCAGACAGGGAGAATTTGGAGGAGGAGCAGTGTTTGTTTGTAGGATTTCTATCTTCGGCGCGTGCCGTCCCGTAAGGTTCAGCTGCTCCAGGGCGCTTGGACCCGAGGGCGTGCGGCGCTCCAGAGGAGAAAAAGGGGGGTAATGAAAACTTTAAACACAAGTAGCTGGTCCCAGACCTTGTGATACTGTGAAACTAACAAAGAGACCTCGTGCTAACACATCTATTGAGTCTGCGAGAAGATGCGTCCAGAGGAGAACCATGAAATGCTCAGAGGGCTGGAGCCTGATCTTACGAGTACAGACCGAGAGGTTCTGTACCCTCAACCGAGGGGTTGTTCAGCCTGAAAAGGAAAAGGCTCTAAGGGGAACTTTTAGTGACCTTCCAGTAGCTGAAAGGGGCTGTCAGAAGGCTGGGGAAGACTGTTCACAAGGTCAGGGAATGACAGGACAAAGAGCCATGGTTTGAAGCTGGAAAAGGAGGGAATGAGGCTGGACATGAGAAGAAAGCTCTTTAATCTGAGGTTGGGGGATCCCTGGAACAGGGGGCCCAGAGAGGCCTGTCCATCCCTGGACCCATTCAAGGCCAGGCTGGATGGGGCTCTGGGCAGTCTGGTCTGGGGAGTGATTGCCCTGCTTGTTGTATGGGGACTGGACTAGATGACCTTTGCATGTCCCATCCAGCCCTGTGACTCTATGATTCTAGTTGTTCTGATGGCCTGTCCAGCAGTGCTGTGGGATGTCACCTCTGTCTCCCCACTTAATGGGTCAGAGACTCATCACGGCAACTCACAAACTGGGATCACCCCAACTCACCAACCACAGAGCTGAGATCACTCGAGGCACCCAAACTGAGCAGCAGGACAGAGAGTACAAGCTCACAGAGGTTTTCAATGAACTATAGGGTGACCCTTTTAGAGTGCCTCAGACACAGAGTGCCATGGGTGCCCCTGCCTAGTGCTGCTTCAGGAGCTCTGGGTGCTTTGCTCAGTATAGCAGCTGCCACTGGGAGAGCCTGCAGCCCTCCCTACACTTAACTCATTTCCTATTCTTTCCCGAGCTGCCTGCAGACAATAAGCTGTCAATCAGATCCCCACAAGAACATTGACAATTATCTTCCCTCTCCCACACCTCAGCATGGCCCCGGTACGAACAGCTCCATCCTAAACTGTTCACACACGAGCCATTTGCAACTCCTCCATCGCCCTAACTGCCCTGACTCCAGAGGTGCGTTAGGAAATTGAATTTCCTCTGAGTTTTCAAATAAAAGCCCTTTGGTGGCGAAGCACAGAAGCAGAAGAACGGGCCTCCTACAGGTGCAAGGCAAAAGCAACCAGCAACGGAAAAACGACCCCAGTAATTACTACAGCAGCCTGTGTGAGGAATGAGGCTGTTTGCTGCCTCTTTTTGTTGTTTCAGTTTGTTTGGGGTTTTTATTTGCGACAAAATCACAGGGATAAACGGACAGCTGGGTTTATTCTTGGTTTGGTTTACTTGCCTTCTCTTTTTTGTTTTAGGACAGGGTGGTCCCCTCCGCTCACTCCTGCAGAAATTAACACCACCACATCAGCTCGGTTTTGCAGCTGCTGCTCTGCTGTGTCCACTGACAGGCTCTCCCAGAAAAAATGGGTTTGTTTTCCTTCTGGGTAGAGACAGCTGAGTGCAGGGCTCAGCACACTTTCCAAGCAACCAGCCCGAGTGAAAAATAACAAGCGATGGAAATCATAAACACACCTTCCGCTTGTAGTGCCAGTTGTGGACAACGTGATTTAAAATACCCTATAGCTGTGTTCTGCACTGTATTAGTGCTCCTACTGCAGAGAGAAAGCCCTGATGCTTTGGTGGCAGTTCCCAAACACTGCAGCCTGGGATGGGTTCAGTCCTCGCCCGAAATCACTGTTGTGGCTACAAGAGGGCAAAATCAGTAGTCGCCATTCACTGCATCCTGGCAGTAGATTTTCTGCTCAAGGGACACTGTGGTTACTGGTGAGCAGACACTGGTGAGGGTGTCCAGCATAGAGAAACGAAGATGATGAAGGAAGTGGAGCACCTCCCTTATGAGGAAAGGCTGAGGGAGCTGGGTCTTTTGAGCTTGGAGAAGAGGAGGCTGAGGGGGGACCTCACTGACGTCTATAAATCTGTGAGGGGTGGGTGTCAGGAGGATGGAGCCAGGCTCTTCTCAAGGTCATCTGGACAAGGGGCAGTCGGTGCAAGTTGGAACAGAGGAATTTTCATACAAATATCAGAAGGAACTTCTTCCCAGGAAGGGTAAAGGAGCACTGGAACAGGCTGCCCAGGGGGGTTGTGGAGTCTCCTTCTCTGGAGATGTTCCAGACTCACCTGGCTGTGTTCCTGTGCTACTTGGTCTGGGTGATCCTGCTGTGTCAGGGGGATTGGGCTGGATGATCTTTTGAGGTCACTTCTGATCCCTAAGGATTTTGCGACACTCACTCTCCTATTAATTGATGTGAGCAGCAAGTTTGACTGCAGCCCAACAGAACGGGAACTACTGCTATTGTGGCTTTTTCTTTTGCCTCCCTCCTATTTTTTAATTCCTGCACAGAATATCCCTGCAACCTCTTCCTGATTAAAAATAACCTATCTGATATTTCCCCTCTCCTTTAAAATGTTTATCCTGCTCCGAACCTTCAAGGTGTAATATCATCAAGGAAGGTCAAGTTTCACAGAAGCTCCTGACTCCGCTGTGTGCTCCCACCACTTTGAAAAGAGGAACAATAGTCCCTCAAGTGTTGCTGCCGGTGGCACAGCAGCAATCCGCGACGGAGGGTTAGAAATCTGAAATTAAAATAAACTGCTTAAAACCTGCAGAGAGAGATGCAGGAGACCGAATAAAACGGGACAATCTCTTAACCCAATCAACAAAGTGCTCATTGTTCCAGTTTAAGGCAAGTAACGCAGCAATAAATATTGAGCAAAGGAAGTTAACCTGTATCCAACAGCCTTTGAATAAACACAAAAGTTAAAAGCAAAATCGATGCCAGGCCTTTGGCTCTTGCCAACTTGTGATTTACTCCTTCTTTCCTTGGCCTTGTTTTTACTTCTGGAGATTTTCTCTGCCTCCTCTCTTGCTGTTCAGCCTTCTCTGAAGAAACCCGTTACCGTGCAGTACAAGGACAAAGAGAAGGAACGGCTGGTGTGAGCGATGGCTCGGTTGTGCTCTGCAAACCCAACGTGGGGGCAGAGAGCTGGGCAGAAAAGGGTCAGGCAAAACACTGACCCACAGCCACTGTGAAACCCCAACCTCCCGCTCACATCCTTCTCTCCATGGGTGACCAGATGCAGCCCCACAGACTCCTCTAACCACTAAACCCAAAGTCATTTGCCCTGCAGGTTGGCACAGACTGCATGGGACATCTCTGGGAGATCATAGAGACACANCTGAGAACAGGCTCCAGCCCTTTGAGTATTTCATGGTTCTCCTCTGGACATGCTCCAACAGGTCCTCATCCATCTTGAGATGGGAGCTCCAGAGGTGGAGGACCCCAGGTGAGGTCTCACCAGGAAGGAGCAGAAGACAGAGAACATACAGGAATGTCCATCTGTACGGCAAAAGGTTGAGCTCTTTATCCATGTACAAATAAACATCAAGGTTAGCTCTCCCTTTGCCTGAAGAGGTTGATCCATTCCTGTGCCAACACCTCCGCCAGTCACACAGGTTTTCACAGCAAGTATTAATTCTGACTTCATTTTAAATCACATTTTCTCCTTTGGAGCAGTATTATACTCAAAAGAACCAGGCGTGAGCATCATGCA
Organism: Upupa epops; assembly: GCA_013397515.1. Lineage (NCBI taxonomy): Eukaryota > Metazoa > Chordata > Aves > Bucerotiformes > Upupidae > Upupa > Upupa epops. The sequence continues at coordinate 1,615,696 of VZRI01001965.1, forward strand.
AAAGGCATTCTGGTCCACGCTGGTGAATACAGCTGTGTAGGCAGAGGAATATTTGTTTTCCAAGTAATTTGTGCACATTCACAAAATTACAGCTGTCTGCAGTTCTCCTGAAATATCTGCCCTGATGTTTACAAGCCATAAAATATAACCTAGCTTTTGTAGGGTTCCAACTGGTAAATTTGGAAATATATATATACATGGGCATTTGGTTTATGTTTTTTTACACTCAGACTGGCTACTCCCCATTACATACTGGCTACAAGCCTGTACCACACCAGCTCTAACTTGAGAAGTCACCGCCCTGAGACAACAGTGAACAAACCTTTGTGAGAGTCAGAAGAGCCTCTCGAATACACTGTAGGGATCACCCATCAAGCTGCACCTCATTCTTGTCCTCCATCCCATAAAGAGCAGGTGAGGGAAATGGGGTTATTTAGTCCAGAGAAGAGGAGGCTGAGAAGAGACCTTACTGCTCTCTACAGCTACCTAAAAGGAGGTTGTAGCGAGGCTGCTGCTGGTCTCCCGAATTACTACTGATAGGATGAGGGGAAATGGCCTCAAGTTGCATCAGGAGAGGTTTAGATTTGATCTTAAGAAGAAGTTCTTTCCTGAGAGAGGGGTTGGGCACTGGACCAGGCTGCCCAGGAGGTGGTGGAGTCCCCATCCCTGGAGGGGTTTAAAAACTAGAGCACTTGAGGCCATGGTCTAGGGGTTGGGGAGGTGTTGGGATGAGGGCTGCACTTGATGATCCTAGAGGTCCTTTCCAGCCATCATGACTCTATGACAAGAAGACCACACAAAATGACAGCAGGGTTACAACACCACCTTGGCCCAGCAGAGCTCATGCTGGGATAGACATGGAAGGCTCATCAAGTAGTAGCATGGGCAGTGACAATGGTGACCAGTCATCAACAAACAAGTCTTTATGGATCTATTCTTGCAAGCAAAACCATCAGGTTCAAAATGACATTTGCACTGTGGCTACAAACCAACAGGCTAGGCTGGTGGTTGGCATCTCCAAACAAGTTTGTTTCAGATGTTTATCCAAACTATTAAGAGGCAGCCAAAGTAGCCAAATGCTACTGTTTCGGGATTGTTTTTTCCAGGGAAAGATGAGCAATTTCTCACAACCGCATGGATAGAACCTCAGTTTCTTCCCTAAGTTGTCTGAATGCACAACACACCACTTCCTGGGGCAACAACATCCTCGGGATGGGAATTTTCCACAACAAATGTGGCAATTTGCCCCAAATGATCCTTCTGAAAGCCCAGGGTACAAACCAGAACCTGGGCCTGAATTCCTGATGAGCAGCAGAATGCACAAAACAGAACACTCAGCCAGCAAATCACAGTGGATCTGACTGCTGTGGGGCAATCCAGAACTGATCGCCTTGGTGCTACTGGAGAGACTGAGGTAGAACTGATCTGAAAGAAAAACCAGAGGGAGGAAGCTACATGCACTTCACCGGGATTCCTCAACTGCAGGTTACTCTCCAGATGGTTGTAGGGACAAATCTGTTTAATCTCACAGAATCGTGGAAGAGTTTTGTCTGGAAGAGACCCGCCAGATCACCAAGTCTAACCTGTTCCTAGCTCTATCACCACTAAACCTTCAGTGCAACACAGAATCATAAAATCATTAGGGATTAGAAGGGACCTCAGAATATCATCCAGTCCAATCTCCTTACCACAGCATCACCTAGACCAAGTCGAATAAGAGCGAATCCAGACGGGTCTGGAATGTCTCCAGAGAAGGAGACTCCAGAACACACCCTGGGCAGCCTGTTCCAATGCTCTGCTACCCTCCCTGGGAAGAAGTCTGAGGTCCCCCCTCAGCTTCCTCTTCTCCAGGGTCAAGAGACCCAGCTCCCTCAGCCTTTCCTCAGAAGGGAGCTATTCTACTCCCTTCATCATCTTCGTTGCTCTATGCTGGACACCCTCCAGCAGCTCTGTATCTTCTAGCCTTCTCTTACAGAACTACAGGGACGGAGACTCAAACAGCAAACTGGGCAGGCTGTTTCAATGCCTGNTAAGAGCGAATCCAGACGGGTCTGGAATGTCTCCAGAGAAGGAGACTCCAGAACACACCCTGGGCAGCCTGTTCCAATGCTCTGCTACCCTCCCTGGGAAGAAGTCTGAGGTCCCCCCTCAGCTTCCTCTTCTCCAGGGTCAAGAGATCCAGCTCCCTCAGCCTTTCCTCAGAAGGGAGCTATTCTACTCCCTTCATCATCTTCGTTGCTCTATGCTGGACACCCTCCAGCAGCTCTGTATCTTCTAGCCTTCTCTTACAGAACTACAGGGACGGAGACTCAAACAGCAAACTGGGCAGGCTGTTTCAATGCCTGATGACCCTTTCAGAAAAGTAATTCCTCACGCTGTGACCTGTCCATGAGGTCTACGTGGCTGCACAGACGTGTCAGAAATGACTCAACACCGAGATACCCCACACAGACGAGTAACTTAAGTCACAGCGGCATAACATTTGAGTCCATACTCACTTAAAAAATACCAAAAAGTAATTCCTCCACGTTGTGACCTGTCCATAAGGTCTACGTGGCTGCACAGACGTGTCAGAAATGACTCAACACCGAGATACCCCACACAGACGAGTAACTTAAGTCACAGCGGCATAACATTTGAGTCCATACTCACTTAAAAAATACCAAGGACTCGGAACAGAAAGGACTGAGCTCTGATAATCCCACATACTGCTGTAAACATCCTCAACACACGTGCCCCACCACCTTAGGCACTCGATCTGCATGACTCCCACGACATAACGTGATGGAGAAGGACCACTTTCTGAGGGGGGGGGAAAGGTACCACACTACAGCATCAGCGACCTCAACAACGGCTCCGCTGCCTCCTGGCAGCCCGTACCCACAGCAGCTACCTGAGTTCCTCCTGTCACCTTCCCAGCTCCCTTCAAAATGCCATTCCCCAACATTTTTTTTCAGCGAGACACGTTAAACCCAGGATGTAGATTTTCCAATTAGTCTCTGTTTAAACATCTGCTGGTAGACTGCATTTAACATTAGTTATTTGAGCAAAGCGCAATTTGATTAGGCTGTCTGAAACGGAGCCAAAGTCTGCAAAATAATAGCTCAATTAAATTTTGTTTTGCTTTCATTTGTCTTCTACTTTTCCTGAGTGTGATACAGTTGCATCTAATCAAGTAAACTAATTCCTTTCAAAAGGAGAGATTTCGGTGCCTTTTCCATCTCCTCTCCAAGTTTATTTAATAATCTCTTCCATCTTCTCCATGCTTCAGCGAGCTTCACCCTGACACAACGTACATTTCTTTCTTGTGCCTTCAGTCCTCTTTAATTCCCCGGGCTTTCAGTGACTCGAGATTATGAGCCGTTAACTTTACACCTTGAATAGATGAGGAATTTATAAAGGGCAGATTACACTTATCAGCAAAGCGAAAACCACCTCAGCAACGCAACGGGCACATGCCACGCAAAGCTCTGCCAGCCTGACGACGCAGCTGTAAAGCTGTCGAGCGCCAAAGCCGCGTCCAAGCGGCGTTTCCAACCGGTTCCCTGGGTTTAGTTTCTACTCGCTCTGTTATGTTGCACTTGTTGCCCTGAAACTTCAATATTAGCTCTAGAGATTTAAACACGAGGCAAACAGCTGCTCTCCTCCGCTCGAGCAAGCCAGATCAAAATGCCTCCTCTCTCTCTTTCTCTCCTGCCTTTTTTTTTTCTCCACTCCTCTTCTTTTTAAAACAAACTGCTGGAACTCAAGTATTTCTGGCAAAGCTGACGGGTTTAGGGGAGAATTGTGCTCTGTGATCATCACTGCAGACTCCTCCAGTGCTCACTCCTCGCGGCCGGTGCACGAGGAGCGGCAGCGGAGCCTCCCCACGCTGACTAAAGTAACTTTGCCTGGAGGATTTCAAGAAAAATAAACCCCCCACAGTAACTGAGCGGCGATGTCGATGTGGATACGATTTACATTTAAACATTAAACATTTAAATATCAACTTCTTTCGCACTTCTGTTTCAACTTTAAAAAAAATAAGAAGGAACAGCGAGCATTCTTTTGAGAGGTTTCTTTTAGCTGGGGAGCTTTTGGAACCACAGTTACTTTTCCTTTAGTGGGGTTTACATATATATATATTTATATATTTATATATATATATAATATTTATGTATTATATATGTTTT
>VZRI01001965.1:1621217-1648694 GCA_013397515.1 Upupa epops
GGAGAAACAGTAGTTCAAAAATGCTGCCTGCTCGAATTGACAGAGAAGTGACCCCTGCACTTCATCAGAAATTCCTGCAGACTGACAAAATAAAGGAGTTTGCTTTTATCACACACAGTAAGGCTCATATGGAAAAATGGAAACACTACATCACTCGCCCTCAGGTTGCCCCCTTTTCAACCACAGATGAATATTCTGTATAAAAGTTGTAAATCAATTGGAGATGTACTGAAGGAGATCCTCCTTTCTTTTGCCGCGTTCAATGTGACGCCTTCTACTCTCTCGATGTGTTTTTGTAACGTCAACGACAGGAGTAGAGACTTGGTTTCCATAAGCGATTTTTGGTTACTCCTAAGTCTATTTAAGCCCCTCTGCATGCCTGTCCGCAGAGTTTCCGACACTCTGCTGCTTGCATCAGGAAATACTGAGCAAGCATCACTTACCCAACACTGAGTCACAAATATTTGCCTACATTAACAGCGCATTAAAAGCCTTTTGAAACAACCGAAGGAAACGGTGCTCTCTTTGAGCTGTGATTCACTACCATGAGAAATTAAGAAACTTTTCCCCTTCTAAAGGCAAAAAAGCAGCTGCCACAACCTCCTCGTGACACCACTGGGTCCCAGAGCAGCCTTTCCTCTTACAGACCCCTACACACAGTAGACTGCTTAATGAAACTACTTCTGAAATTTTCCTGCACTGGGTGTAGGGGACTTTGAAATCTCTTTTCACATCCCTGAACTCTCATCAACATTTTTTTTCCAGGCTGTGTCAATAAAATTGATTGCTTGCAGTTCTGAACTCTGTTCTGCACATGGAAATAAAACAATTTGTTTTCAAGGATTTTCTCGAGAAACTAGAACTTGGCAATCGCCATCTACAAGATCAAAAAAGAAAAGGGGGGGAAAAAAAAATAGAGGATAAACCAACCGAGCAAATCTTCCCCGCAAAAAGCAAAGCGAGAGGAAACCTCTCCAGCAAACAAAAGGGAAGCGACGTCCTGATTTTATCACAGCAGCGACAGGAGCTACGTTCCTGATGTGCCCATCACCGCGCTCACCGTCGCTCTCCTGATGGATACATCTCCCTGTCGGATATGAATGATCTACTCGGATCATTAATACGTTCATTAATCTGTTACCAGTCCTCGCTCGCCATACCCAACGCCTCCAGGGTGCTGCAGCAGCGCCGGTGGAATCGCATCCTTATGGACCCCTGGCTACCCCGTCGGTGAGATGCCTCATACCTACAACCGATCTGTTGCCTTTACAAGTTTAATCTCGGTATTAAGGAGCTGATTGTGGAACCATGTCGCTCTAACATCTTCAACCCAGCTGTACATCACATAAACCGCGATAGGAGGGGGCAGGCTCCCGGCATTCCTAGCAGCAGCGCATACCTTTAACTCCCTAATCTGTAATACTACAAAATACCGCTCTCATTTCTTCCCGAGCACAAGTGGACTACCAGCAAGGGTCCAACAGTGTTATTCCTAATTACCTTTTTTTCACTCTTGATCCTGTGGCGCTCATAATTAGTTACCTGGGGCTGCAATCCAATTTGAAGTGATGACAAGAAAGTGATCCATGAAAAAGTAATAAGTTAAATCCAATTTCAGCCTTCCTCTAATTAAATGCACATGGAACTAATGACTCAAACCCTACCATTTCAGTGATAATGGTAATTAGCGAGGTGGGAGTCACTCTCTTTTTTCAACACTGTAGGTGTAAACCACAAGGTAAAATGGCAGGAGCACTCTTAATTACAAGTGTCATTTTGTCAGCAATTTACGCCGTTCTGACCAGTCAGGAAGGTTCCATTTGTTTTCCCCCTTCCCTGAGGTGGGTAACCCAGGGCTGGACTCAGACACGGGCAGCCCCGCTCTCAATCTGATCAGAACTCACGGGTTTGTAATGAAAAAAACCATTCTCTACGTGCTTCACGTCTAAGTGGAAAAGCTGCTGCCAAATTGTACTCGAAATCGCAGGAACGAGGGACCCTGGCTCCTGCTTTCAGGTTTGCACTTCAGGACCAACTTCTTTACCACCTGCGGGTGTCAAACGCCGCAAAAATCGCTGGTGGGAGTCGCACGCCTCACCAGCAACGAAGGTCTGCAGCTCTCTGGCCTTGGGCGAGTCGCTTCATGCCCTTCCGATGGGGTTTACGCTGCTATAAAATGAGAACAATCGTAATTGCTGGCACTGCCCGCTCGCCCAACGCAGCGGTCCTGCCCTACCAGCCGCTTTCAGAAGAGTAATCTAATTACAGGACAATCATAGGCTTCTTCAAAGAAAAACAACCGCGGCCGTCACCTATCTGCTCGCTCTGAGAAGCTGGAAACCCCGAATCCTGAAGGCTTTAAAAAATAAATAAAAGGGCAGCAAAAAGAAAAAGACCCAGAGGTGTCGGGGAGGAAAAAAAACCCCTTAGTATCAAAATTTTTGAGCTGATCATGTAATTTTGAGGACCTGAGTCAGACTTTGTTCTGTTTGTGGGGTGGGTGATATTTGCACTTCACAGATGTATTCCAAGAACTGACTAACACCCGTAACTGGGCTGCGGGATGAAAAATAAAGGAGCTGTGGGTCCCTTTGGTGGAAAGCAGCAAACCTCAGCCTGGCTTCATTGCCAAAACCAAAAATGAGAAAGGAAGGATTCAGGTGGAATTTTCATAGCTACACTGTTTACACCCTGCAGAAATGGAATCGTCACCTGGCTAGAGGATGGAGCCAGGCTCCAGGTCATCTAGCGACAGGACAAGGGGCAACTGGGTGCAAGATGGAACAGAGGAGGTTCCCTATCAATATCAGAAGGAACTTCTTCCCAGGGAGGGTACCAGAGCACTGGAACAGGCTGCCCAGGGGGGTTGTGGAATCTCCTTCTCTGAATACATTACAGACGCACCTGGATCTGTTCCTGTGCAACCTGGTCTAGGTGATCCTGCTGTGGCAGGGGGATTGGATAGATGATCTTTTGAGGTCCCTTCCGACCTCTAAGGATTCTATGATTCTAGAGGTGGTGGCAAAACTCCCATTGGATTGATCAACACCAGACATGGGAGTCTGTGTGAATTTAAAGCCAAGATACTCATGCAAATAGAGTAAATGCACCTGATAATTTACTTCCCACCCCAAATTATCTGCTGAGACCTCATTTCTCTAGCAGTCCTTAAATCTACCACCACGTAAAGGTACACTGGTGTAAAACCCGAGGTTATGGGAGCTGGTGCTCATGTGCTCCAAGCAAAACAGACAATACCCTTCCTTTCACCTTCCCGTGTTTATTACACTGGTGAGTTCACGATGTCTAATTTCATTTCAAAAACCATAATTGCCCCCAACATCAAGCTACAGTGATTCTTTTTTTCTCTTCCCTCTTCTATTTCTCAAGATACTGGAAAGAAATATTAAGATAATGTAGCATGCAAATTGAATTCTACCCAAGCCCAGCCAAAGGGCTGCTTTAAAAAGCAGCGGTATGCAAAGGCGAGGACATCGCAGCCTCCCCCAGTCTCCCCCTGAAAATCTAAACCAAACCCAAATTCTTTTCTTGGCTGTGACTTGAGGGTTTATTTTGTGTTTTCTCATCCGAAAACAAAAGTTTCCAGCTTAGTGATTTCATCGATGCTCCCCTCCCAACTCGGAGCAGGTTAACTACCATCCAATGGATCTCCTTTAATCCCATCAAACAGTCAAGCGATGGGGTTTCAACTACGAGATACCGACTCGACCTTCCTTAATCTGTTTTCAGTCCTGCATCCAACTTTTTCAGCTCACACAACGTTTACGTCTTTAAAAGAAAGAAAGGGGGGGAAAAAAAAAAAGAAGTTATTTTTAGGATTGCCAAAACACACAAGCACTTTTACTTTCTTGGGAGAAAAATGTGTCTCTTGATTTGTTTCCAATCGCTGCGCTCTTGCCAACAACTAAAACGCTTGAAGAACCCAAATGAATAATCGTTAAGAGCATCAGCAATTAAAGCTGCAAATTTTAATCAATACGTCTATTAATACAAAGATATATTTATCTTGGCCGGGGAAAACGTGCGCGTAGTCGTAACGCCAAGCGTACCTGGCCTGAGGAAGTATTTGTTTCGTGGATTCAAGGAAATCCAGAGTCTGCAGCAAATATATTATCAAACACGCTGGAGTCTGGGCTTGGGGTTTTTTTTTTTTCCACTTCCAGTAATTTTTGTGGGGCTGCTATTTTTTTTTTACAGTCTTCTCCCAACTGCTGCTTAACGAAACCCATTCCTTAGCTTTCAATTCTCTTTTGTTTGTGTCATCAGGCTGCGAAACCGGAGGTCAGTGCCAAATATAAAGCACGGCAGTGTGAGATGGGCTCAAAACGTGAGTCATCCTATAGCTGGGGTTGTATTTATTTTTCAGCTATCAGCAGAGCACATCTCCACTTCCCTGTCTGAGCATTTCTACACTACATAGCTCTCAAGTTGCTCAAAGGTCTCTGAGTAGAGTTATCAAAGCCAAGAGACCCCAAAGACGTCGCTGGAGCCCACTGTCACATAAATGCTGGTGAAGGCACCGTGTCCCAGCATGGCCACAGGAGATCAGGGTACATTTGATGAGGAAATACAGAAGGACTATAGGGAATCACAGAATCACAGAGTTGTTGAGGCCAGAAAAGACCTCTGAGCTCGTCAGGACCAGCCCAGCCCAGGACCTAACATCCCCCCATCAGCCAGACCAGGGCACTAAGTGCCACAGCCAGGCTGTCCTTGAACACCTCCACCGATGGGGACTCTACCACTGCCCTGAGCAGTCCGTTCCAGGCTCTGATCAGCCTCTCTGTGAGGAAGGGTTTTCTAACATCCAACCTAACCCTCCTCTGGCAGTTTCAGGCCCTTCCCTCTTGTCCTATCACTGGTTTCCTGGGAGAACAGCCTAACCCCCACCTATCTACAATTTCCCTTCGGGTAGCTGTAGAGAGTGATAAGGTCGCCCTGTGAGTCTCCTCTTCTCCAACCCAAACAATCCCAGCTCCTTGTCCACGACGCTATAACCAGTTAGCCACACAGCATCTACCAGACTAATTCTGCACAGCTGGTTCTGGCAGTAGGGTTTACGTGACAAAACCTGCCCGTCAGCTTTAAAATGCTGAGCCTGAAATGAAGGGAACTCTTGCTGCCCAGCACGGGACCAGCCTCCCCTCCTGGGGCAGCAGGTCCATGGAGCATCTTATTAGCATGAATGACATCCCTTCCCCCCCTCTCTGAGGCAACCCCGTGTTAGGGAGCTCTTCAGCAGTGCCACGCGCAGCCCAGACGAGCCCCGCCGATGGTGTTCTTGTTATACACCAAGTCTGCTTGTTGGAAAAAAAATAGGTAACTGCTGTGGCTGTCGAATGAGACATCTATATTTATAAACCAAGTGCAAAGATGACTCGGTTCATTATTGAAGCAAACTTTTGGAAAAAAAAAATCAACCCAAACCAGGCGCTTTTTCACCGCCCTCGACATTTATTCTACGTTCCGCCAGCAGCGGGTATTGCCTCGTCAGTGCGGTGCCATGCGACTTTGGGGTTGTGGGTGCTCGTGTGGGCGCAGCTTTACTCAAAAATTCTACCCCCAGCAGCACAATTCCCTTTCAACGGTAGATTTTCATTGCAGGGATGCGCTCGGGGTCTGTTACATTCAAGAGGACTTCCAGTGCGTTAAAGACCGCAAAAGCACCAGGAGTGAGGAGGTGGAAAGGAAAAAAAAGAGCCTGGGCAGTCATTTGAATCGGTGAGTGACAGGCTGGGCCAGCTCTCCGTATACATTAATAAATTAGAATTTTAATTGTGTCTCTGACTGCAGGAGCTGCTCCAGTACTTTAATACGTACCAACAATTGGCTATGTTATGGAATCTGCGATGTGGCCTTCACTGTTGACCCCTGCAACACAATTCCCAGTCTGACTACGGAAACTGTTTGGTTTGATCCTTTCAACTTATTTGAATCCTGACAAATAAGCTCACAGCTGAAAGGTCAACACAGTCATATTTCATCCTCTGGAGCTATTCTTGAGACATCTGCACAACAAAGCACTTCTTTTAGTACCTGACACTGGACCTAGCCAGCACAATCTCTCATTAAAAATGTCCCCAGTGGAAGAGTCTATTAAAAAGCATATGGATCAGGCACGGATTTACCAAATACAGTACTTTTCAAAGCGTTACCGTAGCGCTCTGGATGACGGCGCTACGCTGCCCATAAAACGTATATTTGCCCAATGACAGAATGCTTCATACTTTCCAAAAGAATAATAGCTCGGCTGTAAAGCACGAGGTGTTGTCCAGCAGCCTGGGAGCCAGGAACTCGTAGATCTTAATCCCTACCTCTACACCAAATTCCCAGTGTGATCCTAAGCGAGTTGCTTAACCTGCTTCCCGCAGTTTCCCAGTCCAGAACTGGGATAACGCTACTTACTTATCAGACTTTCCTTCTGGGGATGTTTTGGAGATTAGTGTTTGCAAAATGCTTTGAAGATGAAATCACTACACAACAGCTAGAAGTTGTCCACACCGGGCCAAGCGCTGCAGTTAATGGCTATTCCTCACTCAGGCTGAACTCCCCTCGAAGCCCCCCGTCACATTTATCTGGGTAAGAACCATAGGATTGGATCCTCTCATTTACTCGCGAGGTCTTTAGCGATGCTGACTTGACCTTCCACATTCTCCTACACATGTAAACAGCCTAGGATGCGTATTTTTGGAGGAAAATAATCTGAAGGCCATATAAAAGGCAAGAGAAGCAGCAATGCTGTCAGGAGCTCATGGTGATAGTACAGCAAACCGAAGAATTACATACATTAGAAAGAGCAAAACAGACACGAGTTTGCTAACGTGCTACGACAACAGGAACCGGGGGGGTGGGGGGAACCAACCCCAGACAGAATTTGGGGCTACGGAGCCTGAAGCATCAGATACAGAAGAGGGAGATAAGATAAACATCCCAGTTACAGTGCTTTGTGCGGCTGAACTGCTGCATTCAGTAACTTATTATCAGAAAGGCAGCGACACGCTGCAATTGCACAGAGAGCAATAATAAAAGCAATAAGCAGCTGCAAAGCAGCGAAGTGGTCAAGGGTCTAGAAGTGTCGGTTTACGAAATACATAAAGAACTAGATACATATAATTTGCCAAAACTGGAAGTACACGTTAGCATCTCAGATGTTTGAGGAGTGTGAACACGAGGCGAGGCGAAGCACTGACTCAGTATTTATACGAGCAGTATTACTTGGAGCGTGAGGATGGAATTAAAGTGGAAAGTTCTTGAGCGCGTGCTTTGTTATGGAAAACCATCCAAAGGAAAATAAGAGTGGTCCCACCACCACTGGGGATTTCTAACACCAGACAGGCAAATAAAATTTAAAAAAAAAACCTAAAAGAATAAAAAAATAAAAGGAAAATGTGATCCATGACCTAACAGGTCTTTCTGGTCTTTAAGTCCTGTGATTTATCCCCCAAGACTAGCAGAATGCGCTCCACAAAGCCACGGCTATGCGCATCCAGCCTCTGTTCGGGAACGCTGTGTTGGTTTTAGCTTTCTGAATTCATTACGCCACAAAGCCCGATAATATTTGGATTTTATTTCTGAAGACGGCCATAAATCAGCAGACAATAAAAGAGGAAACAAACACAGCGATGACACCACAGCCCAGTATTTCCCAATATCCTTAACGCAGTGAATCAACAGTTTGAGTGAGCGCAGCCTACAAACGGAGCGGCAATCAAAGGGAGATGTTAATGCAAATCTCCTCTGCACACTGACACAGTCACAAAAGCCTTTCCGTTTTGTCACGATCCAAGCTACCAGATGCTGATACAAGAGCACACTCGTGATCTGTTAAAGACGCCACGGGTGGGATATTCAAGAGCTCCTAGCGCTACTGCCCTCATGCCACTTGTATCAGCAACAGCCACCCTGCGGGCTGCAGTGGGCAGAAAGCTCCTGAAGGTCCCATCCCCATGTTCACAAGTCAGATGCAGTTATTTGTGAGGGACATGGGATCCCCTTACCTGAAGGGCCGGCTGTTTGTCATTCCTCTTTGGAGACTTTAACCCACTGACTTGCTGCTGCTGCTGCTGCTGTTGCTGCTGCTGCTGCTGTTGCAGGAGAAGCTGCCGTGCCACCTGGAGAGCCTGTGAGGAGACAGGTTTGAGAACTGAGTTTACAGCATACAGGGCACGGGAAGCTATGTGCGTGGCACAGGGTCCATGCAGCCCCTGATCACGGGGTACCGCTCCACCTCGAAGCACCTCCACTGAGGGAAGTGGCTGGCTGGCTTCCACAAAAAGTCCCCAACAACACAGCACTTGTAGGCAACGGAGCAACATCCCACCACTGGCTTTCCCATTTTCACTATGGAGGAAAAAAGTACCAGGTGATGTTCAGCCCGTGGGTGGGAACCTGGAGTAACTGCAGGAATCCCAGTCGTGTGAGCACCGCAGAGTTCTTTCCATTCCCTCACAGCCCTCTTTGCTACCGGGCAGGCTCATGTGCTAATGGCTTCCGTGCTCTGCTCCTCCAGTGGTCAGGTCAGGGTTACAGAAGAGGGCAGTCATATATCACTGACTGCTCTCTGAGTGCTGGTGAAAGCTAGGGAAGTTTCTGGAAGGCTGTGGCAAGAGGAAAGACAGCAGCAGGCTGAGGTACTGTGCTGCACACTGAGAAAGCTGGAGGAGCTGGAGCCAATGCAACGAGGAGCAGAGGCAGCTCACCTACCTCATCAAAACCCCTACGAGCTTGCGATGGAGCAGCAGCGTGGACTCTGATGGGAAGGGGCAGAGCAGTGAAGGGGCACTGCAGCCACATGGGATGGAGGGACAAGGGACACCACCCTGAAGCACAAGCAGAGCATCGTGTGGTGTGGGATTACTGCAGGAGTTTGTGCAAAGCGGAGGGAAAAGCAACTCTGGCCACTGGAACGGGCCGTGCTGCGAGGCCACATCTCTCCAGTGAAGAGAGGAGACAAAACACAGGGGAAAGAACAACAAGGAGCAAGTCCCTGCTGCAGCTACCTCCCAGTTCCCCAGCCAGGGAACCACAAAGACAATCCCTGCAAGCCAGGCTGTGGCACAGCTGAGGCTCAGCGGGCGAGACCTGAGCCCGCTGCTCCCAGAGGATTCGCCAGCACCGGACTCGGGTCTTCTTGGTCTCCTTGGAGACGTTCAGTACATGTGTAGGTGGAAAAGTGGGAAGGCTGAAGACTTCATTAATGTAAAACAAGAAAAATAGTCCCTTTGCAAGATGCCTACACGGAAGGAGGGAAAGAGCCTTCCCCACTCCTACTGTGTATGCTCTCTGAGTGATTTAATTAATACCTATTTAATTAAGGAGTCAGATACGCTTCGGGTTTCACTTGCTTCTCCAAGTTGCAAAGTGTTTCATCTCAGCGCAGAACCACCGGGAAAGGTTTGACACCCAGCACTGCCAACTTGGATCCTCCACACTCCCCCCCCCTCCACTAAGATCTCGTTATTTTACAGCCTAGACCCATCTTTGGGCTTTTGAAGGGCCACTCAGCAGCCCTGAGGGCTGGAGAACCGCCGCTGCCGGCCAGCACGCCAGGGCAGGCGGAGAGGAGAGACCTGACACCGCACCCTGGCAACCAGCCCTCCTTTCAAATTTAATAACAAGTCTCCACTGGATCAGAAAAACTCTTTAAGGGTGGGATGTGATTTCCCGCAGAGCTTGGAGTGAGGAAGGTAAAATCAGCTTTTGCATTTCAAGCTGGTCGGAGCTCTGTGCACCTCGCAGCACACCCAGGGCCCCGTGAGGGGTGCGAGCCGGGCACCAGGGCAGGAACACATCTGTGCTCCCACACACAACCACCCCCACCACCGGTTCAGCGCCAAGAACTGGCAGACCCTACAGGCTGGCAATTAAAACAAGGCAACAAAGGGAACCTTCCTGCAGAAAGTGCTAAGGATCGTTGGGAAAAAAAACCAACCCTGCTATTTTTATTGAATTAGCTGCTTTAGCTGTTAAAGCATCTTCAAGGGTGGGCAGAGGCAGCAGCAACAAAACCTACAAGACTTAAGGGGATGGGCAACAAATACTCACCCTACTTAACAGGGGTGTTGTATAGCTTATTTAATTAATGAATACTTGTAAAGCACTCTTGAGTTGCTCAGACAAGAAGCGCTATACAGTACCAGCGCAACATATGATTATATATTATTAAGACTGGCTCTGCAGAAGAATAATTCCAGGTAAATGTGCAATCAAATGATCATTTTAGTTCCCAGTAATTAGATTCAATAGGCCAAAAAGAGAAAAAAACCCACCCCACCCCACAGAAGCCTTTCTTTAATCACACACTAAACAATCAGAACATCCCTAACCTTTCAAGCTACAGCCTTTTTGAATAAAACATCATCAACTTATAGATATTATTCCAAAAAGAACCAGTCACCATATGTGTTGTCTCTTTGAAATACAGTTGCTATAGCAGACCCTGCATGCATTTCATGTGATATGATCATTTGCTATCCGTTCTGGCAGCTGAGAGGTTGCACAACTAAAATTGGCTGCCAGAAATTTTTGAAGATTCCCAGAACAAGTAGCTGTGCAAGCAACGCCTGCTTTCTCCTTGAGCTGGCCACCGAGCCCTGCGCAGCTCCGCGGGGTGGAGAACCCACCTCTGCCCCTGGGGTCAGGTTCACTGTGACAAGGAGTTCACAGCCAGAGCTCTGTCCCCGCTCCAGTCCCCCATCCCAGCACTCCCACCTTGATGCCCGTTCTCCATGTGAGGTGGTATCCACAGCACCCTGCCCCACGTCCAGCTGGGATGTGTCCTGGCACTGAGCTACTGGGAGCAGCAACGGCGAGAGGGAAGGAGCAGGATGAAGGGTAGAGATGCAAGGAAGAAGCACCATGGCTGGAGGTGGTGGAGCGTTGGCCAGAGGGAGCATCATGGATACAAGGAGCTGGGATGGACAGGAAGAGCAAAGGGAGAAACACAGAGGGGCAGGCGTGGGTGGGATGGCAGCGAGCTGACAGCTCAGGGGACTGCAGCTTAGAGTGGCATTTCCCATCTCTCTTCTCTCAAGACTTCACTCTTCTGCTTATAAATAACTGACAGCAATAAAAGTTAAGCATCAGATGAGCTTGGGTTTAAGATGTGGAAGGCTTGTTTATAGCTCAGATCTGGTTCTTCCTGAACATCTGTATCCAGTAGCTACTGTGTCCTCGGCAGAATGGTGAACCCAAGGGATCCCCGGTCCCTCTGCCTTTCTGTAGTTCCCTGCTCAGCCCTTCCTCCCTCCTGCCTCAGACTATGCACTTCCCCTGCCATTTCAGTCTCATCCACACTCCTTACTCATGATGGGATGTGCAGAAGGAGGATGCCCAGCTCGGTCTGGGAGGCACCAGCCTCCCTTCCTCTCACAAACCACGGTTTTTGAGCCCATCTGAAGTGCCTTCATGAAATGAATTTGCTGTTGCCAGATAGAGCCTGGTGGACGCCTGCCCTCATGACTCCAGCACATCACATTTCACCCAAGACAACAGGGTGGACACACATCTACCCCTTTTCTGACTCTACATCCCGCACAGAGCCCACAGCGGGATGGTGGCGTGGGAGCCCCGCTGAGGCTGCCGGTGCTGCACAGTGCTGGAGCAAGGATAGACAGGGAAATTAATCTGCGAGTAGAGTGAGTCCCACAACCTTCATCAGCACGGAGATTCGCAAGCAGGCCTGTACATTAATAAAGCTTCCTGTGGGAGTAGATGTTGCCTTTGATTTGCATGTGAATTCAATGCTAGTGAGAAGTGCCAGACTGTCAGACATGGAGACCAAAGTCTCTTATCTTTCCAAAAGCTTCTGTAGCAGTTTCCCCACATTTCCTTAATCATCTGCCTTGTCCTCAACTTACTGAACAGGCAGTAGAGAGCAAAGCTGGACTCAGTTCAATTCCTGCTGCTGCCAAGTCCTGAAACAAGGGTGCCAGGACTGTTTACTGCTAGCCAGCAGCTCTGCTAACGTGGCCCTCTCCTCACAAGCAGGTGCTCTGACATCTCCAAGCTCTTTTCACACATTCTTCCCCAACACCACAGCTACATCCTAAATCTTCACCACGTGCCGGAACTTCTGCAAGTGAACAGTTGTGGTAAACCAGCAGAACTTGTGCAGCCAGGCAGCTGTGAGCTCTTCCACAGGACCCATGGGTAGAGATGCCAGGAGCTCCTGAAACCACCAAGGTGCTTCAGATATCTGGGCTGAAGCAGCGTGTTCTGTGCCACCTCCCCATGCTTCTCAAGGAACCTTCAAGCCTGGACATGGCTGCCTGGGACAACCAGACCCAAATGCCAACACGGTCTGCAGCAGCTCATCACACAGCACTGGCAATCGTCCTCCTCTGTGCACTGGAATAGAAATAGGAAATCTTCCCACTTCTGAGGGAAGAGAAAGAAGAGAATCCCTAGCAAACACATCTTCTGAACACCTTGGGTTTGGGCCACTATCAACTGGGATTTGGAAGGAAGTAGAACAGCTCCCTTATGAGGAAAGGCTGAGGGAGCTGGGCCTCCTGACCTTGGAGAAGAGGAGGCTGAGGGGTGACCTCATTCATGTCTATAAATAGGTGAGGGGTGGGTGTCAGGAGGATGGAGCCAGGCTCTTCTCAAGGTCATCTGGAGATAGGACAAGGAGCAATGGGTGAAAGCTGGAACAGAAGAGGTTCCACATCACTATCGATAGGACCCTCTTTCCCAGGGAGGAGCACTGGAACAGGCTGCCCAGGGGGTTGTGGAGTCTCCTTCTCTGGAGATGTTCCAGACCCGCCTGGCTGTGTTCCTGTGCAACTTGGTCTAGGTGATCCTGCTGTGGCAGGGGGATTGGACTGGATGATCTTTCGAGGCTCCTTCCAATTCCTAATGATTCTACGATTTGCAAAGACAACATCAAGAAAAGGCTTCACTACCGACCGAGTCATCTTCAATCTGCTCAGTGCTCCAGCTAGACGCAAGACACAGTAAATGAACTCCTGAGCCATTTTCTTATCCATTAGGAAATCACCCGGAGATAAGGAGATTTTCCAGTATAAAACAGAGAGCAGTAAAAACAAGGCAACTGAAACACTGCCCTTTAGAGACACTGCAGAAACGTGGGGTGACATTTGAGAGGCGACACTGGGTGACACCTAACCCGAGTAAACACTACTGAGAGGTACGTTCAGTGTGCGATGAGTCAGGCCTCTTTTATTCAAAGATGCTACCAAGTGGGAAACCCCACCAAAAATCCCTGTCCTTAGGGAAGTGACAACCATCTCATGTTTCCCAACCAGTTAAGCCCTGGGGAGGAGGGGGGAAGAACACACATTTGAGATGGCCAAGACACTTTTACTGCAAGATAGACAGAAAGTGACTTGTTTGCCCAGCTGTTGTTTGCCCAGCACATCCGGCGCTGTTATCACCCCAGTGACTGTTGTAATTCCACATCTTCATGCAAGTGGCTCAATCTTTCTGTTTCACCATCCCCTTTGGGTAAGGTCTGCTCCAAGGGTAAAATCGGAGCCCTGCCTCTGGATTCACATGGCTAGAAACTCCTGATTTGGGAAGGGGGGCTGAAGAAAGAAAACACTCTGGAAAAAGAGGGTAGGACTTTAAAAATAGAAACAGTGCTTAAATGCCATAGACTTGCTTACAGCATTAGTACATAAGGAAAACAGTAACGGGATCCAGTCCTATGGAGCCTCTTGCTAACTTGTTCCACCGCTGCAGCCAGTACAAGAAGGCAGCGACTCGCCGGCTGTTTTTCCATCAGCCTGTTTCTATTGAAGAAAAAGAGCTCGAGCTCCTCCCTTCCCATCTGCTCCAACCAATATTAGGATCAATCGGCTATTAATGAAATACGCAGACCTACAGCTAGAACAGGCCTGACTCTACTACCAGGAGAGCTTTATCAGGCAAGGAACTGCAGAACTTAGGGAAAGGTGAGGATGTGGGAATCTGAGCTGATGAGCAACAGCCAGGAGGGTGCCCGAGAAGCTGGTGTCCTCTCTGCTAATTCCCAGGACAGTTGTGCAGTAACCGGATGCTGCTGAGAAGGAGAAGCGTGCACACAGAAGTTGGGAGAAGGGCACAAAACCAAATCCCGTGTGATTTTACAGATTCCAAAGAATTTAGGGCCTTTCCAGGTGGACAAAGCTGCCCACGAGGAGAGCAACTTGAGAAAGGAGGAAGGAAGAGTTCCCAGAAATCAGAGATGGTGCCGCAGCCACTGAGTGGCCAGGCGGTAAATCTGGAGAGTTACTTGCCAGCCGACATCATCATCTGTCCATTACTTCAGCTATGGCCATCAAAAATCACAACACAACACAACAAGCAGAGAGGGATGAGGCAGACGATATTTTAAAGGCAAAATCTACCCTTGCAGAAAACTACCCCCAGTTCCAAACTCCAGAAACAAGACCTTCCGTGTTGACCTCCGAGCAGTGACAGCCACATCCTCACACAGCTAAGCCTGCTGCTCCGCTTTCCCCATCGTGGCTTAGGAGCATCAGACATGCAGCTCTGCCATCATCTATTTTTATCCCTGTGGGTTTAGGTGCTGAAGGACCGTCTAGTCAGCAGCTAACAGGGTCTCTCCCAGCAGAGGCATGGCCCACCTCTCGGAAGGGTTTCTTGCTTCCATTTAGTCTCGCAAGGCAAGTACCTTTGTTTCTCCCGGGTGGGACGAGGCAGGATTTAGACTCAGCCAGCAATCTCTCTTCTTTCTCAGCTCCCATCTGTCCTCACACCCCGCTCCACTCCACAGCTGCTCCCAGCAGAGCGGCAAGATGCAGCTCACAAGCCCGGATGCACCCGAGCTTCAGAGCTGCTTCATGTCTCTCCCACTCCTGCCTCCTCTTTCTCCTCTCCCGCGACACCCTCTTCTCCTGGAGCAGCAGATGTAGCGGAGCGGTGGTAGGAGGCAGACACTTTGGAGGGGAGCCCTGCTGCAGCTCTCCTCCGACAGGCTGGGGAGCCGCACAACGTGTGGAAACCGGCGAGGAGAGGAGCAGTAGGCAAAGAGGAAAAAAAATCAGAACTAGTGCAAAGCGACAGCAGTGGGTAGTGCTGTTCCTCTGGGAGGAACAGAACAGGGGGAGGTGAGAAGAACCAACGAGAGAGAATAGGAAAGGAACCAAAATGAAGAGGAGGAATAAAATGTAGAAGATGCAAAAAGGAGAAGCAGATGTTCTTGCAGCACTTCTTCCCCCTGACATTCGTACCCAGCTCTTTCATCTTCCTCCAGAACTGGGAATCGAGCTGCTCCCTTCCTATTCCCACCATCCTGACCCTATGCAATACACAACAGTATGAGCTAAGGCCAGGAGCCCCAGGACTGCTCCCAGCACTGTGACGGGGAAGTTTGGGGATAAATACAGGCAGGACATGGGGCTCTGCTACGGGACACAGCCAGGATCCCACATAACCTTGTGGAAGGATCCCTGCTTTCCAGCTTCCTTGGGATTTGCATCACCCCCATCCTCATCTCCTCCTCTCTCTCCTTGTGTCACTAAATAATCTTCCTCCGTTTACCCTGTACCCGACTCCACAGCAGAGGGATGCTGCGAGCCAGTGGCAACGCTGTCGGTTGTCTGCACCCAGCGCCTGGCTCAGATGATTCTATGATTCCTCTGCAAGGCTGGCTCCATCCAAGGGGCTACCAGCCAGCTCATCCAAGAGGAGAGCTTCAGAAATAATCCTTGACTCAAGCAGATGATCAGCTGCCCCTGAAGGCTCTGCTTAGACGCAGCAGACAGATCTAGCCAAGTGACTAACGGGTGATTCCCATGCTTGGAAAAAGAGAAGGGACCTGGAGGTCTGCAAGTACAAACCCCAGCTCACATCCTGTCCCTGATGTGACGGGAGCAGGCTCGGAGCAAGGGAGCTGGCAACGTGCCTCCTGCTGAACCATCTCCGAGAATAATTTGGTCATAAGGAAAGGAGATGAGTCTTTATTTTATTTCCAGCAGGCTTAGTTTCTTTCCTCTGGAATAGATCTTGGCTACCAGAGGAGGAGATTCCCCTCCAGAAAAAGGCACTGGAAACAGAAACCCTTTCTTCCAAACCCACAGGGTGGAGTTGCCTGCGTCCCAGCACCACTCCGCTTCATCCTCAGGGGTGCTGAGGTTATGGCCGCTGGCAAGAGGCTGAACAGGCTCGATGCTCCTGCTGTGCCATCCCTCAGCCCATCCCACGGTTGGCAAGGTCCCCATAGAGGGAGACAACAGAAATTTGCCCTCAAAACACCTGATTTTCATTTTGCAATTCATTCACGAATTCCACCAGCTCAGGGGGAAAAGGTGACCGAGGTGTTTTCCACAAATACCCAAGGCAGAAGCGGGATGGAAGGATGCCCAGCAGCAAGAGGCAGCAGGGTAAGGGGTGCGACTCAGCCAACACCAGAAACCTGCGGACCCCGAACCAGCCCCAACGGCAACAACGGCTCCAAAACTCCTGTTCCCGAGGCACAAACGAAATCCTCCAGCACTGTAAAAACACCTTCTGTCCCCTCTCCTTCTAAAGAGTCGCAGTCAAGACTGATCAGAGCCATTTAAAAAGCATCTGGCAATAAGTTGGCAAACATTAAAAGCGGCTCTCTTTACTTTGGCGTGTCAGCGGGCCCAGCGTGTAGCGGTCTGTACCAGCAAGAGAGGAGGGATGGGCCAACACATCCTGGTAAAATGAGAAAGGCTACGAATCTTGGCTCCCCACACAACCTGAACCAGAACTGAACTATGGCTGAGTGATGAAAATAAAGGAAAAAAAAAAAATCTTATGGGATTTCCAGCTCGTTTCTGTAGGCTCAGGATCAGATCCTGAACTACTGTGTTTATCCAGAAGTGAACCAGACCTCTGAATATTTGGAGGACTGCTCACCGCTGAGCCGCGTTTTTCTTGGATGTCAAAAGCACGGGAAGGTCTCGTATTTTTTAATAGGGAAAAGGGATAAGGTTTGGGGTGGGAGGGAGGAGAAGGAAGAGTGGCTTTTTGTTGCCCCAACAGAAATAGGATCTCGCACACGGCCGCCTGCACGCTCAACAGAACAGGGAGTCTATTTTCAGGGTGTTTTCCAAAACACTGGGTGACCAACCTGCTCCACAAAAAATCAAGTCCCTAAGTGCGGACATCTCCCCACGCTCACCGCAAGGAACCGAAGCGATGGGATGGCCCCAAACACCCTGCGAATCTCGGCTGCGCGCTGCCAGCCCGTGGCTCAGCCTGGCTGAGGAGCGGCTCCTCCGAACGTTCACTTGTACAGCCTCCGGGAAAGCAAAAGCAGGGTGAGGTTCAGACGGAGGCGACAAAAGCGATTAGAGGCCTCGGCAGATCCGAGGGAAGATCGATAAGGGTGGGAGTGTTTAGTTTAGCAAGAGATGAGTAAGAGGGGAGATGATAAAAGAAGTACACCGACGGTGACTCGGCCTGAGGAGGTACAGCTGGTGCTCTTTGCCATTGCTCACAGCGCAAGAGCGAGGGGACGCTGCGTCGAGGCAGGAAGCAACAACAGTCAGAAGAAAAAAACTAAAGCAGATAGAGGGATTTTTATTCTATTCCCCCCCCACACACACACACACACCTCTTTCTTAACACACGAGTCATAATTACTCTCTGCAACTTACTGTCACAAGATATCCCAGTGCCAAGAGCACGGGGAGGATGCAAAGAAAGGATTAGACACTTGCTCTGATAGTAATGAGAGCGTTTACAGCCACCTTCAGAAAGATAAACGTACGAACCAGGGTACAAATGTTTATGCTTCAGGGCACGAGCCAACCCTTAATCGCTGGAGGCTAGGAGGGAACTTTCCCCACGAACAGGTCCTCTAACTGTCCTTCACGGGGCTTCTGGCCAAGGACTACAGCCAATTCTGGAGAGATCCCATGTCTGATGGGATGCAGCCGTCGCTGCCCCTCTGCCTCTTCTGGCAGATCCATCCCACAGAGCTGACCCTGAGCTCCTCAGGGAGCTGCTGGGCATGGGGTGGCCTGTCACATCCCCCAGCCCAGCCCCTGCCCACATCACCTGGCCCCAAGCTGCTCACTTCCTCTTTCTTCTTCACATCACATTTAAGTTTCAGGTCCGTATTTCACCAGCCCTTCCTCTCCCTGGTATTTCAACTGCCATTTATTCCTCCCCCAAAACTAAAACCACAGCTTCGGTCCCTGCCACACAACCACTCAGTATCTCTGGCTGGAAAAGACCTTTACGATCATCAAGTCCAACCTTTGGGCTCCTCACCAAACACTGACCCCACACACTCCCTGGAAGCCGGCGAGCGATGCATCCACCTCCTCCACCAGCGATGAGCATCCTTGAACACAGGTCCATCACATCAGGCACGGTTTTTGTGATCTGAAGCCATTCCATAAAGGGAACCTGCATCCCCAAGGAGGAGGAGGAGGAGGAGGAGGAGGCTGACCCTCGTACCTACAGGGCCCCTGCGGGGCAGCGGCAGTCAGGCGCTATTACAGCCCGCGGAGCTCATCACCGTGCTGGAACTGACATGCGATTCGGGGAGACAAAGAGAGATTTTGAAAGGAAGTCAGTCTATTACATTTATACCTACCTGCACAATGTGAAACAAACCACATCTCGGTTTCCTTTCATGTGCATGACAGTCTTAACTTGTTTCTTTTAATCCCATAAAAGCAGCTAAAGCATGCAACACGCTTCCCAGAGCTGAGGCAAACCTGTATTTTACTTCCTGACAGTGATTTACTTTACAGGGCGGGTGCTGGTGGTTGGGTTCTTTTTCAGGGAAGGAGCATGGTCCTAAGCTGGCTTTACAAAGGGAAAGGTACACAGACCCTGCCCAGACACCTGGCATCTAAGAGAGGATCCAATAAACCGACGCTGCCTGTAACGGAGCAGACACAGCCACAACCCTTTGCGCTGCACAGACACACCGGTATCAGCAGCCCCAGGATCCCAGCGGCGCTCTCCGGGGGCTTTACAGAAGTCAGAACCCATCCAACAAAGGGCCTCGCACCCCGAGTAGGAGCGGGGATGCGCTGAGGCAGAGATGATTCCATAATAAACCCAGCAAATCCAAAGGGGTGAAGCAGCAATGCACGGAAACGCTCCACACACGAAGTGCCTCTAGCTCCCAGCTGCAAGCCCAGGAAGCTGCCAGAAGGCGGAGACCACCGAGCACAAGGGGTTAAGGGCCTGGCTCAAGAACCGCACAGACATAATTTCCTTTTATCATAAAACAATACGGGTTTTATTTTCTGGGTATCTGCGAAAGGGCACGGCCTTGCGAGTGGAAAACAAAACACCGCTGGGTCACATGTTTATTTGCTTCAGCTACTCCCTTTCCCTTCTGATAAATAATCAAACACGCCATCCAGAAAAAACAAAACCAGTGAGCTGGGAAATGTGATGGTCATCAACTCGACGACGATACCAAGAAAAGCAGCCCACTGTTCCCACAGCGAGTTTGCTGCCCCACACCTACACTAACATCTGAGTAAATAACTTCAGTCACTCTTTCCATTTTCCCCGTGCAATTACTCCTACTGTTAAACAAATTGTCCTTAAGGCGCTTGCAAACACCAGGGTTTTTTTCACCCCCCTTTTTCTTAGGGGTTTTTTTTTCCCCCTCCTGCAAAGTCGAACAACTCCTGAACATTAAAAAGCCGGGCTCGCAATATATTTTGAAAATATGTTTGTTGTCCTTGCGGTTTGGCTGAACACACAGCTTGAGTTCTGCCTCGCTCGCTCTCTTTTTTCTAGGAAGATGGGGGGTTTTTACAGCTTCAAATTTTCAAGATCTCAGAGAGGCAGGAAAAACCTCGAGGAGGATGGGGTTTCTCCATAGGGCAGGCAGAGTATTTTCCAGTTGCTGTTTCACACCAAAAACTGAAGTTACCTGCTATTTCAGTGGACTTTGCAGGGGAGGAGAGAGGGGAGAAATCACAGCACAGCATCTAGTAGGTTTTTTATAAAATCACTTGAACAGAGAGAGAGGGAAAAACCCAGCACACGTGTGGCAGCACGGATTACCCAGAGGATCCACGCTATCTCCCAACAACCCCTGAAGACCACTCGCTCAACGCTCATGAATAGGGAGAAACTGCGAAGAAAATCCCTCACGTGAGAAGTTAACAACCATTACCCGGCGTGAGCACGCTCTCCCTTTCCTTCTGTAGTACCACAGGTCTAAACAATAGTAATATGAATGAGATAATAGCCGTGCTTGTCTCAGCAGCCTGATTTTTATTAGCATGAAATTGGTACAAATATTAGCGGGGCCGGCTCGCACCCGCTGCCAGAGCCACCACGCAAACCATTTGCAGAAAGCAAAATGCCACTCGCCAGGCTGGCACCTCTCTCGTGTGCTGCCTGTCAAACCAGCCACGGTTCCTCTATTTATTTTTTTTCTCTAGGAGGCTTGGTCTGTTGGGGGTGTTTTGTGCCACTTGGGCAAAGCACAGCACCCAGTCAGCAGCTGGGATGGTGACACTCGGCTGCTCCTGCTCCAGAGGGACGTTGAGTGCCCCAATAGAGGACTCGGTCCTCACTCAGTTCTCCACAGCTGGCCAAAAGACCCACCCTCGGCGTCAGCACCGCAGTAAACAACCTGAACCGGCTTGTTTTGCTTTAAACCTAAGCCATCCCCCAACGCTGCCCGCCAAGGCAGCGAGTTAAAAGTTCAGCCCTGCCTGCTCGCTCCTTCCCTCGCAGCGCTCGCGGAGAAAATGAAGAGTTTAACAGAGTGAGCTCTTACTGTCTTGCCTTTAGATTTCCGTCTTCGCGCTGGAGATGTGTTTCTGGCTGTTTCTGCGAAGCGGGGGCTGAAGAATGGTAAAAAGATGTTTGAATAAACAGGAAGTGCTGTGCAGCCGGAGCGCAGGCTGGAGCGAGACGGCGCTGGAGCACTGCCCTTCGCCGGCAGCCACCGGGTCTCTGCCTCCACAGTAGCAACCTCTGCTTTTGCTAAATGACAAAGAAACCGCAAAGCATTCCTTCCCCTAATTCGTCCCTTGCCAAGTGGCCCGAGCAGCTGGAGCTCGCAGGTAATCTCAAAGTTGGGCTTAGCCTTACACCAAGCAGAAGAATCTAGCAAATCTCCGCTATTCAATCCCCCCTGTCTGTCTGTAAGCAGACACACGCAGAACTAATTACGTCCCCAACCAGACCGAACAGCGGCAAAGCACACATCTCGCTGCTACATCCCGCCTAAGTCCTATTTGCACCCAAGTTCAGCCAGGCTTGACTTTCTTACCCTCTACAGTGCTGCAACTCGCTCCTTAAAACCGGCTTGCTAGGCTGCCTGGGCTTCAGAGCTATTTTCTCTAACGGCGTGAACTGCACTATAAACAACCACCCAAACAACGCAACTTGTCGCGGGCGCAGGACTTGCATCCAGCGTCTCCCAAGCAGATGCGCTCCCTTCGTCGCCTCCTTCCTTCCCCTCCCCGAAACAAACTACCTATTTAACGCGACCTGACTAACTAAGCGTCTCCCACCCAACTATCAAAGCCCTGTCTTCTGTCATCTTGGTGACACCACACAGATATTGTCGAGGAAGAGTAAACTGAGGCTGGCACTCGGCGGCAGCTCGCGAAGAGATGAGCAGTCCAACAGCCATATTCAATAACAAGAGAGGAGCAGGATTCCTTCAGAAAATGTATTGCTGTTGTGGCAACGTGCTGCTGCCGCTGAAGGGACTGATTTGTTATTTAGCGTGTAGTCTTGGACTGTCTGTCATTCTGGGTGCTAATGCTCTGCTAAAATAACTCATTGGGAGCTGTCAGTGGGATGTTTACATAGGCCCCCAATCTTTTCTTCATACAAGGAAATTTTTTACTGGAATTCATCTTCTTTTGATCTCACATTCAAAGCAACAGCAGCTTGATAGACGTGCAAGTCTGAAAGCAAATCCAGACGCTGAAGATAAACCGCCAGAGTATGACAGGCAGGAGCATCTAAAGCTTATAAAAATGAAGAGAACAGCATGTCGTCTGAGTATTACAATAGCAGAAATCAAGAGACATATTAGGTGGAACTGATCAGCCACAAAAACAGTTCAAAAGGCAGATCACAGAAACAGAAGACTAAGCTAGGGAAAAAAAACCCCATATTGGAAAGATCTGCTTTACAGAGGCATCACCTCCTTTCCCAGTACCACAGCGTTTCCGCTCCGGCATGTAAACTTGAGGAGGGGGGGGGAAGAGGAGAGCTTGTGCCTGCTTCTCCTAACTCAGCAGTTCTTACCTTCCACTCACCAATTAATTTGCTGAGAGTACATTTCAATTACATCTTATTCAAAAGGAAATAAAAATAGGACACTGTGCCGCTTGCATCTACACCCAGCCCCCCGAAACACCGCGGGGATGGGGAATCTGCCCCTCTTAGTTAGCAATTAGGGGAATCGCATCCCCCGAGCTGAACGCAAGAGGGGCCCCGGCCTAGGCTCCTGCCACCATTTCAGCTTGTGAGTCTTTCCAAGGGCTGAGCCTTGGGATGCTCTTGAGCTCTCTGCCTCTCGCACCGGTGCAGAAACACTAGTCCGGAAGATAATTTTATTTCAATTGAATTACGTGTGCCACAGAGTCCGCAGACAGGCACGGAGGACGGCGCGTGCTGGGAAACGATTGCTCCAAGTTTCTCTAGAAAACCCATCCATTTTTAATTTTTCTTCCCCAAATAAGCTTCTTATTCTAATTGAAGTCAGCAAATAGAATGAAAAAGTAATTCTCAAACAATTTTGTACTTAGAGCTGTTTGTTAACAAACACCGAAACGAGCAGCAGTGTTAGGTTAAAGGGCAGCAGGATTCCGCATTATAATTTAGCCTGCGGTTATTTCTGATTAAGAACACCCTCCGGGACAGCAAAGCAAGATCTTCTTTTGCAGCAGGCAGAGCTTTTAAAATTAGCCTCTTCTGCATAATAAAACCAACAGAAAAACTGCGGATTTAAAACTGTATTAACCAATTTGAAGTGGCTGCAATCAGTTTACGGCCGCAAAACACCGTTCCCTGCCTTAGCTGAGTTACAGATGTAAAAACGCTGCCTGGGCTCTGAAACTGTGGTAAGAAAGTCACCTTCTGTCATGCTTATGTAGCTATCTAATGTGCTAAAGGCTGATTATTTATCTTTAAACTGTACTAGTTTAATCTTTTAAGGTCACCACTAATCTGCTCCAACCTTTTAAAAAATAGCAGCTTTCAAGACTTGCTGCTGGAATCACTAAACTCAGCGCTGGATGTCATCGCGAGGGAGACATTAGCCAGAACGCCAGCGCTTTGACAACGTAAACACCAAATATAAATCCCCACCTCAACAAGAAGAAAAATACGATGCCCCCGCCAGCAGAGCCGCCGGTAAATAAGACCAACACTGTATTATTTCATGCGAGTGCTCCAAATCACGGTGCTGTTCCTCTCTCCACCCTTCCCACTTCTCCCCCTCCCATTCCTGGTGCAGAGCAGGCAAAACCTGGGTATCATTTAAAAGCTCTTGGGGTGCTTTTCCTCCATCTTTTCCTGTTCCTGCCCTCTGAAAAGACTCACTAGGGCGCTTGGAAGTCGCTTGTAAATCCAACACCCCCTCCTCGCTGGTTATTTGCGGGTGCGTGTGTGCGCCCTGCACTGTGGCTCTTCTACAGGCTCCTTTTTCCTTTTCCCCTAGACTTCTTCTGGACTTGAATGTCACAGTAGACCTTGAATGTGAAATGGCTTCAAGCTAATTGCTTTAATTGCTTGAAGATGTGCAGGCAGGTGAAACCGGATCCCCTTGGCCATTGTAGAGACCAGGAACAACACAGGAATGTTTACACAGTGGTTTGAGTTTAATAGACAGTAGAGCCGAGTTTCAGACAGCTAGCAAAAACACAGCTAATAGGTGACCTCTTAATGCAGCCCTCCTTTGCAAAAACAAAACACAACTTCATTTTATACAGGGCAACGGCCCTAAATGCCAAGGTTATCTGCTTGACTTTCTGAGTGAGCGTGCGCGGCCGCGCACCTGACATTTACACCAGAAACTGTACCCGGAATGCATTTCCCCCTACCTTAAAACAAAAAGCACTTTATGTGTCAGTCACCCTACAAGCACATCAGAGTTGCAAGGGCTTCCCTGGAAAAGTGCTGGCATTTTAATTTAAAATCGAGTGAGTTTCACCACTGTCCTACTCCTTGTGCCTCCAAAACGTGTGGTGGGGAACATGACCCAAACTGCTGCATCCCTGTGTCCTCCCAACCTGGGTGCTCTCACACTCAGGCATGAGTCTCTGGGAGGGTCTTCTGGCAAGGTAAAAGTATGATTGGCAATGCCTGCTGCCGCTGTTCCAGAGCTTCAAGTACATTTGCTAAATGCTGGGAAGACTCAGACTGGCTGGGATGTCCTTTTTGCAAAGGGGCAGCCTGGTTTCACAGACACAAAACCCAGCAGCTCTTCCTCAGGAAACAACTCCCCCGGACTAGAATGCACTGGGTCGGAAGGGACCTCCAAAGGTCATCTAGTCCAACCCCCCTAAACAAGCAGGGCCATCACTCACCAGATCAGATTGCCCAGAGCCCCATCCAGCTTGACCCTGAATGGCTCCAGGGATGGAGCCTCCACCCCTCTCTGGGCAGCCTAGTCCTGGGATCCCCCACCCTCAGATTAAAGACCTTTTTCTCCTCCTGTCCAGCCTCACTCTGCCCTTTTCCAGCTTCAAACCATGACCCCTCACCCTATCATTCCCTGCCCTTGGGAACAGCCTTCCCCAGCCTTCTGACAGCCCCTTTCAGGGACTGGAAGGTCACTACAAGATCCCCTTGGAGTCTTTTCCTTTTCAGGCTGAACAACTCCAACTCCCTGAGCACGAGACCTGCTTTCCAAGAATCATGAACTAAGTAAACCACAGGGCGAGTGGGTACAGGAGAAGTGTAGAAAACAAAGCAGAAAGCGGGATGTTGGCAGTATGCGGCAGCATGAGGGTATTTACTGTAGGTCTAGTCCGAAAACCAAACACTGGAAACAGATAATACCCAGCTGTCACTTTCCTGGCACCAGTGCTTCAAGTTTTGTGGTCAATCCTAAAAAAATGTGTAAAATCATTTGCACTGGGTGAATATTAGCGAGAACATAACATGCATTATCTCCCAGCAAAGAAAGCAGCGTTTCTGTAGGAAGGAAAGAGGGAAGACACTATGAGGAGTATGACTGGGAACAAGCCAAACAGGCAGCGGCAGAGGCGGGGAGCCCAATCCAGTGGGTATTCAGTACCAAGGGAGACAGAAAACAACCCACAACCCTACAGCCCTGCAAGGAAAGGGCACTTCCAGGCCAATCCTCACAATTCTGCTCAGAAAGTCACAAGTTCTCTAGTGCCTGTAGTACAGGGGGAGGCTGCTCCAGCAGCCACTTCTGGATGCAAGTATGGTTGTCCAGAAGACAACAGATGCTGGTTGCTGGGTTCTACCTTGCCTTCTCTTCCCAATCCTCATAGAATCATTAGGGANGCCCCTTGTCCTGTCACCAGATGACCTTGAGAAGAGCCTGGCTCCATCCTCCTGACACCCACCCCTCACATCTTTATAGACATGAATGAGGTCACCCCTCAGCCTCCTCTTCTCCAAGGTCAAGAGACCCAGCTCCCTCAGCCTTTCCTCATAAGGGAGCTGTTCTACTTCCTTCATCATCCTCGTCGCTCCACGCTGGACACCCTCCAGCAGCTCTGACCAACTGAAATTATTCAGAAGAAAGGGAACAACAGGAGCTAGAAAACAAGCTGGGATACTTGGGAACATGCCTCCTTCTGCTGAGACAACCTCTCTAGCACAGACACACATGCTGGGTTGTCATCCTCTGTCCCTCCACATCACCTCCAAAACGCTCAGCATTCCAGCAGCTTCAGGATCCCTCAAAAAAAAGGGGGGAAAAAAAGTTCCAAATAGGGGAAAAAAAATTAAACAAAAATAACCAAGCGGTGTCAATGCAGAGATTTAGTATAAACTGGTTCAAGCCTGTGGGAGGAACGCAAAGTGGAAAAAGTAAACATGGTCCCCCCCAAGTAGTTCCCCTGGAAGCGGAGCAGGCAGCCAGTGCCTGGTACCGCCGGCTGCCCCGCGCCGCGGGGAGGTCAGCCCAGCTATGCTCAACTGACAGGTTCAGTTTACAGCAGGCCAGCACTTTGTTTGGATATACTGGCCTTGCTCACCGCCAGCTTAACAACAGATGGCTAGAAAACTTTCATTATGTTGCACAGGGCTGAACTGCAAACAATCGGGGAAAACTGTGAAAAGTTTAACTCTCTGCGAGCCGAGCGGGGAAGCTCTCGCCTCGCCAACCGCCTTCCCGCTGCCACCCTGGCTGTGGGTGCCTTTAAATTAATTAAAGAGGGATGGGATGATTAATCATACCTGAGCACCGTGCCGGGGATGCTTGGGGGTGGGGGGGGAACCCACCTAGAAGGAATTTGCGATTTGACAAGGTCGTTTCAATAAAAGGAGCATTCCAGAAGAAAATGGACTTTGATGGATTGCAAAGCTGATTTTAAACCTTCTTCAAGCCCGGTGGCTTCAGGAAAGTTATAGAAAGTTTCCACAGTAATCCCCCGATCGGGGGTTTTTGAGAGCTTTCCGAGTGTTCCTCCATCTCCTCTGAAAGAGAAGCTCCGTCCCCCCAATTCCCACTTCAAACTCGCACACCTGACAGCAGGAGAAGGGCCACAGCATAATCTAACGTGCAGATCCGTGTATGATTTATCCAAATCTGTGTATAATTTAAATATTCATTAAATTGATTCGATTCATATGCGCCCTAATACCTTTCAACGCTCTAAGGCAGGTTATAAATGCACCTTCCCAGGTTTAATTCAATTGACAATCTTCTATACATCTCATCACTGAGGGACACACACACACACACACACACAACGTATTATTCTATATTATTCAAGAAATGAACGAATCTGTTTTCCACAAATGTATTTTAAAAGCAGCTCTTTCCTGTTATTGAAAGAAAATTGTGTTTATTACTCCTTTAGCATAGTGTAAACTCATAAACGTCAACAGAGAGTACAAGGAAAACTGTCAACTAAATATTGTTTCCTTCATGAGCTGCTCTTCCAAGTCAATTACGCCTTTCAACTTCTGGGGCATTGTATGATAAACTGGCAGTAAAAATCATTCACATTAATATACCATGGTGCCTTGCCTGCAAAAGGTAATTAAAGAAGTAAATGACTCATAAGAATAGACATATTAGCTGCAAAATGAAAGGCAACTGAGCTGCCACATGAAAATATGTACCATTAAGATACTGCATTTTCATATTCCTGTAATCAGCTTCAGTAGACTAATGCTTATTTAATCCAGTTCTCTGCTAAGTCCATCAACAACTGTTTTTTGCTGTTTTCTCCTTGACTGAACATTATGTGTGCAGGTTTGGAATAAATACTGCAATAAGATTTTTGCATAGTCAATTGAAGAACAGGTTTTTTATCTTTTCAAAACTATTTTTCTTAGCCACCAGGAGGAATGGAGCAG
>VZRI01001965.1:1648760-1678675 GCA_013397515.1 Upupa epops
CCCATTTCCTGGGGTTCTTGCGGTGCTGATGTACTTTGAGTGAAATATAGTCTCTCTCCTAGCACTCACCGTTTTGATTTGTGAAACTATTAGCAGGAAAAACAAGCCTAATGACTCCCATCTTCCAACTCTCTATTCTTCACGCAGAAAACGCTCTGCCTTGTTAATGCAGGGTTAGGAGAATCAGCCCGGTTTACTCTTTCTTAAATCTTTGAGGCAAGGAGTGGAGCAGGGTCCACTGGGTTTGGGGAGCAGATGGAAGACAGGCTGGTGAGCCCAAGCAGCACCACCCTTGAACAATCCACATCCCAACAATCTGCCCACCCCAGTTCCCACCTTTGGAAGCTTCGGATGACAAAAGACCCCAAACTCCAAAGCCACACAGACACCATTCCAGCGGGACCACCGAGCTCAGCAATAACATGTTCCTGTGGATCTGACTGGGAGCTCACCCTGCCTCCTAGTGCTGCATGATGTGCATCTTCTGCACCAAATCCTTCTGGTAAAGGGTTTCCCTTTTTCTCCCAGGGGGATGGGAGAGGAGATGGTAAAATTCAGAGGACAAAGTACACTTGTCTGCACCCTCCAAAAAACACCACCCTGAAAAACACTCTACTGCTTAAAACTCAGCCTGTTTGCGAGCAGTAATCAAAATTACTCTTCCCATCACAGTAACAGCCCTGTGAGGCCAGGATCCAAACTGCTTCGGACTGCACAGTCACCACAATTATTTCATTTTCTAAAGTATGGGGTGGAGTTAACTCCAGGCTCTCGGCTATCGCTGTGGTGTGACTGTTGACAAATGCTGACTTTTCTGAACGGCAGGCGCTGCCCATGGACCATCCATCCTTTATTTATTGTGCCCGACAGAGGTTTATCCTTGCAAAAAGAGATCTTTCAATAAAGATCTTAACACGCCGCCTCCCAACCTGCATTCTATGTTGCTTATTTATTGCTATCAGTGCGAAATAGTGTAAGACTTGAAATGTAGGATCAATCATTATTTAAACGCTATTACTGCGTCTCCATTTGAGCAGACATCGCTTTGCACCTACAATTAATGAGCTCTAGTCCTTTTTCTAATTAAGGAACAAAGGTTCTCATGTGCAGAGTATAGAGTGACACTGTCTAGAGAACACACATTTAAACAGACGAGAATCCTCCTAATTACCTTAAAATAGGATTTTTCATATCCAGGAACATAACAGGATCAGAAATTAGAGCATTTCCACCCGTGTTTACAAATAAAGCATCGCAAAACACTGCTGAAAGGTAATAACACAGCCCTAAAAACAACGGGACCTTGTGAGAGCGGTGCCTAACACTTCCCTATTCACGCGATTAACCTTTGAGCAGGGAAGAGAGAGAAATTCTTTTATGGATGTGCAAACACAGAGCCAAATCTGGAAAAAAAAATGAGGAGTCAGCTAACCGAGCATAAACTACTCCAGGGCTCGCACAGATTAGGATCCAAACATGTAATTAAGACAGTCAGAAAGGTAACCTGGCTTTAGCCAGTAATTAGGGCTGCTAGAAATTGGACACCGCCTCATCGAAGTGTTCTGAATCCACCACACTACTAAATAACCCGCACTGCTGGGGAAGTCTACTTGCTATCAAGGGCAAAGCTGCTATACACTGAGGTAACAGTAAATGACAGACTGTTGTTCAAGTCCATTAGCTGCTATGTGATAGGAGCACATTCACTAGCACACGACCTGTGAAAAATCTTAGATCTCTTTAAATCTTTGAATTGGATTGCTGCATTAATTCTTAAGAACTGCAATCCTTCAACCAAGTCAAATTACCCTCATTAACAGGGGAAAAAACTGCCTCTGCAATAAGTTACCAAAAAAAAGAAGATATTTATTACCTATAATCACTTTCACGTACTTTCACCTGCAAGTGTGACAAAATGGGACAAACAACTCCCAAGGCTGGCCACCAGTTCACTTACTGGTGGGGGGGACGGGACGGAGCCGCCTGTGAGCGCGCACACCCCTGCGCCGTCCTCTTCTCGGGGGAAAAAAACCTCAATGAACGTTCTAAGAAAAGCAAAAAATCCCTAAGAATAAGCCGAGGCACTCAAGCGATCTGTGTGTGTGTGCCACCGAAATAACCGCAAAAGAGGAGGGGAAATTCTTCAGTTATTCAAGGCTTGATTAGAACACTACTTCGTAATTAAGCGTGTTACAAGTATTGTCATCGACCAGAAAATTCATGTACGAACTAAAAGGTCTCAGAAGCTGGTTCAAGCCTTCTATTCATTACCAACATCTGCTATTAATGTTTAACCCTGGTGAACACGCACACAACGCTCTGTGTTCAACCGAGGTTGCAAACCAGTATTTTTGTTGTTCTGTTTTATCCCCGGGGCGGTCGGCGCGGTTCTGCCTTCTCCGTGGAGAACGGTTGCAGCGGCCACGGAGCTAACGGGCAAATATTTGGTCTTTGTTGGAAAGAAGATATTTCTTTCTCCACTCTCTGCTTCACTTCAGACGTTGCAGCTTCCGAGCCAGGCCGGTGCGGCACAATAAACAGCAGCACAGACCCAGAGCTCTCGGTGAATCACTGGTTGTAAAGGTGCAACTCCCAGGCTGAGGTGTTTCAGAGGTCCCTCAGTTTTTTGCTAATTTACAAATGAGTGCTGCTGGGATGGCAGATTCGCTGTGAAACTGGGAGCTGAGTAAGTCCAGCATCCAGAAATGAGAAACAGAGCTTTTCATCTGTGTTTGACTGCTGCAAGCCCAGATGAGAGCCCTGATGTCACAGTCGGGTCCTAGCGGGCAGATCTTTGGAAGAGTCTTTGGAAAGACTCGTTTCCACCACTGCGGTGGTAACGTAAGCAGGGCAATCTGCTCGTGCAGGCTCATTGACAGCGTGGAGACAGAGCTGAGCGCTAAGCTAACGCGACCCTCTAATGACTCCTGGAAAGCCATCAGAACATCCCTCAGCCCTATCCGTGCCTAAACCCAGCTTGGCTTGCGCAGGCAGCGCTGATCAGCTCCCGACCCTCAAGTCTCCACAGAGTCCATGGCCCCACCAGCACACATCCAGCTCGGATTTGCCTGACCATAATATTTTTCACTCAGGGCGACACCAGAATACAAACCAAGCCACATTAAGTCGTGAGAAATCCAGCTCTTTTTTGTCTTCAAACATGACACTCCTGGCGGATTGGCTGTCTGCATGTTGCAGCACGCTCTATTCTTAGCACCGTGCCTTTTAAAGTTAGGCCCATTATTTTCTACGGTGTATCAAGATCAGTATGTATAACATATGCCATATTGTTGACACTTCCCTGGATGTACTGCATGCCATATGCCTAAAGCACTAAAAGGGGTGATGAACAGAGTGGCAATACTGAAAGGAGAAAGAGATCCACCGCGCGTGTTGAATGAATTCAGTTATATAATCCAGCCAATAAGGGCTGCCATACATTTAACAATCTCCTTCTATCCCCCACCCCCCTATCTTTTTTCTTTCACCTCCCCTGTATTACAACAAAAATGAATTTAACAGCTTTTCCCTGTGAAAAATTAACAGGCTGGACGTGTACTCAAAGCAAGTACTTCATCACGGTGCGTCCACCGGGTCTAAAAAGTATACAAGTACAGATAGATCATATATAATCGCCCAATAAAACAAACAAAGAAGGGCAATTCATACCTTTTAGCAAGAAACTATAAAACTACAACATCCTCTGCATCTATTACCTTCCACCAATCTATATCCCCCAGTCCAATCCCTAGAACGAGGAAAGATACCACCTTGCCCTGCTCAGGGCAATGGGGTTGCAACTAGATGAACTTTAAGGTCCCTTCCAACCCGAACCGTTCCATGAATCTATGACTCTTCCAAGGTTTAGTTATTAGTTTCCACACTAGGAATTATTATTTGAAGAATCCAGAACCTAGCGCCTCTCTTCCACCACAGGATTTTCGTCCGAACCCTCTGGAATGGATTATAAAAGCGGAATGGCAGGAGGAACCCAGCCGAGCTATATTTATCCCACGAACGCGGCTCTTCAGCATCAGATACTCACACATGTGTATCCTCACTTGTGTGCCAGCCCCCCGCACTCTCTAATGGGTATGCGAGCTGCATGCTGGTCATTAAAAAAAGATAAAAACTAAGGAACTGACTCATCCCCGAGAACAGCTCTGACAGTCCCTGCATGCAGAGCCCTGGCAGGAAGGTCTAAGCTACAAACGACCAGCAACAAATGAAGAGCTGGGAAGAACAAACCCATGCAGACACTCTGGGAGCAGGTATGGACTGGCTGCACTCATGAAGCCAGGTCTAACCTGTCAGGTTAGTCCTTGGAGCGATGTGCTACCTGCAGGAAGGAAACACTCAGGGATGTCTGGAAAGCAGGATCTGCTACAGGAAACTACTCTCCAGTTTCCACAGCCAAGACACCAAAAGGGTCAAGAAAAGGGAGGAGCACTGCAGAACCACCCGGTGTGCGCAAGAGGCACCCCCAAGGGGAGCATCCTGCCCCATGCAAGGAGCATAGGGGACATGTGGTGAAAGCAGGTTGCTCTCCCGGTGTTCAGGAAGCAGGGCTGCTCCTCACAGGGATGCTGCTAATGCTCTGGAGCTAATGACGCCACACAAAGCTAAAGCTTCCCCATCCTCTGTCGTTAGTGCCACCATACACCCACAGGCAATGGATCAAAGGGGCTATGAGAAGATAAGGAGAATCCATTTTAATTTCAAAACATGAAAATTCTGGCACAGGAGATCGCTAGAGAAGATCAGTCCTGTTATGCTTCAGTGCTGCGTTGAAGGGGAATGTTGAATTTTAAATGTACACACGCACACGTATTTATTTGAGCAAGCAACATCATTAGCAGCATAAAACCACGTCAGAAGAACACGGGACTTTTGTTGAAGTGGAAGGCAGAATTCTCTTTGTGAAAAACATCAAAGAAGAAGAACACATGCTGATGCTTAAAAACCAGTCTATGTCTAATATAGAACATCAAGACCTAAAAAAAATCAACCACCACCCCCCCGATTTCTTAGAAACAAACCCAGCATTTAGTGCTGACCAGGAATTAGCTGTGAGTGCCAGTTCAAAGCCCTGGTTGTATAATCTACCAGGGAGCGCTCAGACTAGAATGCACAGACACACATTCAACGCTGTCAAAACGAGGACAAGTGGAAGTTTTGTGAGTGGAAACACTCGCCCTCCACCAGGGTATCTGGCCAGGAGGTAAAGGGGAGGCTCACGCCTCCAAAACAAATTGCAAGAGGAAAGGGTTTGGCTGGACAAACTCTGGTTCTGCTCTGAGTTCGGGGGGAAACAAAACAAAGCACAGTGAAACAAAACCAAGCTGCATCTTGCAGAAGCCACAGCTGTACAGCTGTTTGCTAAAGGGAACCGGTGAACAGGCGTCACCTCCTGCTGCCTCGGGGTTGTGTGTTTAGTGCGCTATGCTCAGCCACAGGATGTCAAGGGATGGAGCTTTGAAACAAACCTTTTACCTTCTGGTCTCCAGCTCTGGTCCAAGCAGAGTACAGCCAAACTTCCTACTAGCTGCTGGCTATGCTAGTTAGATGGACGTCATCCAGTTCCATGCGGACTACTGTCCATATTAGGAAAACCTCCCCACTTGGCATTGGCTCGGGGACCAGCCCTGCCCGCAGACACCGGCAGCGGTACAGATTGCTCCTCGGAAGCCAGGTTGAGACACAAGGACCGCAGTCCTGCTAATGGGCCCAGCATCCTTTGTAATTACTTTCATTTGAGGCAAGAAACAATCCTACCAGGGCCAATTAAAACATCTCTTGTGCTTGTGCTGTAAAAAAACCCCACAACCACCAACAAGAGGGCAAAACACAAACAAAAGGGGAAAAACCCAAACCCCGATAAAAAAAAAATCCCCTAACCTACCCTGTGGTGAACTTCTGTTTCCGTTCTCGTGCGGCACTGGTGATGTTCGCAGGGGAGCTCAGAAGGGTAAAAGGGCATCGCTAACATGGCAGCTACTTAATTCCACCAGGCAGATTCCCTGAGACCTGCAACGAGCGTCTGCTTCCTACCCATCAGGCCATTAATCACCGAGACTCCTAAAAGGTTCAATTCACGTGCCCACTCGGAGAACTCATGAGATGCCTGATAGTCATATGTCATCTGAGAAGGGAACAAAGCTGTATTCTTCTCTGAACTGATGTAGCTCCTATTACCAGGAGACTCTCTCCCTTGGGAGCAAGCAGAAGAGAGAAATGAAGGAGAGCTGACTCAAAGCTCTGCCTCGCAAAGACATAATTGATGCAGAAGAGGAAGAGATTTATAAGGAATCTGCCACTACCCGTATTTTGCCAATAATCTGTGGGATTTTTACTAGATACACCCTAGACAGACGGGCTGGCATCCAGCAAAGCCTGTCCTCCTCCTCGGGTAAGAGCTTGGCAAAAGCAACAGAGGTTTTTGCCATCTGAAAATTAGACCTTTTCTGCTACTGAGTGCTCTTCTTGGGACGCTCTGAGCAGCTGGAGGTGATGCCTAGGCACACGAGTGCTCAAAAATCCTTTGCTTCCTTTGAGAGCCGCTGCTTCATAATCTTTACCAGTGCTGTGACAAACCAGGGAGCTGCCCACGTAGGAGACAGCACCCACGAGCCCACGCACTAATGCACAGGGGTCTCGCGTGCTGAGGCACGGTAGCGGTGACACACCCCAACCACCCCATCACCTCCTCCCCAGGCTGGGCTGAACCGTGACACATCCCCGTATGGTTTGTCAGAGCCATTTCCTGGAAAGGACAGTTGAGCAGAGTCTGAAAAGGGGAAACACACACTTGGGCAGCTTAAAAAGAATAAACCACAGTCACACTGCTCTGTGTTTGGTGGACAATTAAAGAGCGAGACATCGCTCATCCTGCCCTCTTCCTTCTTTTTACCACCTTTCCTCATGTAATTACTGCTCTATCAGGTAAACTCATAGCTAAACCATATATTTACTATAGTTATATATTAGATAAACCATAACTTCATTATATAATAAAAATTATTAAAAACCCACCCTAAAAGCACCTCAGCAATCATTTTACACCCTCGTTAGTTTCCCTGGTTATAGCCCCATCCCAACAGAGATGTTACCTACACTTTTATTTTAGTGTTTCACCTCCTACAAAATTCAACCACATCATTTTCTTGCCCCAACCTAAGTTTCAGGCAGCCTGGCATATTCACTGCCACTCGATACTTGATCTCTCTCACTGGCACCTTTTGATCTCTGAGGCTTTGGAAACACTAAGCTGAACTGATCCCCTGCTGTAATTCATAATTACCAATCCACAGTGGTTTTCAGCGCTCTGTAGATGCCAGCCTGCTGCCTCGGGAGTTAGGAGACAATTGCAAAAGGCTGAAATTTGGGAGCCAATTGAGATGTCTTGCAGAATTCCCCCCGTTCCTCCCGAGCGCTGCAAACCCTGTATTGAGCCACTGCTGTTACCAGAGAGCCAACTGGGATGCTTGGTGCTGCAAAAAGGAGGCAGAGGGGCTGCTTTCAAAGGGTTTAGAAACCTTGAGAAAGGGTTTATGATACATAAACAGCTCTTTTCAGGTTCAAAACGCCTCTCTTCCCATTCAGCATTGCCATTATCCCTATTGGTTTCATCATGCTGCAGCTGCTCCCCAGCAGGCAGATACAAAACACAGCTCTACAGGCGATGGCCGCGCTCGGCCCTCGTCTCTCGGCACAAACTTATCACTATGATGATCTCCTTGTAACGCAGGAGAAACACAAGTGGTCACCACAGACCGCAACTGGGTCCCAGCCCAAACTGCAGCCACGGAGCTACTTGTGAGGAGGCTAATGGGGTGGCTCCAGCAGCCACCTTCGTCCCCACAACACAATCTTGGCTGTTGTTCTACATCCTTGACAAATTAAGCTGAATGGTTAAAATGTCCCACCCCAGGTTTGGTATGAGGCCCTGTGGTGTGTTTTGTTCTCATGGCTTACCTGCAGGACCACGAGCTAAGGAAGTCCATGCTGGGAGTGAATGTGAAATACGGGACCATGCTGGCTGGAGAGAAAGACTTAACCAGAAGCATTTTAATTCAGCTAAGTGTTTCACCAGAGGCTTGATCCTTCGTTCAGCTTGTGCCTCGAGTTTGCTCGCCTACTAGAACCACCAAAACACCAGCATCCCATCCAGCCTGGCTCTGCTGCAGCACACAAGTCCTTCAAACCATCACGTGCAACCCAAATATCCCCCCAACTTTGGAGACGATCAGGTCTGGACCTACATCCACATTTTACACCTCGGGTTTCTATCTAAACCAAATATAAGGATTCTCCTGACTTCTTTCAAAGAATAGTCTTTTAAGACATAAGACTCAAGAACCAATAAAAAAGGTAATTTAACAACATCTCCAGTGTGTCACCAATCATTTAAAGGGCCTTGAGGCTGCTGCATTCCCACTACAGCAGTGCAGCTTTCCCACCCTGCTGGTTTTCAATTGACACCCTCTGTGTTGATATTTTCTTCCGACTTTAGCCTGATGGCATTTTTTAAGCTCCCCCTCGCAGCTGATGTCCTCTGCTCGTGCCACCGCTGGCTCCCAGCAGCATGCCACGGGCACGGCTCTGCTGGAGCCCAGAGCGGTGGGGCAAGGGGTCTTTCTCCTCTGCATCACCCAAGGCACAAAGTTCAGGAGAAGGGAGAAACTTCAATTTAGACAGAGGAAGCCAAAAGGGGGGAAATAGAAAAAAGAAAATAAACCAGAAGAGGCTGTTGATCAGGATCCCACAGCAATAACTAACCTCGGTTATTTGCCAGGGCATCCTCCGCTTGCTGACTAATCTGAGTTCTTCTTGCAATAAAGGCAACTAGAATGACCCCTGTGGACGTTTTGCCTAAGCCTGAAGACGGCTTGGAAACCAGAGTATGTGAGATGGGGGAAATATGCTCCCTTCATCTTCACTCGCTGTGAGAGGGATTCTCATCAGTTCGTCCTGGTTATCTGAGAAAATGGTCACAAACCTCTCACTGTGGACCTAGAGCGCTGAGGGCTCCCAACAGCAACACCATGGCTTCCCACCCCGCTTGTAGTGAGCACGGGACAGGTGCTCCTGTCTAGGACTTTAGTCTAGTCTAGTCTGTCTAGTTGTTTAGGACTCCTAAATGACTACAGCCTCAAAGGATTCCTGCACAGCCTTATTACTCAAGCAAACACACCCTCCCATCTCAGCTTCCAACACAGAGGGGCATGAGGATGTTCTGAAGGCTGGAGCACCTGTACTATGAGGATAGGCTGAGGGAGCTGGGGTTGTTCAGCCTAGGGAAGAGAAGACTCTGGGAGGGAATTATAGCTACCTTCCAACCAGAAGTGGACCTCAGGAAGGCTGGAGAGGGACTTTTCAGAATAGGATCTCACGGTAGAAGAAGGGGAAATGGTTTGAAACTGAAGGAGAGGAGATTTAGAAGTTCTTCAGTGCAAGGGTGCAGAGTCTCTGGCACTGATTGCCTGGAGAGGCTGTGGCTATCCCCTCCATGAAGGTGTTCAAAGTCAGGTTGGATGAGGCCTTGAGCAACCAAGAGGTGTCACATCCAACAGAGGGGGGGTCAGAGGGGATGATCTTTAAGGTCCCTTCCAACTTGACCCCTCCTGCGAGTCTGACGCAGAGTGTTATTAACCCAAAAGAGCGCTGGGGAGGAAGCGGCTGGAAGACCACCACTTAAAACACACTTACCCACTGCAAGGGAAATTAGCAGCCATAAAAAATAAACTCATTCCAACAGTTTTCCTTCGCAAATACCTGCAGCCTGCCCTGCCACCGGCATCCCCAGTTCAGTTTTCAAGCGTAGGCTGAATATCACTGCCAAAGGAACCGTTTTTTCCCTGCACTCCAAGGTTATGTGTTCAGCAGGCTTCGATACTTCAATGAAAAATTGAGGTGGCAATGATTTGCAGACTAAATTAATGTTAAATACTTCAAAGAACTGGACAAACAAGTCAGCAGCAAAATTTTTATGGGTTCACTTCCTTCAAGGGAACTTAAAGAGCCGGGGTTTTATTGCTGTGAATTCTAGTCACTCCTTCTACCCCTCAGCATCTGTTTGAAATATGTAGTAGACAATTGCTTTTTTGGCTCTGACTCAGGTGGTTGAAATACAGGACAAACAGACTACTGTATATAAGCTTTCCTCCAGCAATGAAAATTTTTATTAACTCTCTTGCATAGCAAACTGGGCTGCCTGGCTTCCAATCCCCATAGAATCATCAAGGAATGTGGCTAGTTATTAATTCTGGTGGCCAAGCACGGGGTGGATACGCCGAGGCTTGGGTCTGCAATATGTAACCTCACCTTTCAAATAAAATACAAAAATGAGGGGGGAAAACAAAAAGCTACAGAGGGAAGGAAAAAAATAAATGAGTTCTGTTTAGTCCATCACTCATACGTGTAAAATTCCAAGCTAAATACTAGCTCTGTACATAAATATGTCAGCCTTGTCAAATGCTCCAGCCAAAGGAAACACAGCCCATAGTGGAGGGGTTCAGCATCACCCTCAGAGCTGTGAACCTGCCCCACCTTCCATAGCTGGGCCGGATTCAGGAGCTGGCTCAGGCTGATGCTTCACAAAAACAACCTGCCTAAACATCACTCTTCTCACCCCACCCAGCTGAAGGACTGAGGAAAAGAACAAGGATAAACAGAAAGGAACCCCTGAACCCCTAGAGATCTAACTTCATTTAGAAGGATACTGGCCACCTGTAAGTCCTGCATCCATTGCTTCTGCATCCCCAGCACCTACACGTGTTGTGGTGACCACTTGCTTTTCATCACCGAGAAGCACCATGAGATAGTTTCCAGCATTTCACGTTGATTAAAACACCCTCTAAGTTGTGGTTATGGGCTAATCTTTGGCTGCTGTGGCAAATTACCAGTTGCTTGTAGCCTTCTGTTGCATTTCCAGAGTCACAAATACCTAATGGCAGCAGGCACCGTTTCAAAACGAACGACTACTGTGTGTGGGAGCTGTTACCAAACAGCTCCACCTGGCTGAACCACCCCGGTTCTGTAGGTACTACCAATCCCTCCCTTTTCAGTGGGTGGTTGTTTTAACTGGCTGGACTTTGCTTGAAGGTCCCCTTCAATTTTTGTAGAAATGAGGTGCCCACAGGTATCTGCTCAAGCTGGTTCCCACAAACCGAAGAGCTTAAATGACTCTGTTCCGCCAACGCCTCGTATCAGAGACCATGACTCAATGTGAAGAGTGTGATGGGCTACCGAGGGCTATGTTATCGCACAGTCTTGTGTATCACCCGTGTCCTGTGACACTGACTCTCCCTGCTGTGATACACCGCAACGTGAAGCAACGTTCTTACAGCACTTTGCAGTCTCAGTGCCCTACAGGTATCCATTTAGCATTCCATACCTCTTCCAGTGTCTACAGGCGACACCACGGAGCAGGACATTTCTCATCTCTTCCCCACAGCGGCGGCTGCTGGGTGAGAAGAATGCAACTCTCCTCTCTCCATATTGCCAGCAGACCTTCCCTGCCAGCTTTCAGCCCCGCCACGATTCGCTGGGAGCACAGGCTCACCAGCACCTCTGTTCATCTGGTGAGCACTTGCTACGCTGCTGGAGCATAGGGAGTGCCCATCACTCAGCCCCAACCACCTCTCCAGCACCTCCCTCGCAGACAGACAGGACATGATAAGCTCCACGTGTGACTTTCTGAGAAGGCGGCCAAACAGCACTGACATCTTGTTTCTGCACAGACGGCGGGTGCCTCGACAGCTCCGAACACACCATTACCTGCTGCCACCTTCACCCTCCAGCTCCCACCTGGGTAACCATGGCCATTAGCCTGTACAACTAGGCTCAGTGTCTTTGAGCATCTCATCAGAAAGCAGCCTCACAGATACATCACTACTATAACTCACCCGTGTCCAATTCATCCCTAAAAGAAATTGTTCAAAGCTGGAATCCACCCGAACAAGAAAGGTTAAGCTCTGTAACCCTTAGGAGACAATCTCAAACCCTCTCTCCCAACAAAGCCTGCCATGCACTGGCTCTAGCAGGAAAGCAATTTATGTGCACAGCCACAACACCCTTCTCCTGTCCACTGAGTCACACGGAGTCCCAGAGAAGGAGCCTCTCCACGGGAAGGTAGGTGCTGGATGCAGAAACACCCATTCCAGAGGAAATCGTAGATAATG
Organism: Upupa epops; assembly: GCA_013397515.1. Lineage (NCBI taxonomy): Eukaryota > Metazoa > Chordata > Aves > Bucerotiformes > Upupidae > Upupa > Upupa epops. The sequence goes on from VZRI01001965.1 coordinate 1,660,943, forward strand.
CAGTACAAGACCACGTTGGAAAAGGCCGTTCACACCAACTACCTCATTCTCCTTGTATTATTTATCCTTAAGAGTCAAACTATACCAAGAACGAAGTCATGATCTGACAGCCTTGCTCTGAAAGCTACACCCAAAGGCCTGTAGTCGGCTTGGTTACCCTGCAGATAAGGAAAACAAGCAGATGTAAAGTACCCTAGCGAACAGTTTGCTACCTTCCCGAATATATGAGACATCAGAAAGCCCACAGGGCCACAGTTATAGCCTACAGGTCCCCCAGAGAGTCTGCAGTTGTCATAAAGGGCTCCTGTATCTCCTGAAACTCCCTGAGGTGCCTGAAGGAATCACCCTACAGGTCCTTTAGAGAAAGCTCTGCTATCTGTGTCTGAAGCAAACGAAGCACTGAAGTACCAGATTAAATACTACACAGAGTTCCCATAAATTGTAAAAACAGTTACCAGCCAAAGCACTGTAATAAACTGCTCCCAGGGTTGCCTAATCCTTGCCTTGGTGCTGGTGTTGCCTTACTCGGTTACACAGTGGCTCCCTGTTGCGGAAAAATGATGCTCGGCTACAGGACCACCCAGGCTTTGCTCAGAAAAAGCTTGTTATGGCTTCAAAACCTTGTGCCAGCGAAGTATCACAGAATCACAGAATCATCAGGGATCAGAAGGGACCTCAAAAGATCATCTAGTTCAATCCCCCTGATGCAGCAGGATCATCCAGACCAAGTCCAGGTGGGTTTCAAATGTCTCCAGAGAAGGAGACTCCACAACACCCCCGGGCAGACCCCTCCAGTGCCCCATCACCCTCACTGGGAAGAAGTTATAGAATCAGTTAGGGTTGAAGGGACCACAAGGTCATCCAGCTCCAATGCCCCTGCCATGGGCAGGGACACTCCACCCTAGATCAGTCTGGTCAGAGCTTCATCCAGCCTGGCCTTACACACCTCCAGGGACAGGACCCCAACCACCTCCCTGGGCAACCGATTCCAGGCTCTCCCCACTCTCCCGGTGAAGAACTTCCCCCTCATATTAAGTCTAAATCTTCCCATCTCCAGCTTTGCTCCATTCTCCCTAGTCCTGTCTGTACCTGATATTGACCATACCATAGACCAGCTCAGGTTGGAAGGGCCCTTAGAGATCACCTCCTCCAACTCCCTGCCATGGGCAGCGATGCCTCTCAACTAGATTTGGTTGCTCAAGGTTACAAACAACCTGGCCCTGAACACCCTCCAGGGTGGGGGTATTCATAATCTCTCCAGGACAGGTAGCTACATCCTGCCATGGCTAAGGTGGCCTGTGCCCACACCTCCTCCTCACTCTGCCACCTCATCTTCTTCAGACAAGGCACCACACAATGCAAGAGAAACAACCCAGGAGATTAGAGATGGACCAACTAGTTCTATCACCAACACTTGGCACAGGTACACACAGGCTTCCGATGAAGAACATTGATCCTCAGCACTCCTTGAAGTTCTCTTCTGGCAGCTATTTCCTAGCCTGAAACCTACAGCAGAACTCTGAGAAACCTGCCTGCTTCGCTCATGTCCCCTTTTCTGGATCTGAGAGTGGCCCTTCCAACTGCAATGCCGTCACCTGGGGATTTTTGTGTGGCACCTCTGCTCTTAATTCTCAATTTCAATTCCCCAGAGACGAAGGTGGATCCTGCGGTAGGAACTGGGGATGTTCTGAATCAGTCTGTGGGGAGACAGACCCACGCCCCACAAACACGCAGAAATTCAGGTGCTGTTCTGTGCTACCAGGGAAAAGGGGGGGGTGGAAGGACGAAGGAATAAAGAATTTCTCCTTTCTTCCTTGCTTTTTTGGCAAGTTCCTGGCTATCAGTGTGAAATGTAGATATTCCCATCATGCCTCGGTGTTTCTCAGCCCCATGATGCCCTCACTTTTGATTGTATAGATGAAGTTGAAGTGCACAGGGTATTTACTGATCCAGTTATCTTGTTCTGTGACAGGCAGAATCAATCAATCAAGGGGCCAGCTTTACGCTTACGTATTCCAGGCACATCTCCGCACTTCAGGATACGAGATCACAGTGTTATCCAGCCAAATTTGATCAACAAATGCAGTTCCCCTGTGCCACAGCAATCTCAGATGAAGATGTTATTATGTGGAACTGAGCAAAGTGATAAAGACAGTGCAGAAAAGGGAGGAAAAGTCCAGCTGGACCTTTCTGACAGCTTCTATAGGCTACAGCTGCAGCATCCCTTTTTACTAACAAAAACAGCACCTTCCCCTGTAACCACTGCAAAATGCTTTCTGCCCACCCTCTGTCTGTCGGTACTTAATGAAAGAAACATTAATGCCACTCTCTGTTTGCTAATATTATTCTTAAACACTGGGCAACAGCTTACAACCCTTGCCACTGCATTTACGGAGGGGTTTTGTAACACAGGATCCCCCCACTACATTTTCCATCGCTCTGCTGTGAACAATCCCTAACGAAACCTGAACGCCCCAAACCACGTTTGAAAATCACAGCAGCCTCGAAGTATTGGGGGTCTGTTGTGTTGTGTTTTTAAATGCCAGCTACACGAAGAGGCTCGCGAACGCGTAAATGTTTCAGTCTGTCTCAAGGAGAGTTGACAGCAGGTTTTTATTTTGCCAATAGCTTTTCACTTTGCTATTGCCCCACAGTTTTCTTACATTATTTAATCCAAAATACCATCTTTTTTGATTCTACCTTTCTTTGCATTTTAAATCTTTAATGGGAGCCTTTGGCAGTCCATGGGCACAATTATTAGATATCTGCAGAGAGAAATTGAAAAATTAATCATACTTTCCATTTTATATTTCTGTACTATACATAAAAATTATCTGCTCTTAAAGCTGCATTCTGTGGCCTCGTGATAGTCTCTCCCCAACACGGTAAATACTATGCAAGAATCCACATATCTTACATTCAGATCTTCCCAGCTAAACAGATAGATGGAGAATGCCACGTTCCCTTTTCAAGGGCTAAATGTATTTCAGATCATTTTTCAATTAAAAGGCATCTGCTGCTACTCCTTCTCTTATGGACCGCCTATAAAAAGAAAGAATCAGGGGGAAAAAGTACCCCAGACTAATCACGCTGATGATATTGAAGTTGTTTATTACCCTTTTACGAGCTGGGGTACTTAAATTACAGTTTTTCACAACTGTATGCAAAATGGGTAACAGAATCCCTGTGCAGTTTATTATAGAAACCGATATATGCACCAAGCTGACCTTTGTCTAAATAGACCCTCAACCACAGGGAAAAAAAATCCACAGGCATCTATCAGCATGTGAGCAGTATCAAAACTGCTAAACATATTAACTTTGTTTTCCTTTCACTATTATTAAACTGGAAAGCAAAATTCAACTGGAAAATTATGCCATTTGGGTTCCCTTGTCATCATGTAGTAAGTATGAGAAATATATGTGCAATGGCCAAATGGCCAATAGACAAAACACCCACTCCGAGTGACGTACTGTTTTCCATACCACTCAGACAAAATCAAAACAACAGAGCTGTTGCAAACAAAAACAAAATAACATTTCCCATAAGCATTCCAGACAGAGAAAATTTACAGGAAAAGAAAGCTGGGAAAGGACCCAGAGCAAAGTGAGTGCTTGTACCTCCAGCCATAAAAACCCTGCTGCCGTGGAGCTGGTAAACAACAGCTTCACATTAAAAAGACAAATAGATTGATTAATTATAAATCTTTAACTCCAAAGTTTGACATTCTGAGGAGGGGGCTGCCTGGCTGGCAGGGAGGTTGGGTGCAGCCAGAGCAGCCCATCCCTCCTGCCCCAGTGCCAAGGAACAGGTTTCATTCAGAGAAGAGCAGGAACTGAGCTGGCATGGGGAAAAGCACCAGCGATAAAGCAAGGAGGGGAAAGTAAACAGCCAGGTTGATTGCTTCAGAGCAGTATGTTCTGCAGAGACTTCAAAAAAGAAAATCCATCTTTTTCTCCTCCTTTTTTTTTTTTCCTGAAAGTCCTTCCAACTCGCTGTGCAGCCTGCTGGAATAACAACTTTAAAAAGTGAAGATGTCGCTTTTTTATAGCTGACTCACATTTATATAACTTTGTTAATGCATCTGCTCCCTGGAAGTTCCAGGCTCGGTGTTTAGCTGCGATACCTGCCCATAAATCGTGGTGGCGCGGCGAATATCAACAGCTGCATTTTACTATTTCAGGCCGTCAGCTTACAGTGTCTCCATCACGGCGAATTCCTGTCAGCTGCACTCTCACTAACACAATTCCTATGTTTTGCCTGGCAGTAAATGGACGCTCCTGCCCCAGCATCATCTAAACAACTCTGTTAACATTTGCCCCCGAGCGTCTCTCTCTTTGTCCAGTCCCTGTCTTCTAACAGATGTCATCCAAGTCTAATCAAGCATAAAATGGTCATAAATATTTCTTTCTGGTAGATTTCACATTCGCATTTCATGCAGGGACATGATATTTTTCTGCTACCTCCAGGGAGTACCTAATGCAAAAACCAGTTACTTACATTCAAGGCTCATGTTCCTTTAGTAAAATGCAGCACATGTTCTCGGTTCAAAGACATAAAAAGGCACAAGACTTTATCTTCTTTTGTTTAACTGCACCCATTTCTTTCTTATTATTTCTTTTAAATAACGCGTGCCACGCTTTCCATCTAGGTGTGACACCGTCCTTTGCTTAACAGCAAAACACAGCACCCCATCGTGCCGAATGCTGACCCTGCCACTCTCTCCAGCACAGGCATTTCTGAAGGTCACGCTGCCACCCTTTAATTGTTGCACAAATGATAAGAGGTTTGGTGGGGTTTTTTTTTTACTTAACCCACCCCCCTCCCCGGTACCCCCCACCTCAGCTCTTTCATTTACCAGGCTACCGAAAGACTTGGCAAGATGAGAAAGGCACTGCTCCATTTTAGTTCAGTTCATGCAAAATTTTGCAACCTACCTCACCAGATTTTTATTAAAACAGTCAAATGATTTCAGGATACAAATGTAAGGCTCATGCCTATTTAACAGTTGATAAAGATAATCACGAGATAGAAGCAATTTCCAGCACTTCAACTTCAAAACTACTCAAGAGAATTAATTCTTCTTAATGTTAGCACCATCTAAGAAATTATATTTACCCTTGGTAAACTCGGTAAATAACACGGCAGGCTGGAAAACAGAACTAACCTGGGATTCTTCACAAAGCCCCGCGCTGTCTTAGTTCCCCCCCACCCCGTTCTGTTTGTCAAAGCAGAAATCTGACATCGCTATTTAAAGTGAACCACACAACACTCAGGGATACAGATCGCCAGAGCCGAGCTGGTTTACCTCCTCCTCCTCCACTGAGCCTAATATTTGATTACTGTTAGTCAAATCAAGCTTTCAGGCAAATAATCTCCATTTTTTAAGTTAATGAGATGTGGTCATGTCGACAACAGCTTGCAGAAACTTTTAATTCCAATTCCTGCAGGCTGTGCTGGCCTCTTTTGCAGCAACCGCTGGATGAATGAGTCAAATTTGCCAAAATGCCTTATGTAGACAAGTGCACACTTTAAAGAGGCACTAATTAAAAATACCCACTGGTATCATAATTTAAATACCATGAAAATAAACTGTAAAAGTAGCTCAGCTACAGTCTTATGCCTTTCCTTAGAGCTCGTTTACTTTAACTAGATGATGGTTTATTGCAGACGTAGTTCTCGCTAAAAACAATTTTAAGTCTTGGAGGAATTCGAGATTTTGATATAATTAAACAATTTATGTTAATATTTGTTTCACATAAGCTATTAAGCAAGCCCCCCAGAACAAGTGCTAATTGAGAAAGATGCAAGGAAGTAGAGTGCTGAAGTAAGCAGCAAATTTATACTGTTGATTTACTGCTCTATCTGCAACTTCCCCCCTCATTACAGCTCTCCTTCTCCCTCTCCTTCCCCGCTACGAGGCTCTCAGCTGCACTGCATCCCATTGAACCACTTTCCTTGGATGCTCTTATCTACTGCTTTCCTTAAATAAAGGGAAGAGGAGGGAAGAGGTGGAGCTTGGTATTATTCTCGATGCACTTCCCTGGCCACAACTTCTCCAAAATGCCTTTTGTCTGTCTGATGCTTTTGGCACGGAACGCGAGCGGCACAGCTGTAGAGCAGCAAAAAAAAGCAGGCGTGAGCCCAAAAATATAATCTAGAAAAAAAAACCCCTCACCGAAACAACTCAGTGCTGAGAGGGTTAAACCTATTTAAGGGGTTAAATATGCAATCACCGCTGCCTAAAACCAGAGAGACATATAGATAAATAGAAGAAATGAAGTCCCCAGGTTCCATTCAGAAGCCTTCATCACATTACTACCAGACAGAAAACTCTTTAAGTACCATTTTCAGATGTTAAATCATTGTTCGTGCAGCACATATTCTCACTATTCCTGGGGGAACAATATCTGAAGACAGCGTGCTAACAAATGCAATCCAGTAAACAGGCATTTTTCCTCTTGTTGTTAGTACCTTTGTGTTCCAGCTCCCAGCTCTGTCATCCATGCCTTCTCTCTGCTTTGAAGTTAAAGTAGTGAATGAGCGTTGTCATCTATTATCCAGAGTGTGCATGTAGATTATAAATAAGAAATAAAAGTGACTTTCAGTACACTGCTTTTGCATTAGCAAGTTGCCTTCTCTGTTACCTCCTCTGTCCTTCATACTTTGCTACCAACATTATATTAGAAAACCTGACTTGAAGTGTTGCTTGCCGACTGCTATAAAACACGTTTGCTTGGCGCAGGCAAAAGTTTTATTGAAACAAACAAGTCCGGCTGTTTAACCAGGTTCATGAGTTCAGCTTCAACAGACTGGTTAACCCTTATCTGCAGATGTCCTTCAGGCCCCCAACACATTAATTGCATCCCTGGCTTCTTTTGCATGCACAGCACTGGAAACACGGAGCTGTTAATTACACCACAGATGATTTACAAAAAGAGTCCTTCCCTGCTATCGATCAATTGTTTATTAATATCTGCATAGCATCATTGTGACTGCAAAGGACCTCCAGGATCATCAAGTCCAGCTTGCATCCCAGCATCTCCCCAACCTCTAGACCAGGGCCTCAAGTGCTCCAGCTACTCGGTTTTTAAACACCTCCAGGGACGGCAACTCCACCACCTCCCTAGGCAGCCTGGTCCAGTGCCCAACTGCTCTCTCAGCAAAGAACTTCTTCCTAAGATCCAATCTAACCCTCCCCTGATGCAGTTTGAGGCCATTTTCCCTCATCCTATCATTAGGAATTTGGGAGATGAGACCAGCAGCAGCGTCGCTACAACCTCCTCTTAGACACCTGTAGAGAGCACCAAGGTCTCCTCTCAGCCTCCTCTTCTCTAGACTAAACAACCCCAGATCCCTCAGCCACTCCTCACAGGGCCTGTTATCCAGACCTCTCACCAGCCTTGCTGCCCTTCTCTCACCCACTCCAGCCCCTCAATGTCCTGCTGATAGTGTGGTGCCCAAAGCTGGACCCAGTACTCCAGGTCAGCTCCCAAATTTTCCAGCATTAAGTTCTTATCACAGTTTTTTCTCGTTTTCAGGCACGGAACAACCACTTCGCACACGAGAACGGCGCTGACCTATTTCATCTGCATCTGCTTCTACCTGGCCAGAAAAGACTTCTCCACAAAAATAACTGCATGAAAGGATTAGAAAGGCTTCTGCCGGTGATTTGTCTGAAGGAAGAGGGGAGCAAAGACAAGCTGAACTCCTCAGTCTTGGAAATGGCCACAGGCTGCACCAGGGGAAGTTCAGACTGGAAATGAGGAAACATTTATTTAGCGAAACAGTTCAAACTGGAACAGCTGCCCAGGGAAGTGGTGGAGGCACCATCCCCAGAGGTGTCCAAACCCTGAGCAGATGTGGTACTCTGGGACATGGTCTAGCAGTCAGTGGAGGTGTCCAGTTGAAAGGTTGGACTTGATCTTAGAGGTCCTTTGCAATTTCAGTGATTCTGTGATTCATCTGCCCTCACCAAGTGCTGCAGCTATGCCAGTTTAATTGCAAATAGACATTAGGCAAGAACAACCCCAGGGACCAATATAGGTTTGGGACTGACCTGTTGGAGAACAGTGCAGGAGAAAGGGACCTGGGGGTCCTAGTGGCCAGCAGGATGACTATGAGATTCAAAGACAAAGCTCCCCTGGAGAAGGAATGGATAAGGTTGGATGTGATGCACCATGCAGAGACTGGCAGTGCCCTGGCTGTTGCCTCTAGAACTATGGTATCAGCTGAGATGTCCTGAGAATAAAATAATCTGTGCAGCTCCCTGCCTCTGTAGATGGCAGCAGGGAAAGCCTTTGGTTCCTCTGGTGGGACAGCAAAACTTGGGGTACATCTGTGACTGAGCACAGGCCGGTCAGGTGAGCAATATGCAGGGCAGGCACAGAGGAGCTCTTCCTTCCCTTCATCCCTACAGGTGTCCTGGATCTTTCTTCCTTTCATCCTTGTGCACAAACAAGGATACAGGGAGGTTCAAGCACAATCCAGGGATGTTCACTCAGACATACAGGAGCCAGTCCTTCCAGAAATCACTGTTGGTAGGTGGTTCAAGGTACCCTGTAAAGAGTGGGGCAACCTAGTAATCACTGCCAACGCTGTTGTCTACTGGCTGCACACAACATCATGAAGAAAACAAATCAGAGGAAAGCAGGACAGGAACACATCCCTTCTTTCCCTCCGCCAGGATAAGATGGAAGTGTGATTGTGCTCAACAATCTTTCATTAGCAGACAGCACATCCGCCGGCAGCTCAAACAGCCTGGAGAACCCCATCCTCCTTTCCTTTAGCTAAGGTGGTGGTGGATGGTTGAGCTCTCTGGATGCACAAGGAGCATAAGCAATCCCCTGTGAGTGTGTAGGGCACTGCTCATCACTCCATCAGTGCCAAGCCGGGCTACACCCAGGCACAGGAGCCCTTCCATCTCTGGGAAAGCACAAACTGTGGGCCCTGGCCATGTCTTTACCCAGGGGAAAGGGGCAGCCCTTGTGTCCTTGGCTTTCAGGATCCTTAGTGTTCCCATGGAAAGTATACTCAGGCACACGAATGAGACAGGACTGCAATGCAGTCACCACCTCAGCTGGCTGCATGGGGTGCAGAAATACAAGTGCCAAATGAGATACTTGGGTCAAATCTCAACAAGCACCTACGCAAGGGCTCAGGGCGTGCACCCGTGCATTCCCAATGTGTCTGAGCACTTTCTCCAGCAGAACTCTAGGCTTCATGTTGTCCTGTGCATCTCTGGCCTGAAGAGACCTCAGTGGCATCCCCAGCCAGTGGACAGTCTTTCTGCTGCTCATCCCAAACAGGGAGATTAAAACTACGGCTCTCCTCTCCAACTAAAAGGATCAATCCCTCAGCTGGTAGCTGCTGTGTCACTAACAGAAGCAGTGTCACCTCAGAGGACAGCAGGACTGAGATGTCTTCAAAAGCTGCAGTGGCCTCGCTGAGACACTATGATCCTACCTGCTGGATGCCTGTCCCTGTCCACCTCAGGAGAACATAAAGGGGTATTTTCTTCTCTGGTAGGGGCCAGATTTCCATCCACCTCCTGTTGATGGGACTGAACACACTGAGCCCCATTGCATGTCTCGTACTCAGTGAGTTTATACCTCACCCAAAATTATGAATACATAAATATTGCCAGGTTCCATGAGCTCATCTAACAATAGCTCTATCTCCTCAGCACGAGGGGATCATCTCTTAAAGACAAGATCAGAGAAGGTGAAAAGCTCATCTTAGGAAACACGAGATCAGGTACGAGAGGGATTCTTTGCTGCCAAAGCATAATATGTCAGCTTGTGATAAACCTGAATTGCCTCATATACCAAGGATCACTAGACATTAGCTGCGTTTCATACAGCAATACAGTGCAGAGGGTTCAGACAGAATATTGTTTTATGTTGATCACGATAAAACTCTCTGTAGCTTTGATAAAGCCTGCTCACAGGCTTTTCATTCAAACTAATGAGTGATACTGGCTGTTGGATGCCGACACACGCTCTTGATGCTTTCCAATGGTTCAACTCGTAACTAGGAATCAAATCAGCCTGAATAAGCAAGAGTGTTCCTCATCTAAAGGGTTTTGAAGAATGATCCCGTTTCCCTGTGTTTTTCCCCGGGTGCACCTGAAAAGGTTTGGTGACAAAGGGAGCACCACATGCTGGCAAAGCACGTCTCTTACCAGAGGGATCTCCTGGGTTCAGCCGGCTCTGAACGAACAGTTGGCTCCTGTTGTAATCAGCCATCAAACAGCTCGGACCCTATGGGCTGTTCACTTAGCACAGGCCTTTTGCTGCTCTGTTTTCCAACATCTGTTTCAATGCTTGTCATCTCCCTGCTTTAAGCAAATGCACTGCAGATGTCTTGTCTTGCAGACGACAGCGACTTGGCAAAGATGGGAAGAGTGGCCTCCAAACGACAGAGACACAGCTATGACAGTTATTAATGGGGGGATCCGGATGGTCTTTGTGCTTTAAACAGATTTTTACACCCTCACCCCAACGCACCCCCCCCTGCCCCCCACTTAAAACCTTCTTTTTTGTCCTCTGGGTTTTAGAGACTGATGAAGAACAGAGATCAGGGTACAGACAGAGATGCAGCCTGCTCAGAAACATGTGGCCTGAGTCTTCTCAGAAGATTTATCATTGACATACACAAATAAACCCATTTGCTCATCTTCTGCAATAAGGACAATCTGATACAAGAGTGGATATGGAGGGACACGATGTGTGGTAAAGACAGCAGCCTCTGAGTCCAGATTCTGGCCTGAGAACAATAGGAAAGAGGTTTCCTTGGGCTAAGACTGTGCTTCTGGAAGAACCAATATACAAAAGAAGAAACAGGGCTGGGTTGCTGCAAGGGGTCTCCACGCACATCACTCTTAGGGTGTTCTTGCAATGCAAATCCAGTTTGAGCTTCCAGTAAGCAAACCAGTTACCCGAGATATGGCATTCTGTATGGCACTACGTTTGCCCCATGAATACATTTTATCTATAGCTGGTCACGGTTTGGCTCTGGGGTGAGTTAGGTAGTTAACAGGATTACAACAATCCCAGCTTTCCATACCTTGCTTTAATGGTGCAATGGCTGTGAAGAAGCTGGTTGCTTTTCCCACAGCTCTGCCCTGACCAGTTAAGTCAACACAGATAAGTCTAAAACATTCTTTAGCTTGAAGAAGAGGAGGCTGAGGGGTGACCTCATTCATGTCTATAAATATGTGAGAGGTGGGTGTCAGGAGGATGGAGCCAGGCTCTTCTCAAGGTCATCTGATGACAGAACAAGGGGCAATGGGTGCAAGCTGGAACACAGGAGGTTCCCTATCAATATCAGCAGGAACTTCTTCCCAGGGAGGGTACCAGAGCATTGGAACAGGCTGCCCAGGGGGGTTGTGGAGTCTCTTTCTCTGGAGACATTCCAGGCCCACCTGGATGTGTTCCTGTGCAGCTTGGTTTAGGTGATCCTGCTGTGGCAGGGGGACTGGACTAGATGATCTTTCAGCATCCCATCTGATCCCTAAGGATTCTATAACTCTATGATTTTTAATGTCAAGGACAGGTGACAGCTCAGTCCAAGATGCAGGTGATGTTTTTAAAATCAAAGGTAAAACACATCTCCATTGGGAAGTCTTTGAATAGAGGAAAACCCGGAGCAGTATTCTGACTGCAAAGACTTTCATAAGTGAGCTACGAAGAGCCTCGACAAAACTAATCTCTACTGCTGTACGTATCCACGGGTGATGCTCAGAATGGAAGAATCAAACAAGTGCTGAAGAAATCAATCTTTCTAGGCTTTTTTTGTTGAAAGAACAATGCGGAAGAATGGACAACTCTGAAAATCTGGGATGTCCCTACACTGGGAAAGATGTTGGAGGAGAAAGGGGAGAAATTGTGTGTAAAACAGGAGCGGCATTTATTAAGGATTAATTGTAAGATGCTATAATTCAGCTGGAACACAATAACTTTGGAAACACAGTGTGTTGGGCAACCCGTTACGCAGCACTTCTTCAGGGAAAACACAAAAGCCTCGGGATTACTGTGGATCACAAGTGGGGTATGAGTCAACGGGGTCAGGCTGTCATAAAACTGACATGTACCACAGGCCAAAGCATAAACAGGAGCACTGCCTGACAGTCAGACACTGTCTCCACTTGCTCCAGCAAGACTTTGGCTGGAGGATCGTGTCACTGGAGCACTGCAATTCAAGAGGAACACAGACTGACTGGAAAGGGTCCAGAGGACAGTGACTGGAATGACCACAGCTCTGCAAAACAAGAGGCACAAGAACAGAGCTAAGAGGGATCGAGTTCTGAGGAGATGGAGGGTACAGAAATGGGATGAGCATTCATATATGAAAAAGGATTCAATCTCCTTTCCCTTTACAATCTGCTCCGAGGTCTCTTACAGACATGGCATGAGGGAAGAGGTTTCACCTGCAGGACAAGCATCTTGGTCAAGCACTGGGAAGAAGCTCTCTAAACAGTCAGTTAAGCAGCAGAAAACCCTGCCTGGGCAGGAGCGCAACCTTCATCAACAGCCTGATGAGACATGTTATCAGGCAGACACATTTCACTCCTGTCTTTGGTCTGCATGGAAAGATTGGGGAAAAGGCCTGTCTTTCCAAACTACACAGAGAAAAACGTGTTGGACTACAGAGGAGTTCACAACCTGCCCTGCTCTCTCTGTGTGGTAGCAGCACTCAGCAAGGCCATCAGCCAGCACTAGAGAAGTTACTCCTGTGGCATCTCAGTGACCTCTGAAGGATCCCCAAATGGCAACCTGGCAGACACTACCCTGCCCCCAGGGAAAAGCACCTATTTTTGTTCACTGTGTATGAATCTTTGGCATACAGTCCCTACGACACAGCCTTGGAAGAACCCTATCTTTTATTTACTATGCCTCGAGATTGTCCTTGCAGCCAATTAGGAAAAAAAGCAGGTGGTCAACAGAAACTCTGCAAAATAAAAGCCCTCAGCAAAGCAAACAGCGTACCTCTCAGAGTGAAAATAAATATACTGTAAACAGAGCTAATCACTGCTAAACCCTTATAATCCAGTCCTTGCTCAAGTTAAGAGACTGGAACCAAGAGTAAAATGCTTCAGAAAGCATTCATCAAGGGGAATCAGTGACTCACTGCTCTAAGAAAAGGAGTCAAAACTATTTAAAGCTTCAAAAAGCTGACTGTAGTGTGAAAGGGGCTCAAACCCACCCCATCTGATGGGATCAAGGGCGTCCCCACTCTGACCACAGGAACGGCTGCTCCAGGGACCAGGGAAAAACAGCCATCAGGAGGTTCAGCCAGCAGTGGTAAAAGACGACTTCTCAAGCAGAAACCAGCCCAGGTTTAGCTCCTCTATAAAATATCTACGGTTACCAGCAGTGCCTGTATCTCATTGAGTATTACGCTCAATAATATTAATAGGCTCGTATTTACCGTATCTTAAAAGCTAACAATCCCATTGCCAGCGCTAATTAAAAAGACAAGGAGCTGAAAAGAGGCGGTGGATTATTTCTTCAATATGGATTCAAGCTTAGATTTAATAAAACCCGCTTTAGTGTGTTATAACCTTACATTTGTTTCAAGAACGCTATAAAAGATAAGTCTGCTTTTTGTTGTTTATTGACTTGGAGGGGATTTCATTCAGATCTGTAATACAGGGTAGTTTAATCTCGAGTAAAGGAGGCTGACGGGAGGCTGAGTTGCTCTTTACAACTGAGCTGCTCTTTACAACTACCTGAAAGGAGGCTGTAAAGAGGGGGGGGTCAGTCTCCTCTCCCAAGCCACTAGAGGTAGAATAAGAGGAAATGGNATTCTACAGTGTTATGGTTATGGAAAGGCAAGGAAGAAGGCTCTTTTCCCTGAAGAAAACAAGGCTTCTGCTACCCAAATACTATGTCTGGGATGATGACTGTGAGCAAACCAGCCCACCTATTCAAAGAGGAGAACTCTGAGTACCTGAATAGACAGTAAAATGCAGGATTAGAGAGGTTTATCAGTAATGAAGCCTCCCTGTGATCTTACAGAGAGCACTTCACCTACAGCTAAGAGCCAGTGCCAGTAGCTTTGCCATCACTGGACCATACAGTTTCTTCCAGCCACAGAGCAGCCCTGCACAGTCACCAGAACTCCCATCCATGCATGCAAACCAGACCTCCCACCCATGTGTTCATGCTCAGCAGGACTGAAGCCTACATGCATACTGATCCAAGAGTGATGCCCACTCCCCATGGGAGCTTTTTACTGCCCCAAAGCACACACCCTACCAAATAACACTGCTGCGCTCTGCCTGTATCTGAGGCTATAATTAATATGACAAAGCAGTGCCTTCACCAGCCTCTTCACCAAAAATGTCGTAGACTTTCCATCACAATCCCAAACACTTGCTGTCCATGCACAGCCCTCTGAGTTTGAAGGACTGACACAGTAGGAGGAGGTACGTAATGCAATACAACAACCTAAACTACAGTCACTCTTCACAAACCAGAGCTTTCCCTGGGTGAGCTCATCTGCAGGTCAAGTTTCTCATTGAAGCAAGGCCAGCACACATCTCTTGGAGTTTGCTGAGACCGGGCTTTGAGGATCCGAGTGCTACAAATGCTTTCCCAAGCATGAGGAAAATCATTCCTCATTTTATTTATATATTTTCCTGCAAGATGCTGGGCCCCACTGCTTCATAACAAGTTCCATCTCTCCTTCCCCATGCCTGTCTGACCTTTCTCCTTCAGTGAATCACTTAATTATGTGGAAACAAAAATATGATGGTTTAAAAACATAAGTGTTTTAGCTTTGTATGCGAGAGAGCAGCCAAACCCCCCAAATTTGTTGGTCTGCTTCTGATTAAAGGCATAAGGAGGTCCCAGGGATGATCTACCCTCTCCCCACACAGTCTCTGTGAACAGCTAGGGACCCTACCCCTAATTTTAGCACATATCCCACTGAATACTGGAAAAAGGACTAAAAAGCATGAATGTCGGGCAGACAGTGGTCTTACAACACTTCACTAGTGTTGCAGTTCTTTCCTGGCAGAGGGTTTTCAAGATCTGTGATAATAACAAGGAAAACCTAAGGAAAACTTGATTCAAGCACGTCAACAGCAACCGCATTCCTTTAGCTTGTGATCACCCTAATTCAAACAGACAAGACTCTTTTCCCTCTCCTTTCCTGCACTTCAATTCCAGGTAGAGTTTGTTAAAGCTTGAAATCCCACCTGAACTTTGGAAAGTCTCTAAAAAAAAGAAAAGACCCATGCACAAATATTTGGCTAAGTGACCCACAGCAAATTGCGTAATGCCAGCTAAAAGTGGGGGTTTAAGTATCAGCCCCCAGAGGTTTTTTATCTGAAATCAAATCCCGATTACTTCAGATTCTGGAGGCAAACTGGCCTTATGCCGCACCAAAACCGCCTGGACCTGGTCTGGGTGATCCTGCTGTGGCGGGGGGATTGGACTGGATGGTCTTTCAAGGTCCCTTCTGATCCCTGATGATTCTATGATCTCCAAAATTTGAAACATTCCTATTGTGCCCCTCAATAATGATGCCTCTTGCTAGACAAAAAAACCCTTTCAGAAACTCACTTGGTTCCTATAAGGAGGAATAGTCTTCCTTTAAAACAGTCCCCAACACACAGAGAACAATTAGTTCAGCCTTAATGTTTGATCAAAAATGGTAACCTGAAATCAGAAGGACAGTGCACTGGGTGTCNTTCTGTCAGTAACAATCCAGTCATAGAACCATAGAATCCTTAGGGATCGGAAGGGACATCAAAAGATCATCCAGTCCAACCCCCTGCCACAGCAGGATCACCCAGATCAAGTCACACAGGAACACATCCAGGTGGGTCTGGAACGTCTCCAGAGAAGGAGATTCCACAAGTCCCCTGGGCAGCCTGTTCCAATGCTCTGGTACCCTCCCTGCAAAGAAGTTCCTGCTGATATTGAGATGGAACCTCCTCTGTTCCAGCTTGCACCCTTTGCCCCTTGTCCTATCCCCAGATGACCTTGAGAAGAGCCTGGCTCCATCCTCCTGACAGTCACCCCTCACACATTTATAAAAATGAATGAGGTCACCCCTCAGCCTCCTCCATCCTAATGGACATGACACACAAATCAGGATTAGGTCAGCACAGAGAACACAAGGAATTACAACTATTCCTTGCATCCTTCTCCTCGGTCTGCTTGGGAACGCAAACTTGTGAGAGGGCTGGGGGCGAAGGGGAAAACTGCACTGATGAGTTTTGCAACACGCTGCCAGACAGATGAAATAGCCTAACTCTCTCCTACCTTCACTTTACCAGCCTCACCTTCCCTGGCCTGGGAAAAAAGAAAAACAACATAAGAAAAAAAAAAAAGAAAAACCCTTAAAAGAAAAAGAAGAAATATGATTAAAAATAAATTGAAAAGCCCAACTTGTAATAAAGCTGGCACTTGCCCCAGGCTTCAGGAATGTCTGAGCCATGACACTCCACAGACACAGTATATAGCTCTTATAGGGGGGGAAAAAAGATAGATATATTTGCACTATTTAAAACAGGACACAGATGCAGTTTATGTTTTGAAAACACAGGGAGCTCGGCTAACAACACAAGAGAAAGGAGTGAAACAAGCAGCACTCATCCTGCAGAACAGGCATCGCATCATGTCCCTGTTGAAGCCTCAAAAAACAAAAGCTTGTTAATTGCTTTCATTCCTATAGAGTCAAGTGAACTCGTGAAGAACAACCATGAGTTGGAGGTTTCTACTTGGTATCCCTCTCTTTATTTACCACATTAGCATTATACATTACAACAGTGCTGTTGATACTCTTCTGACTCGCTGGGACACCCAATTGAGCTCCGCCGGAGAAAGAACGTAACACAGGAAACCGCGGCATTCGATTCCGCTCTCATTTCAATGTATTTAAGTCAGACAAAACTGCACTGAAATCAACGGCTACGCTAGTGAAAACCACTGCAATTCCACTGCTGCTCCTAAGGCACTGCCAAACAACCTCCCTACGTGTTTCCAAATGAAGTTAAATTACTGTTAAAATACCAGCAATCCATGCGACTTCCTATTAGTGTGAAATTACTTAAGCCTTAATTCAGCAAGGTACTTAAGCACATTCCTAATTTTACTGGCACGAGACATCCCGGTGACTGTAATAAGACTAGTCGCGCGCATACATCACAATCAATCACTGAATGGTTTGGGTTGGAAGGGACCTCAGAGATCATACCAGTCCCAACCCTCAGCCATGGGCTAGGATATCTCTCACCAGACCAGGTTGCTTAGAGCCCCATCCAAACTATTTTTGAACAGTTCCAAGGATGGAGCAGCCACAACCTCCCCGGGCAGGCTGTTCCAGGGACTTACCAAGGCTTAAGTGACGTTAAAAGCCCCAGTGAGGAACAATTCGATGGCCACTGAAGACAGCTTCACAGACACTCTACTGTTTTAGCTTTGCCACATCCTAGCTTTGCTTGCTCTATTTGTTAGAGAACCCTTAATGTATGAAGACCAATGGAGGAGGAAGAGTCTCTGAGTATCAATAATTTGAAATGGATCTTTACAGAATCACGTAAGTATTCAGGTTGGAAAAGACCTCCAAAATCACCCAGCCCAGCCCAGGACCTAATATCACCACATCAGCCAGACTAGGGCACTAAGAGCCATATCAAGTCTGTCCTTAAACACCTCCAGACATGGGGACTCCACCACTGCCCAGGGCAGTCCATTCCAGGCTCTGAGCACCCTTTCC
>VZRI01001965.1:1678750-1708750 GCA_013397515.1 Upupa epops
TAGTTCCTTCCCCAGCTTCGTTGCTCCTCTAGACACGCTCTAGCCCGTCAATCTCTTTCTTGAAGTGAGGGGCTCAGAACTGCCCCCAGTACTTGAGAGGAGACCTCACCAGTGCCCAGTACAGGGGGGAGAATGACATCCCTAGTCCTGCTGGCCACACCAGTGCTGATCCAAGCCAGCATTTCATCTGCCTTTTGTGCCATCTGGGCACCCTGCTGGCTCCTGTTCAGCCAGTTGTCAACCAGTCCTGCCAGGTCCCTCTCTACCAGGCCATTCTCCAGCCACTCATCCCCCAGTCTGTAGCTGCAGGGGGTTATTATGTCCAAAATGTCGGACCCTGCACTTGGCCCTGTTAAACCTCATCCCGTTGGCCTCTGCCTATTGACCCAGCTTTAATTTCTACCTGATGCCTACTGAACCTCTTCTGCAGCGCACGCGCACGGTGGGTAACAACTTTAAAGCATTCCTTTGCAGAGCTTCCCCAAACAGCGCTCCCGAGTGCGTAACTTTCTTGCTTATGAGTAAGCACGAGCAAATACGAGAGGAGAGTACACACCTACGGGAACAAACACACCGCTGCCACGCTTTCACAGGAGACGCAAGGCTGAAAAACAAAGCAGCAAACACAGTTCAGAAATGACGTCCCTTCAAAGAGCCCACAGAAACCTAAACCATTACTGCACGGTCTTAATTTACCAGAAGTAAAAGTAGCTACTGTAAATAAATAAATAACTACAGCAAGAGGCGTCCACAGCCCAAAGAGGACCGCTGGGTTTAGATGTGCAAGTAATCCAGGCGATTACAGGTCTAATGATCCAGCTTCTGCATGCGCATGCTTGTATCCGCACGCACAGCTGCAGAGCTCATGGTGCCAAAGTGAAGGTGCTTGGAGGACTCGGATTGATGCAGTTATTTATCAGAGAGCTAGAAGCAAAATAAAACAAAACCAAGGCAAAGAAAAACCCCCATATTCTCAGCAAGTGCAACAAAGTGGTAGTTTCCTCTTACCCTTCAACACTCAGCGAAAATGTAAGGCTTGTTGATGTCAATAAGTAGTTGTAACAAAGACATTAGTAACCGGGAGGATGGAGAATGCCGCGTGAATGTTCTCAGCATGGTTCATTGACGAGAGAGAGCTAAAAATTGAATTATTAAGGAAAAAACCCTCATCGATTCTGAAATCCAGGCAAGGTAGCCAGCCTCTGCTGAAACTTATTTAATTTTTCCAGCGCTGCTTCATTCCTAAGCTCTCAGAGCCACAGCTTTTCCATCGAAAAGCAAAAGACATTTTACGCACAATTTTCCCTCTACTAGAAAGAGGTATATTGTGCCCTTCAGTGAACATAAAATTGATATTATCATCTCTTAGTTTATATCTCACTACTTAACCTTCAGATTAAAAGTTATTAGATTTGAATGACTAAAAAGACATCATGTCACCTTCCGTTCAATGTTGGGAGATGGGAGAACTTTGGGGGAAAAGTCTGAACGCTGAAAGAACACACAAGTTACGGGGAGATTCAGGTTGGTTGTCACGTTCTCGGGTGAAGCAGCACGAGCTCTACACACGCAGCGATCTTTTCACCGCGTTGTAATCATCAATTATCAGCGTACTGCAACACCAAAACAAAACACACGCGATCCAATACCCCGCGTGGGGTTCACAATCTATACCTTCAAATGGCTCCTTCACCAGCAACAGCAGCTTAATAATTAGGCTTTGCATGTGTGTGGACTAAATGACTCAACACGGACGCTCCCTCGAAGCCTAACAAACACATTTGGTCTAACCCAGTTATGTCAATATGAAACAAAGCCTTTATCTTGGACCTAGTTTAGCAGTTTTGTTCTACAGAGATAAGTCCACTTCATGATCAATGGGGCCGTAAAACTCCTCATGCCGTTTGTAACCTCTCCCCAAGGGTTTTCAAAATAAGATGACTGTCCACGCAGTATTTTAAGAACAGAACAACAATCATTAATGTACACTGCGATATATTCAGGATTCTTTCTGGGATAATCTTCTTCGGGATCTGCGCAATTAAAGAGGCCTCTCAACAACAGCCCAAACCCCCCATTTCTTCAGATTTCTTTTGCATCCAAAGACGAGGAAAACATACGAGAAAGCACACATTCCCTCTGGAGTTCCCTCCCCTCAATCTAACACCTCACATCTCAACACTTCACAAGACAACTACTGCCAAAGAGGCCAACTGTGGCATCTTCACATCGCTGCCACAAACACCCCGACTGCAGGCAGCAGGACTCGGAAGAAATCACCGAGTTGGGCACAGGCAGCAGAACCCAGCCCAGGTTTCTCATTTCTATCAAACCTTCCTTTCACTTCAACAGATTTATCTTTTCCATGCGCGTGCATTCAGCGGAATCAGAGTGTAATGGCTGTGAAACTGGATGCAATGAAATACATGGAATGTCGTTGATGGGGTTTTCCCCAAGGAAGAAAACTCCCTTCTTTCTGTACCTCGTGCTGCCATGGCAAACCCACTATTTATCTAAACTCCTCAGAAAGCTTGAAGTGACACTTCAGAATTGCAGTTCAGCTCCACGACAAAGGGAAGCAAAGAAACCTCCCTCCAACTCTTTCAGATAAACTTCCTCCTCACATCTCCAAGTACCAGTTGCACTCGTGCTGCTCTTCCAGTTAGCCATAAACACGGTCACCTCGTAACCCTTTTTTATCAAGCCATCTTTGCACTACCTGACAGTACCCTGCACCCCATCAGCCGAGCTATAGGTTTACATTATACAAACATTCCGATTCTGCCTGCTCAGCGCCGCTTGTCAATAAATGCAAGCAATTGCAAAACAGCTATGTGTGTTCTTTTCCTTAAGAGAACACTGATAGGAGCCTGCCAGTTCTGCAAAATAAACTCTCTGCAATCTCTGCAGCTAATCTGTCAACAAATTACTATTAAAGTCATACCTCCTCAAAGTTCAAAAGCGGGCTGGATTAGACAAAAGACACTGAGTTTTATACTCGCGGGGCAGTACTTGAAGTTACGGTATCAAAGTGGCTCTGGCTATTGATGTGGAGGGGTTTGTATTTCTGCCGCCGTGCGCCACGGTGTTTGGTGTCTTGCTGCTACGTACCGGGATTCAACTTTGTATTCGTTCTCTTTGTTCAGCTGGTATTCTTGTTTCTCTGCTAATAACGTGAAGGATGCTTTAATGAATAGTCCCGAGGATAAAAATAAAACACAATAAATAATATTTATTTTATAAGCTGAAGAAAAAATTAATAAAAGACCTGGCCAGGGCTGAAGCATCAAACCTTCTATTTGAGTAGACGTCAGAAACCACTGAAGCAAGTAATGCTGTGATCACGTACATTAAAAGGCAGCTTGTCCCCATGAGTCTTTATTTATAACTCCTTGGTAAGCAAGAGTCACCTCACCATTGCATACTTGCTGCCCAAGCTTCCCTCACCCAACCTGACTTTCAGCTTGTGGGTCACTCCAACACCCATTTTGCAACACCCAGGTGTTTGCTGTGGTGCCTGAGAGACAACAGATGTTACTCTGTTGGGTACTCCATCACTTAAGTTTTGTCTCTGTGTGACCGTGGGAGCCATCTCCTGAGCCCTGCTGCCTGCCTGACCCCAACCACTTTTGATCTCCTTAGGAAGCCAAACGACCCAGGTAACTTTCATGCCAACACCAGGTTTTATAGGGCAACTCATCAAAATCCTGCCCCTTCTACCTCATCCATGTGAGACACCAACCCACTGGTACTTATGGTTCATCAGTAGCAGGAAGACAACTTCTCCCACCCTCAGCAGGTACCAAAACACTGTAGGTGGTACCTACACGCAGCCTGGTTCTAAGGATGATTTCTCCCTCATGTATCTCCATATTTATCCAACTCTTCCACAGATGCAGTGTCCCCAAAGAGTCCTCCTCCTTTGGCTTTCTTCTAGACTACGACTATAAACATCAGTTGGAGCTATCTGGGTTTATTATAAATAGCAGAGCCCATCCCCGCATTTGCTACTCCCAGCTTAACAGCGCTCTTTACAAGATTGCTAATGCTACAATCATTTAGCATCGCATCACTCTCTGCCTCCTTGCATGGCAGAAACACCACGAGATGACATGAGAGGCATTAAGACTTGTCCTACAAGTCCTTCCTGCACTTCCTCCACGAGTGCTCACACCATCCTCTCGCTCCTTCGAACGCACGAACATCTGCGGCGCTGCCTATTTTCCACGCTTAAAATATTTACAGCTCAGTAATCCCATTAAAACTTCCCAAAAAATCCAAAGCACTTCTGTTTTCCTCTCCCGGCCTGACCAAGCCACTAGTTCCTCATCGCTTCATACATCTCACAAAGCGTGAACCAAAATTCAGCACAGATGCTTCAAGCGAGCCGCCGCGCGGCCAGGCTTTCGCCGCCCAGCCACGCTCCTCGTGGAAACACAGAACCGATCGCAACGGCAGAGCTCGAACTCCCCTCCGCTGACTTCTTTTTCTTGCCTTTAATTCTTCCCAGACAAAACAAGTGCCAGGTGGCAAAACGAGAAAGATTTGAATGAAACGCTCTTAAGAAATAGCTGTTTAATTCATTCATTTGTATCGAAGCAGCGCTTTGTCGAACGCATTCTGTTAAGTGACCTGAGAGCATATGTTGTATACGGAGAAACATCTAAACATTATGCTCCGTGTTGTGTGTGTATCTGTAAACGCTTGCATTAGCTGTCTGAAAACAACGGGCTTTTCTTCTTTTCAGCGTGTAAAAATATTTCCCAAACACGGAGGTTGATATTTTTGTGCTGGCTCCCATCGCCCTTTTGTTGGTATCGGGTCTTTTGGGGTTTGTTTTCCTTTTATCTTGCTGCCTTTTTTTTTTTGGTTGCTTTAATAGATGTTTTAAACTTTGCAATCAACTTGGCTTTTTTTTTGTTGTTGTTTTAAAATAAAAAGAGAAACTCCATGGAGAAGTTAGTCATCACAGCCAATTAACAGCAGAACTCAAACACAGAACATAAAGGTCTTTTAAGAACTTGGAGAAAACCAAGCTCCCCGACTAAGTTTATTGTACTGGCAGAGGATAAATAAACTATCGGCTAAAATCTGAGCTGCGTGGAAGCAATCCCAACGCTGGCAGTCCCGCTCCCACAGCGCTGGCAGCACTCATGGCTGTGCTGGGTACCATTTGGGGAGGGTGGGAGGACATATGCAGGAATGAATTGGTGCCACTCCCTAACTGACAGAGCAGGCGGCTGTTGACTGACACTGCCCATTCCACGTGAGATTACGGCGTTATCTATGGTGCCACGAGCCCTCCGGATGGCCACGGAGAAGCCTTGGCATGAAGCACCAGGCAGAGGATGTTGGAGCAGAGGTCTGGGCGGTTGTGGTCTGCAGTGTGCACGTGTTAGCATGACTCCCCCCCACCCCATCTCTGTTTCTCCCTGCACAAAGCCACGTTGGAAAATTCCATCGGGCTCCTACGGAAAACGCAACGTAATTAACTCATTTCGATACGAAACCTTTTTTAAGCCAGAGACCTTTGTGTTGAACACATTTTACTGTTCCACTCCTCTTCTACTGTCCTATATTAATCAAAGCTGTAACCCCTGTTGTCTTTGCACTACGAATCAGAATGTGCCCCTGGCGAAGAATGAGGGAAAAGTCAACAGGAATTAAGTTTCAGTGCAACTGTTTACTCAACTGTGGCCTGCAGTTATTGAAATTTTATCCGTGGTTTTGTGTGACTACTGCAGTAATGAATTCAGCATGGCTGTGATTTTCTCACTGATGGCATTCTCACTTCAAGTAAAAACCTGTAGGATGGAAATGACTGAAACACCCAAAGTCGATGTGTTTAGCACCATCCATTTCCCTGACTTGTTTAATTATGGCAGCTCACGCTCGCTCTCCCTCTCTCGCTCTTAGATTGGCAAACAGGGTCCCCTTGCTCCTCCTCTACCCTTCGCTTTGTTTTTTGAGTGTGGGGTTTAGGTTTCTTTCTTTTCCACACCAACCTGCTAAACAGATCCCTAGGCACTCGTGGGGCTCTTCACCAGCAACCCATCGCTTATTTCAACAGTCTGAAGAATGCTCACGGCATTAGAGCGAGCGGGGTTGGGTGGAAGCGTATCCACCACAGCTCTTTGTTCCCAAGCATGTTCACGCATAGTGCCCAGCACACTTGGGGGTAAAATTTCCTCTGAGGGTCTCAAAATTTTATCAAGGGAAAATAAGAACGACAAAGCACTGTACATGGATTAATTTACACTGGTGAGCTCGGTCCCTGCCCTGAAAAGGCAACAGCAAAACATGCAGTGTGGTTCCGAATCCTCTGGATTGAGGGGTACTGACATGGGATGGATGGATTTATTTATTCAGACTTTTTTTTACAGCAGCAGATACCTCTGCAGCCCTCCTCACTAATAGAAAACATTCTGTTGATAGAGGTTGCTAGGTTATAGCCAAATCTGTTGTAAAAACAGAACTCAGCGTTAGTGTATTTTCCACCCAGTGACATATTTTGGAAACCAGTTATTTGTATACAGCAGTTCAACCCCGTCACTGCCAACCAGACTCAACACATACAGGCAGCAGAAGCCAGCCCTGCTCTTTAGGTTTTCCCAGGGAACGATTACAAAGCAGCCAAGTCCAACATTTCCCTTTTCATTAACAATTTCAAGCCCTCCTGGCCAAAACCATCCAGAACGTCACAGGCAAGTCCTAAAAGCATCCTCTGGCCGGCAAACGCGAAGGGTTTGGGGGAAGTGGGGGTTAAACGCTTCATGCTTTTTTGTCTGTAAGTAGGAAACTCGTAATACGTCTTACAGTACCTGCTGTTGCTGAAGATGTGCTAAATCTGCAGCCCCAATTTCAACCGAAGGTGTCTCGCCGTTTGATCTCACTTCCCGCAGGCTGCACTCTAGTAAATGGTTGCCACCGCTCGCTCCATTCTGAATGGCTGAACCGTTACTTTTTGTCTCAGTCCCAGATTCTTGCATCATGACTCAAAAACCTGAAATAATTTAGGGGAGGGAGGGAAAGGGGAAAAAAAAAAAAAAGAAGAAAGAAAGAAAGAAAAAAGCAGCTGTTAAAACAGTTGCTGTATGGAAGGAGACATGCCCCCCGCTTTAAATCCTGCCACAACTGTAAACACGTGTCGTTTCCCTTCACACGATTTATCTTTCATTAGTGGTTCATGCTACTAGTTTATGTTTATTTCTCTGTTGGTACTGCTATAATTTTAGTACGTTAGCTCTGCTCTAAATAGAGGCTGATTTGCTCAACATCTTTCTTCCCTTAGAGAAAAAGAAGTTGTCTTTTGAAGGAGCACACGGAATCCATTAATTAAGCAGGGCTCATTATGTGGGGATGCTTTCCTTTCAAACGGAGGAGTCATTCCTTGCAATGTGTGATGGACAGTATCAAACACTTGATGCACACCGGGTAGGGATGGGTAGGAAAAGCACAGCACTCCCTACTCCCTCCATTTACGCTGTGATATTGCCAAATTAGCACCTTTCATGAGTCTAGAATCATAGGTTGGAAGAGACCTCAGAGCTCATCTAATCCAACCTCCCTGTTGTGAGCAGGGAAACCGCTTGATCAGACCAGGTGGGCTCAAAGCCTCATCCAACCTGGCCTTGAACATCTCCAGGGAGGGAGCATCCACAGCCTCTCTGGGTAACCTATTCCAGAGTCTCATGACCCCTGCACTGAAGAATTGCTTCCTCAAGTCCAATCTAAACCTCTTCTCCTTCAGTTTAAAGCCGTTTCCCCTTGTCCCATCACTGGACACTCCTGTAAAAAGTCCCTCTCCAGCCTTCCTGTAGTTTCACTTCGAACACTGGAAGGCTGCTATAGAGTCCCCCCCAAAGCCTTCTCCTCTCTAGGCTGAACAACCCCAATTCCATCAGCCTGTCCTTATAGGTGCTATAGAGTCCCTGGATCATCTTCGTGGGCTCCTCTGGGCTCGTTCCAACAGATCTGTGTCCCTTTTATGGTGGGCTGTTTGCTTCTTTCTGGGATTCATACATGCCTTTGGGAATTGTCTGGCAGCACTTGTGCTGACCCTCCCCAACAAAGCACACACAGTCCTCAGCTGCATGCCACCACTTCTGAATCACAGAATCATCAGGGATCGGAACGGACCTCAAAAGAACACATAGTCCAATCCTTCTGCCACAGCAAGGCACCTAGACTATGTCTCCAGAGAAAAAGACTCCACAAACCCCCCTGACAGCCTCCTCCAGTCACCCTCACTGGGAAAAAGTTATANGCTCCTCTGGGCTCGTTCCAACAGATCTGTGTCCCTTTTATGGTGGGCTGTTTGCTTCTTTCTGGGATTCATACATGCCTTTGGGAATTGTCTGGCAGCACTTGTGCTGACCCTCCCCAACAAAGCACACACAGTCCTCAGCTGCATGCCACCACTTCTGAATCACAGAATCATCAGGGATCGGAACGGACCTCAAAAGAACACATAGTCCAATCCTTCTGCCACAGCAAGGCACCTAGACTATGTCTCCAGAGAAAAAGACTCCACAAACCCCCCTGACAGCCTCCTCCAGTCACCCTCACTGGGAAAAAGTTATAGATT
This sequence comes from Upupa epops, assembly GCA_013397515.1. Classification (NCBI taxonomy): domain Eukaryota; kingdom Metazoa; phylum Chordata; class Aves; order Bucerotiformes; family Upupidae; genus Upupa; species Upupa epops. The sequence goes on from VZRI01001965.1 coordinate 1,687,338, forward strand.
CAGTCAGGGCTAGAAGGAACCACAGGATCATCCAGTTCCAACCCCCCACCATGGGCAGGGACATCCCACCCTAGAGCAGGCTGGCCAGAGCCTCACCCAGCACGGCCTTAAACACCTCCAGGGATGGGGCCACAACCACCTCCTTGGGCAGCCCATTCCAGGCTCTCCCTACTCTCACGGTGAAGAGCTTCCTCCTCACATCAAGTCTACATCTCCCCATCTCCAGCTTTGCTCCTTTCTCCCTAGTCCTGTCACTACCTTATATCCCCAGCTTTTCTGTAGACTCCTGAGTTATTTTATAGGTATTTCTGCCCCAGGTTCCAGGGTTTGAATGTTATTAACCTGTTCTGCTTCCAGCAGACCCATTTCTCCCTCCTGTTGTGCTCCTCCTGTCACCTTCACTCAGGGCAGACGTGGTACAGGAATTCAAGCCGCTTGCTCCAAGCACATTGCCTACTCCATGATAACTCAGTGTGCACATGGGAGACAAGCACCTGTGTGGGGGGTACTTCCCTTGGCAGTAAGATGGTTTATACTTAAGGAAGAACCTGCTTGAATTCAGTAACCACCCTGAGTCAAAAGGAAGAAGAAAACCCCTCTCCCTTCCAACATATAAGGGAAAAACCAGTCAGAAAGGGCGAGAGCAAGCGATGCACTGGAACGGAAAAGTACCAAGGGAAAACCCTCTCCCTGGGAACTCCACATGTGTGTAACTCAGAGTCCCCATCCACAAAGGTATGGTACCAGCTGGAGGCAGCAGTTCCTCCCTCCTGGCCCTAGACGACACTGAGCATCAGACCCCACTCCCGGAGGAATGCTCCAGCCAAAAGGCACCACTCCCAGACCTCTCATCCCTTCAGATGTTCTTACTGATGATCTACACGGACAACAATCAGAGCATCACAAGTGAGAAGTAGCTGAGTAAAGAGAGCTTTGTCGCTACCACCACCACGCTCCAGTATGGGCACTCCTCACTGACTCACATCCCATTAGCCGGACCCTGCTGCAGTCTATTGATGCTGACGCCCGCCCAAGTGCACGGACAGTGCTAGGACAGATTCAAATGTCCTGATTACATTTAAATAAATTTCAGCTGCTCTGTGGAAACTTCTTTCAGTCTGCTTTGTGAAATCTTCAAATTATGCAAGGGGACAAAAGTGCTCGGGGGCTCATTATAAAGCTTCTGTCGGCTCCCTTGTAAAACTCCAGAGATCTAAACAAACCTACAGCTTTCCCAACGCCACTAGCAAATGCTTTTGGGTTTTAACATGCTCCTGCTCTGACACAGACTGAGTAAGGCATGGTTTTTATTTTCAGCACTGTAATGAAAGCCCCAAAGCCCCCTCTCTCTCATGGGGACAGGCTGCAAGAGTTGGGGCTGTTCAGCCTAAAGAGGAGGCTCCAGGGAGAACATAGCACAGCCTTTCAGTACCTGAAGGGGACTGTAAGGAAGCTGGCAAAGGGCTTCCTACAACAGTTTGCAGTGATAGGAGAAGGGGTAATGCCTTTAAACTAGAAGAAGGGCGATTTAGATGAGATCTTAGGAAGAAAATTCTCCCTGTCAGGGTGCTGAGGCACTGGAACAGGTTGCTCAGGGCAATTGTGGCTAGTCCATCCCTGGAAGTGTTAAAGGCCAGGTTGGATGGGGCTCTGGGCAGCCTGATTGCTAGATGAGTTCCCACCCATGGCATGGGGTAGGAGTGGATGATCTTTAAGGTCCCTTCCTAGCCAGGCCAATCTTTGATTCTATAGTAACGCCCAAGTATTTACTTCCAACAAGCAAGGCTGCACTACACACCAGGGCAGTGACTGCATAGCACAGGCTGCTTCAGAAGAAGAGATCAGAGCTAGCATCTCCAGTCAGCTCACAAGTTGCTCCAAGGTTTACCATGCCGGTTCTACACGCTACACTACTAAAAAGAAAACACATCATTTAACCAGAGGTAAATTAAAGGGAAAAGCTGAGGTCACTGCTTTCTGTGTCCACTCAACTTTGGGGTCAAGCCTCAAAAGCCTCAACCGAAGAAAATGGGGCACAGCTTTATTTTACTTCAGCAGAAGATCTGGATGAGGAAAGGCTGAGAGAGCTGGGTCTCTTGAGCTTGAAGAAGAGGAGGCTGAGGGGTGACCTCATTCATGTCCCTAAATATGTGAGGGGTGGGTGTCAGGAGGATGGAGCCAGGCTCTTCTCAAGGTCATCTGGTGATAGGACAAGGGGCAGTGGGTGCAAGCTGGAATACAGGAGGTTCCACCTAAGTAACAGAAGGAACTTCTTCACTGTGAGGGTACCAGAACACTGGAACAGGCTGCCCAGGGGGGTTGTGGAGTCTCCTTCTCTGGAGACATTCCAGACCCACCTGGATGTGTTCCTGTGTGACTTGGTTTGGGTGATCCTGCTGTGGCAGGGGGATTGGACTGGATGAACTTTTGAGGTCCCTTCCGATCCCTAATGATTCTATGACCACCATACACGATTGGATCAGCAGGTTAAACCCTGAGACTTGTGTCCTTGTTTGAACACACGATGGCAAATGGTGGGTAGCACCATCACTAGCACACACTCCACACCTGACAGAGGAAGGTGTCCCCAGCAGACATCACACAATAGAAAGAGATGCTAAAATCACTGTGTCCAATCAGTCAGGAAGTACTTGAGGAAACTGACTGGAGGAAAGAACCTGGATCAACTAACTACCAAGGAGGGTCAGAGACAGCACCAAGCAAAGCTCTGAGATGCCTCACAGAGAGCAGCAAGCAGAACGCACACCACCGAGGAGCAGCTCCATCACTGCCTGATCACGATTTGTTGGCTCGCCTTCCTCCGAGTGAAATGCCTCCAGGATAGAGAAAATAATTCACAACCAAACTGGTGAAGAAATTATTTATTGCCTCTAGGACTGTAAAATGCTCCTGGAAAGAAACAACAGAAGGGATGGCTACAATTTTCCCAACCTATAGGACTGAGAAAAAGATGGATTAGATGTAGTATCTGGAAATAAAAAGATCATAGCTCTTGAGAACCTTTTCCATGACAGATTTCATGCTCTATTTTACCTTTCCAAGCAACCCCAGAGCCAGTTCCCACATGAGGAGCACAGAGTTGGCCCCAGTCCCTCCACAGGGTGTCCCCAACTCCGCTATCGTATCCACCCCAATCAGCAGCAGCTACCAGTAGGAAACGGAGCTGGAAACAGCATTTGCAAAGAGATCATCAAGAGTAAAAAGGAAATCACGCTGTAAACTCTTTTACAAGCACAAGTGAAGGTCTTTGAGCAAATCCTGCTTTAAAAAGCACCCCATTCCCAGGCAGTCAGCTTCAATAACAGCTTCAACTGGACGGTGCTGCACACCAAACCCGCACCTCCTCCAAGAGAAAACAGGATTTCCAAGCGAGAAAAGATAAAACTGTTTATTCCTTCACTGCAGTCAAATGCGAGTTGACATAAATAATCACCGTTTGGTTTGATCATTAAGCGTCATGTCATGAAAATCAACCTGCGAGAGCTTTCTGCAAGAGTGATTATTATTTGTCTTTTTGAGCACACCTAAATGAGCGGAGGTGATAGTACTCTGAGGATGGCTGAGATAATTGTCTCTCCTCAGCACAGAGGAGCGGGGCCTTCCAGAAGCCTATTAGTGAAGTCTGTCATTCAAAATTATGAAAGAAAAAAGCAAAGCAGGGGTGACTTGATGCAACGTGATTAAGTTCTGTGGGAAATGAAGCGAGGCTGCAGGTCTAGTGCCATAAACTGCTAGGATTTTGCTCTGAATTCAACCCCAAGAAATGAAAGCAGTGCTGAAGAAGCTGTTACGTGGGATGAGGTAGATGCTGGTCTCTTCTCACAGGCAGTTAAGTGATAGAACAAGAGGGAATGGTCTCAAGCTGCACCAGGAAAGGGTTAGGCTGGGCATTAGGAGTCATTTTTTCACCTAAAGAGTAGTCAGACACTGGATCAGGCTGCCCAGGGAGCAGTCTGAAGATCACTTAGATGTGGTGCTCAGAGATCTGGTCTAGTGGTGACCTTGGCAGAGGAAGATTATTTGTTAGACTTGATGATCTCAAGGGTCTTTTCCAACCTGATTGATTCTGTGATTTATTATAAAGAACACTTTACCCCTCAAAGGTTTCCACAGATTTCTTAAAGGAAGGGACCTTAAGGATCATCTGGTTCCAACTCCCCTACCATGAGCAGGGATACCCCCCCACTAGACTAGGGTGCTCAAGGCCCCAGCCAATCTGGCATTGAACACTTCCAGGGAGGGGGCAGCCACAACCTCCCTGGGCAACCTGGTCCAGTGTCTCAGCACCCTCATCATGAAGAGCTTCCTCCAGACTTCCAGTCAAAACCTCCCCTCTTCCAGCTGGAAACCACTCTTCCTGCTCCTACCACTCCAAGCCCTTGGAAACAGCCCCTCCCCAGCTTTCCTGTAGCCCTCTTCAGGTACTGGAAGACCACTAGAAGATCTCCCCAGAGTCTCCTCTTCTCCAGGCTGAACAGCCCCAACTGTCTCAGCCTGTCCCCATAGGACAGGTGCTCCAGCCCTCCACTCACCCTTGTGGCCCTCTTCTGGACACCTTCCAACAGCTCAATCTCCTTCCTGTGTTGGGAGCTCAGGAACTGGGCACAGTACTGCAGATGGGGTCTCATGAGAGCAGAATACAGGGGGAGCATCACCTCCCTCAACCTACTGGTCACACTCCTCTTGCTGCAGCCCAGGATGTGGTTGGCTTTCTGGGCTGCAGAAAGCAAACACTGCTGGCTCATGTTGAGATGGTGAGTTTTTCATTGACCACCACTGCCAGACCACCACCACCTTCTTCTCAGGGTTGCCCTCAATCTGCTCCCCACCCAGCCTGTCTTTGCTCCTGGGATCACCTCAACTCAGGTGCAGGACCTTGCACTTGGCCTTGTTGAGTCTCGTGAGGTTGGCACTGGCCCAAGAAATGTGTTGGCAAATGAGCACCATCACATCATGTGTTCTGCAGAGCAGAATTACTCTCGTACCCAGTCTGCAAATGGAAATGCATTCTTTTTAGCTTAAAGTAAGTAGGTTCTTGTCAGTCAAAGCATCCTAATACAAAAATCCTATGATTTTTCACCTTAGGAGGGCTGCAGAGAGATGCTTAAGACTATCAAAGGTGACACAAGATGGTTTTCCCACGTGAAGGAACCAAAGCTAAGCTGCAGTACAAACAACTTGTACGATTTCACCCTGAGATCAAGGAGCACGTAATAAAAAAGCTGTTCTTACACGACTTGATGTCAGCTTGGTTTTAAACTCTCCCAACAGTGATCAGCGTCTCAAGTGTCTGCCTTAACCTGCACAAAACCGTCTCTGGCTTTGAGGCACAAACACTGAGCCAGAGCCATCCAGTTTGGCCCAGTATGAGTAGGTTACATTCAGGGGAAGAACAGGGAATCAAAGCAAAGCACTGCATTAACAGGAGGACTGCAGCTACTCATCACCCAGACGACTTGGACTGGAGTAGGCGATGGATAACGGGGCACAGTCACCATCAAAAAACCCTAGGTCTGATGTGAACTTGGGCTGAGTCAAACAATCATAGAACCATAGAATCATCGAATCATCATAGGATCGGAAGGGATCTCGAAAGATCGTCCAGTCCAATCCCCCTACCACAGCAGCATCACCCAGACAAAATCACAGAACAGAACATTACGGACTGGAAGCGACCTGGAAGGATCATCCAGTCCGATCCCCCTGCCACAGCAGGATCACCCAGACCAAGTCCAGGCGGGTTTCAAAGGTCTCCAGAGAAGAAGACTCCACAAACCCCCGGGCAGCCCCCTCCAGTGCCCCATCACCCTCACTGGGAAGAAGTCACAGAATCGGTCAGGGTTAGAAGGGACCACAATCCTTCTGTGGACTCCAGTGTTGATGTTTTGAGCTAAAAAGATAGAAGCTAAAGGAATTCCGATTTTGAAAATGTCCTGTTCTAAAGCATTAAAGAATAAAAAAGAAGCCCATAACATCCTGAAGACCAGACGCTGCAGCGACACATCTCAGCTCAGCGGACTATTTAGATGAGCAAGGTTAAGCATGGAGATTAGTAGGCAGGAGGTGGGCGCTGAAGTGTGCAATTTCTGCAATTCTTCTACTCGTCTAGTTTCTAAAGACTAAGCAGCATTGTTTAATGTCAGCATGAGGGAGGATTTACTGACTGAAGCACCCGTCAGGAATAAGGGCCCACTGCAAGTCTGAAAGACGGCAAGGCTGATATTCACATGTATTTAGATGCCTGGCCATACACAGAGGCATCTGGCGAGGCAGGTTTGAGACTCCTGAATAAGCACCAATCTACATCTTTAAGCATCTCATCACCTTTAAAAAAATTATCCCTGGGGTCTTCCGGGCCTTAAAAATCTCTTGTTTTAATAAGCTGCCAGACTCAACCTGGACTATAGATTCCACATCCTCCACAGTTACTTCCAAGGCTGATGATTTTATTTCAGCTCTTAGCACGTGGAGGTGGTTATCCATACACACCCAGGCGCACACAGATCATCGGACATCACCAGCCCCTGGGACCAGCACCGGAGCAAAAATGCTGTCATAATACATCCTCCTCCTTCATCACATTTCTGGAAGATTTTAAGCTAACAAAAAGTTGAGTCTTTTATTCCAGGGCAGTTAATTAAGGTTGACCAAGCCAGGCAGAAGTAAATTAACTTGGCTGATCAATTATTTATATGAAGCAGAATAAATGCCCTTAAAGAACTTGGCCCAGCCACGAAAGGACACGTAAATTAAACACAACGCAGACTTATAAAACACACTTCTACTTCTGTAGGCAGACGAATTAATGGTAAAACCAGGTTTAAGCGATCAAATCGTAGGCTCTAATCCTAACCTCTCCTGCAGCCATACTGTCCATACACAACAATCTTGGGACTAACTCTAGAGCAGCACTTCTCTGTAGAATCACAAAGAACCCCAACCCAAACGTTTACAAGTATTTCACGAGGGCACGATGCTGCAGAGACAGGATTTTACCTCTCGAGAGCAAAATGTGCGACTGACACAGCAACACCCAAAGCCCGAGCGAAGCTGCTCCTTACCCCCAGCGCAGGTATGACAGCAGCGTGGAGCAGCCCAGCACTACCATCCCGAACCACAACAGCCTTCCCAGGAGACCACTGCTTCACTCACAGGTGGTCTCTTTTAGTCCCAGTGTCTCTAGAGCAAGTGTCCTGTGGGGGAAAGCACTTGAGGCTCCACATCCCACCACCAGTGCTGTATTTTCCCACAGCTATGCTTCAAGAGTCCCCTGCTGATGGCGAAACCCTCATCTCCTCCTCCTCCTCCTCCTCCAGCTGCCATCCTGGGTGTCCCTAGGTCGGTGAGGCGACCAGCAGCACCATCCCACCATCCATGAGTTCAGCAGAAGGAAAAGGATTCACTAGTGGAAATTAAAAGCCTTGTGTAAGGTAAGGCTTTGATCTACCGGGGGGGAAGGCGTACAGATGTTCAGCTGCTCATTTACTAAATTACACCATGTCACAATTAACTGTGAATCAGCCAGCTTCACATGAGCAGCTCGAGGGCTGCCACCGCGCTAAGTAGAGAAATAACATCGGGGAGGGGAGTCCAAAGTAGCCAGGTGGACCAGATGACTTCTCTGTGCCTGTGTTTGTGGTTAGCCCGACTATTAGACAGAGCCATCCCAACATATGGCATGATTTAACTAAATCAGATCATGCTGAACCCACCAGCCTTTCTCAACTTACAAACCCCTCCGCTCTCGTCATTGCAGATGGGTGAACACCCGTCATGCTTTGAGAGTTTTCAGTAGCCGTCATTTATCCTGCTGACAGGGTGTATTTTAGGTATAATTATGTACTAACTAACTATAGATCAACTGTCAGTACATTAGGGTACTTTTTGGATAAACCTCCGTGCTTACCCCTTTGAAGGCCACTCGCCTACGCACTACTGGTGGTTGCTGAATTGTGCAGGAGTTATGAGAAAGGAGAAGGGGATTCAAAGAGCAATTAAGGATGATCTTTAAAGAATCAACCGAAATAGAACGGAACGGAGCGTGTCGGGCTCCGCCGTCCTGAAAAGCGATGCTGAGTCACGTCTGACAGCAGCGTTTGGAGGAAGAGGGAGGCAAACCTGGAGCAAGGCGAGGGAGGAACGCGCGCACGGGATGCGCGGAAAGAGGAAACAAAGAGACAGCGCCGAGGTGAAATCCTTTGATATTTCCTCAGCTTAAAGAGGTAATTCACGCATTAAAACGGATCCTTGAAATTTCAAAGGATGACACTCGCACAACAAAGCTTGTCGAGAGCGCTATTTCCTAGGATTAGAACAAAAAAAAGCCGTGCTGGGATCTGCTGTATGATCTTACGGCGCCGAGCAGGGCTGTGCGCTCGCCGTTATGCAAGCACCATCCTCCAATAGCGAATTTTCATAATTATAACAGAAAGGCGTAAATTTTCTAATGCATGGCAGTTCAAAAAGTAATCAAGAGAATGAGCCTGAGGGCTATTTTAATGTATGCAAAGCTAGTGACCCACAGTAAATGGGAGGTAGGCTTCAATGAATGCAAAGTAATGCACACATACTAAAGACCTGGTCTGATGAGGGACGGCTAAAATTAACACCCAATTAATTTCCGAATTGACAAACAAATGAAACCCATAAATCTACTTTCTCATTAATTTTCTTGTGGTATAATTTAAAGCAGTAATATGAGGGCAAAAACTGAGCATTATCCATCATAAATATCAAAAAAGATAGCACTGTAACACCATAAATTATGCATATTACCTGTTGTTAAAAATGATTAATGTATTATCAACTTTATCGTGCACTGTATATGTCTAGACGTATCTAAAATCTGAAATTTCATTTAGTGCTCAAGAAATAAAAGAGTCCAGAAGAAATGGGATTTTCTGCAACGCTCCCTTGGCTTTGCCTCCTGACCCCCGTGCTCCCAACCCGTCCGGATCCATCCCAAACCTTGGGTTGGTGGAGGTTGAGAACATCGCAGAGGTGATGTGCCCAGCCTCCCCGGGGAAGGGAAACAAGTCACACTGCTCTCTGAGTGGCCTCGTGAGCTGATAAACAGCCCTGGCACCTGGCAGGGCTGCTCCCTACCCCTGCCTTCTCCATGCTGAGACGGCGATGCAGAAGTGTGCAATGGGAGGCAAAAAAACACAACAAAGAGGAGAAAGTGAAGCTGTAACTCAATTCAGTGAGTGAAAAGCAAGTGCTTTCCAAAAGGGCTTGAGGACATCACTTTGGCCAACAGGAGAAGGACGGAGGCTGCACTACCTCATTCCTGGGGGTCAAGCCAGTGACAGGCTGAACTTGCACCAACCTGAACACCTAACCAAGGTTTTCTGTCCACTTGCCACCCTCGAGTGCCCTGAACAGCATCTGCACCTTCTCCTGTCTGGATACAGACTGCCACAACTTCTTCTTTATTTAATGAATTACATATTTAATTACTTAATTTTTAATTCACGAGCATGGCAGCATTGGGTTGGCAATGATCTCGTAGGTGTCTTCTAATCTTAATGATTCTATGATTTAACGGCACACAATGACACAGTCTCCGTCACTGTTTGCACTGGCTGCCTGGGTTAGTTGTTACCAGCAGCACTGTGAATCAATAGGGCCCCAGGAACCTGAAATCATCAGGAGGCAGCTCAGTGAAAGGCTGACTGGTGCTCAGCAGGAGCTGAAATCTAAGACGGCCGCGGTGAGGAGGACGGAAGGAGAGTCAGGAGCCCGATCCCACTTGTGCCACACTGACTTATTGTGAAATCACAGGCCAGCAACTTAACTTCTTAGAGAGTCAGTCGCTGCTGTTGCCCCTAAGGAAATCTCTCTGCTGAGGGTGTTGCTGACCACAAACAGTAAGAACTGAGAATAAGCAAATTAACCGAAACAGGCACTAAAAGGCTGCTGTTGGCTCTGTTCAGAAGAGTTCGAGCTGGTCCCCATGAAAAGCCAGTGCAGCAAAACACACCAAGCTGTGAAGACAACCGGTCTCACTCCTTCCCTCGAGGCAAGACCCACAGTGCTAGGCAGAGACACTGGTCGATCCAACTTCTTGCAGCCTTCCTTCAATTTACACACTCACACCAAAGTTCCTCCCAGTCTCACTTTAGATCACTAAACCCCCTTAGCAAAGTCAGCTCCACCTCAATCTGTGCTGCTCCGAGCTTGACAGCTATTAAACCCCACATTCAGCATGAGGCTCATGCCATAACTGAATAAAAGCTCTAGAGCTGGGCCACTTCCAAGCAACTGGCAAGTATGATGTAATCATTTACATACCATCACCAGCAGAGTGAGGTTCCTTCCTCTCTCTTGGGGAGAGCTGTCTTTCAGCCGTGAGCATGACAGAAATCATCCTTACCATCCCTGGGCTCATCGTGTATTTGGAAGGAAAGGAACAGCGAGCAGCAAAAAAACCCAAACCAAACCAGAAACCATAGCTCACTGTTACCACAGGACTCTGCAGCCACTACCCTAGGGACACGGGCTCCATCAGCACTAGAAGAAGAACTTCAAGAGGAGGAGGGACACCGAGCTGCAGCATGGCAAGGCGCAGAGGGGCTGCAGAGCTGCCTTGGCGCCAGCCTCGCGCGGCTGCTGTCCCACGGGGGTACCCACCTGCTGGTCCCAGCCCCAGCGCAGCAGCGTGCGGGGCTCCCCGCCGTTCTGTGTAAAACAGGAACAGAAACTGCAGAGCTGTTCTCCCAGCCCTGGGCTTATTTGTTTGTACGCACACTGCTCCGAGCTTGCAACACAAACCCTTGCAGGGTGCCTCACGGCAAAACAAGAGGCTGTTCAACCAAATAAAAGGCCGAAGCTGCATTCAGTAAATACGGTCGGGTTATATCAGACAACAGCAGCACCACTACACTGAGATGATCTTAAACCTCGCACGACCAACCGCTGCCTGTGGAAGAATTAAGACTCCCACCCTGCACACGTATCTCCATGAAAGAGTCTCTATGCTATCAGCCCTCAGAAGCCAACAACCACCTCAAAGCCAGGTGCAAGCTTGCAACGCTTCTGCACAATAGCTTTCACTTCCCTACTTGCGGTGAAGGTTTGGTTCAGCACAGGAACACGAGTCCATTAATGACCAGCTTGTCCGCTTCCACACTTCAGGTACCTCCTGCTTCCCCCTCCAGCCCCGACACCGCTCCAGGAGCCAAAGTGAACAGCACGTCTGGACCACCGGTGCAAGCTACACGGGGTTTATGCCTTTGGTTTTTGCTTTTCCAAGGGCTGAACAGGACAATTACTGTGTTTTATCCTTCAGAAGATGTTTATAAACGCATGTTCAAGATACAGCTAAGACACATGCTCAAGAAAACAGCTTCACTCACGTGTAAAGGAACAGACCTTCACGCAACAAGAGTTAACTTTTCTTTCTCAAGGTCACTCTCAGAGGGTTCAACTCCCTTTGTGTGCAAAGCCCCAACAATTTATTTACTGTTGGTGCTAACAGGTCCTGCCTGGCATCTGAAACCCGAGCCCCATTGAGAAACAAAAACAAACAGCGATTCTGAAAAAACAAAGATGGAATGAGTGGTTCTTGCTCATTTACAAAGCAACCCAAAAGCAGCAACTACCGAGACTGCCCTCTCTAATTAAGACTCCCAGAAACCAAAGAGCAAACAGCCAGCACACAGAAATTATCAGATGGAAATGCAGTTTTCCAGTTACAAGAAGAAACCCCAGCTCTGTCATCTCACTGGCAGGAGGAGGAGTGACGGAGCGCGTTTTAAAATGTGGTATTTTTCTCTCCACTCAAACAGCTCTGCTTCTAAACCCAGAGGTTTTCCTCAGAAATAAAAGCGAAAGCTCTGCCTTTTCCACCTCCATCCAGGGCACACCGACGTCAGAAACAGAGGGAAAGCATAAAACCCCCGACCAAACACCGACACAGACCGCAAGGCTGTACTTTGGGGGTGATTACCTGGTTCATAGCCCTGTATCTTTGCTCTAGACCTTCTAACTCCTTGTTTGCTCCGTGCAGGGTTTTCTAGCCATCAGCCGTCTACTGCTGTGCTAGTCGTCTTGCACGAGTGCTCTCTCCCTTCTGAAAAAAGCAAACAACTGGATAGATATCATTACACTAAGGAAATCTCTTGGAAAAACCAAACAACTTGCTAATCTTTCTAGCCCCTTCACCCAAGTTAAAGATAAGCAAAGCAAACCAAAGCGAGTTTCAGCCACATTCCAGGGACAAGCTCCCCTTTTTCTCCTTTATCAAAATCCCAGCATTTAAAGGTTTCTGGGGTGGGTTGGTTTTTTTTTTTCCTCCAGACCTTGCAGGATAAACTGCTGCTCACACCCGCAAACAAAGCAATATTTGTTTAATAACTGATTGCTGCCATGGGTACAGTAAACAAGGGGCCCAGCATTTGTGTTTATGAACAAACACATCATCTTGCAAGAGCAATTTAACATTAACCAGGTGGAATAATCAACAGATTGCATAGGTGACACTCGGGGCAGGACTAATGTAAACAGAGCAGGGAGGAGAAAGGGGCCACTCTTAGGGAATCAAGGTTGAGGCAAATGCATTACAGAGTAAACAGCTGGGAAGAACTCAAGACAAACAAACAGTCATTCTTGTGACATTTCGAGCCGCAGAAAGGTTGTACGTTACATACATCAGCTGCTGACCACCATGAAACCAAAGCAGTTGGGGACCAGGGCTTGGTGTTTACACAGTGCCATGTTTGCTTATAAACAACAATTTGCTGTTACCAACCTCGCATTACTCATTGCATAAACCAGCAGATCAAGTGAAATCCTGTTAACTCTTCTGTGGATGGAGGGTTGGGGTGCTGGTGTTCCCCCCCCCTTCAACAACAACAAACAAGAAGCCTTTTACAGTCTGGCTGTGCAACCTCAAGACAACAGGAGATAAAACACTGAGCTGTGAATCTGCTTCGATAAAGGGTGAAGAAAGGAGCTGAAAACACTTGAGAGCGTTTCACAAAACAAGATCTACCGGCCAAGCCGCTGATGTAAAAGATGTATTTACATTGCTTAAAAAAATGAGGAGGAAAGAAAAAAATCAGCAACTGCAAGAGATGGGATGCAAAATTGTCGTTTCAAGAACAAGCAAGCAAAGCAATGGCTTTCTACTCAACCTCAGCCACCCAGCACGACCAGGTAACACTTTATTCTCAGACACCCCTGCTCGTGCCAGCTCCCTGCAGAAGGCTAAAGCAGCAAGGCATGGCTCAGCCCTCTTCTTCCTCCTTTCTCTATCCTATCCTCACTCCTCTTGCTTCTGCCTTTCACTGTCACTCTGATGTCTGCAGATCTCCTCAGCTCCGTTTCATTAACCCAAGCAAAGCCAGAAGCTCCTGTGAGGTCATCTCCTCAAGATGGAAACCTGTAACCCCCAAATGCACCCACTCAGTGTTCATCTCTGGGCCTTGAGGCACTGTTACACTGGTCCTCAAGGTGCTCGAGATCATAAAATCATACAGATTGGAAAAACCCCTTGAGAACATCAAGCTCAACCCTAAGCACCACATCCAAGCCACCTTTAAACACATCCAGGAATGGAGACTCAGCCCTCTCCCCCGTGTTTGTCACCTTTCAGAAACCTCTACCATCTCTCATCCCCACAACACTCAAGTCGCCCGCTGCAACGCTCCTCCAGGGAGGTTTCTGTACCACCCCTATCTTGACTGTGGATTTCAAGAGAAGACGGATGGTCCCTTGGGTAGAGGTTAATCCAGGAGTCTGGGTTACATTCCTGCTCTCCCACAATCCCTGCGTGTAACCTTCAGAAGCCTCCTCATCCCTCTCCTATGTAAAATAAGCTCTTTAAGACCTTGTACTAGTTGCATGGGAGTAGAGGATATAGCTGTGGTTTACACCACAGGTCCTTTCTTCTACCAGATCTACTTGATCCACCACTACCTTCTGGTGAGCACCAGTACCCCCCACCAAACACTGCCTTTCAAATACATGAAGCATCCAAAATCACAGCATCGTGGCCAGAAGCCTCCCCCCTCATCAGTTTTTTTCACAAGTTTCAGAATATTTGGTACTTTCCTTCCCAGCACAACCCTGGACAGCCACGGTTGGCCCAAGAACCTCTATTAGGCCCCTTTTCTTTTCCCCACAGAAAATATTTAGCCTTTTGTTGCAGCAAAGAAAAAATAAATAATAAAACCCCCCCAAAATACCCCCTCTGTAATAAAAAGGTTCAGAACCATGAAATCAGAACAACCTACTAATAAGACGGGTATTTAAATAAACCCCAAACGCGGTATTGTTCGGGCGACGGCGTAGTTTTTAATACACCAGGTTGACAGCATAATAGCAGGCAAGATGAAAGGTGTGACTCGAGGACGGGGTTGGCGTCCGCACACCAGGAAAACACAAGTGCTGCCCCATTTCCTGTGCTTCGGCAGAGTATTTCTGATGTCTGGGGCTGCCGGGGACTTAACTCTGAATTAATGATTACACACAATACCCTCCTTTCTCCCCTCCCTGCAGGACAGCGAGGGCCGGCCTCACTGAACGACTGTGGGCAGGCAGGCACGGGGGATTTAGATATTTCACAGCGGCTTCAAAAATTTCGACGCCGCGACCTGAAGGCTTCTGAAAAACATCAAGCTCCACATAAAAGTGCTGATATTTCCCTACTCGAGCCAACCGCTCTCACCTCAGTCGCGCTCGCCTGTTCCAACGCTCCTCTTTCCAGCACGTAAAATCACAGTTTATTCAGCACAAAGTAACTCCGCTATGATAAAAACTATGAGCGTATCATTCGGATGCTTTATTGGTCAGATAGATGGATGCTTTTATTAGCCCAACCTTTTTTGTAATGGAGTGCCACTGATGACCCAGTGTTAGCCTCATTCCCTGCTATTAATCACACTTCTAAGAGCTCGTTTTGCTTTAAAATCTTAAGAAATTGCTATAATTTAAAGACGCGGGGCCTCCATAATGGGAAATGCTTCACAGATCCTACCATTCCGTATCACACGGAATCGTTACGCTGACGCTGACCGCGACACCAAGGGATTACGAAAGCTGAAGGTGGTGTTTTATGCAGAAAATCGAAATGTAAACTTCACTTTGGCGTTCGTGGGCTGCCACATCCCCAACGTTTTAATCGCAGCCTTCTGGGAGTTGCAGCTTTCAAGTGCGTGGCGGCTCACCCAGATTAACACTACAAAAACACTCCCCGAACAAACATAAACACAGAGCACAACAGAGTTAAATGAAAATGAAATGAAATGAAAGGCCCGGCCACCAGAGAAAGAGTCGTCGGGGCTGTATTTTAAGAACCTTTATCCTTTCGTCACCTGCGCTGTCCCTTCCCTTTCTGCACAGGGAAAACAGATGATGTTTACCATGAATAAAAACCAACTTTCACCACAAAGTGGAAGCATCTTATGAATTTACCTACCCGGAGAATTAAATTAAGATAATGATGGTCTTAACCCGTGTTATTCAAATGTACATGGCAAAATGTTTTGACAATGTTGACTGCTGCAGGAGGGAAAACACATTTAAGACAATTTCAGCCAAATGCAGCAGCAGAAGCCTTCCATTTTTCAAATGTAAAGTAAAAAGCATCTTTAAACATCTCCTCATGAAAGAAAATGCAGTGCAATTATGTTATATGGCACACACAAAACATCTTCTTCCCCTCACTTCTCTTACAAGATATTAGTACCTCCTGGCCTTAGGAACACTATGTGTAAATCACATCATATTCAGAGTGTCTGAATTAATTACACCAGGAGCTGGAGAGAAATGTTAACTTTCCAGGTTGTTGCTAAGGATTAGCCCTTGTTTACAATTCTGTATTTATAGAACAAGAAAAAATTGTCAAAAGAAGGGCAAAGAGGAAAGCAAGAACACAAATTTAGCTTTGATTTCAAAACAAATCAGATCTTGCAACCGTTTCCCTGAAAAGAAAAACACAGCTTTTAATGTGAAGATGCAAATGAGCCTCAGAATATAAAAATGTTTTATAATTCTGTGCATTCAACACTACTAGATGTTATTTAAAGAATTTATGTTAACATTTCTCATCCTCACACAGCAAGTCCAAGATGCTCCAAACAGCATCTATTTAAAACGGATTGTGTTTCTATGGGGCACTGGGTAGCTGAGGAGGCTGAAGCAGAAGGCAGCAGAACATTCAACCCCCATCCCCCCCACCAGATTCGTAGGGGTTCATGGACTACTCCACGTGCTTAGAGGAACAAGCACCCCCACCTTCAATAAGCTGGATGTTGGTTACACCAAGGTTTGCATCTCCATCCAGAAAGCAAGTAATCAATCTCAAAAAACCATTGGAAAACCCATGCTGGCCCTTCCCCAAATACAGGGGGGATGCGAACAAGCTACCTTTTTAAGGACACTTGGGAGCTCAAGCAAAGCCCACCATGCAGAAACTGCTATTTCTGGAGAGCAGTGCAAAGCTGGAAGGCTCCAGGCTCAAAGTGCATGGGAAGGGGTCCCAGTAAGCAGAGTGCCAAAGCTTTGCAAGGACTTGCAGGTCACTGGCACCTTGGCAAAACTAGCTGGGGAAGTTTATACTGCTCCCTGCTCCGAGGATAAAGAAAGCACCAAGGCCTCCAGCACTTTCATTTCTTTTCACAAACAAAGGCACACCCACTACAATTAAACTGCAAAACCATTTTCCTTAGGACGCCTTGTTTTTACACACTTGAAGCCTTCTAGGACTGTGGGTCCTCTCGTGCTCCCATCAGTGCGTGTGGAAAACGGAGCGAGGGCTCTTCAGTGGTTTCAATTTATGGAGGAGCAAATGGAAAAAAAGGCTTTTTCCCATTTTAAAATAAATAAATAAGTAAAACGTAACCACCAAGTTGTGAGCAGGACGAGCTGCAAAAACGCTGAGCACCCACAACTGAGAGGATCTCACCCCCCTCTAGAATCGGGCCCATAACACAATGAGAAAAATGCACTTAGCTAAGCTTTTGTGGAGACCCAGAGTGTCCTTCCCTCGCCCTGTCCAGGGGCTACGGCGATCCGATTACTGCTAGGACAGCACCATGCGGAGGAGAAACCATACACGTGCCTAGGAACACCGGTGCGTAAGCTAACACACACCCCCACCCCGGCAAAGCACCCAACGTACCGGTTTAGCATCAGTCAGAACAGAGTAAGCGGGACAGAAGAGGTGCTTTCCTCCCCAGTTTTGTCTTGATGATTTCTTTCCCAGGAACAGCTCCAGTCTGGGTCTAGAGCAAAGATCCCACTCCACCACATTTGCAAGCAGGAGATGGGTACGTACTGCACATGTTCCTCAACAGCCACATGCTCAACAGTGACACACATGGATCCCAAGCACCCAAAAATACAGTTGGTCCTCACCACACTGGCCCAATGGAGGAGAAAAAAAAAAAAAGGAGGAAAAGAAAAAAGCGTGAATTTTTTTCCACCTCAAAATTTCATCCTGTGCCTGAGAAAACTCCCGAAAAAAGCTCTGTCGAAACCGATTTGTTTCCACTCACCAGAAGAAGCACATATGCCTACTTTTGAGTCAGGATGCAGGAAGCCAAGCTCTTAATCCCTCTTGTGCATTCACCCATGGCTGAAGAGCAATGCCCATCTCTGTCAGAGATGGCTGGGTGAGGGAGAGACAACAGCAAAGAGAAGCAGCTGGACACCAAACAAGCCTTTCCAGCTTGCCTCAGCCAAAAGCAGTGGGCAATCACGAGCAGTTGCCCACACCTCTTCCACACATGATGCCAATGCAACAGAGATCCTCCCAGTTATCAAGCTGTTACCAGACTGGAACAGTCCATCACTGTCACGCTCTGCAGAGCTCTGGGAAATGGCCTTTCTGGCGTTTAACCCCCCGCAGCATGTGAGGGCCGTTTACAAGCACCAAGGTGTGTTTAACGTTCTAAACCTTTGCTGAGGACACTGTTTGAACATCTCCAGCCACAGGCAGGTGCATGGTCACACAGCTGTGCTGGCTCCTGAGCACTGGGGAGCTTAGGCATGCAGCTCCCTGCTCCAAGGGCTTGTGCAAGAGAGAGACACACTCTTATTTACAGTCTATTCAGGGCTGGATTGTTCAGCGTCAGGATGTGCCGTAAGAGGGTAATTTGCACCCTAAACCAGATTGTGTGATGCGTAATCACTGCCTCTGTGATCTCTTCCTTAGGGTTAGAGCTGTTTGCACAAGTCAAAGCAGAACAAGGCGAGTAACAAAACATACAGTGTATTCTGCTCTACGCAGCAGCCACATATTTCAACTGCCTCAGCTGAATTCTTAGAGTAAACACAGCTTTAAAAGAAAATAGCTGGAACATAAAGAGCTTCTGGAAAGTTCCTCCTGATTATGCATGTAAGAATCCCGCTACTGCTTCCTCCCATCATCTGAAAAACAAACCAAACACCCAACTTCCCCACCTATCTCCAAAAGGGCCGCTGTTGTGAAGCACGTTACAATGCTATCGGAGGGCTGCAAGCTGTAATGAATGCATCTTGTTTTGTAAAATACACAGAGGAGCTCAATTAAACGAACAACTGTAAAGGAAATAGAGCTGATAAAGGAATTAATGCGCCGTGTGCCAGATCAGAATAGAACATCTAGGATAACAACACCATGTCAAACATGCAACCGCTGAAGACTTCAACAAAAAAAATGAAATTTAAAAAAATAATTTAAAAAAAGAGCTAAATTTGGAAATATTTTAATCTCGTGCAAAATTCAGATGCACAGAACCTGCTCGATGTAGTTTGAGGGGAGCTGGGCAAAGGGATGTCTCATAGCTGCTGCTACAAATAGAAATCAAATAATAAATATGTAGAATTAAGTAGAATAAATAAAAGGAAATAAATACAGTTAAATAGAATAAATAGAAATAGAATAAACAAAATTAAATAGAATAAAACTGCATAGAATAAAATTGCATAGAATAAAATTAAATAGAATAACATTAAATAGAATTAAATAGAATAAAATTAAATACAATAAAATTAAATACAATAAAATTAANGTAGAATTAAGTAGAATAAATAAAAGGAAATAAATACAGTTAAATAGAATAAATAGAAACAGAATAAACAAAATTAAATAGAATAAACAAAATTAAATAGAATAAAACTGCATAGAATAAAATTGCATAGAATAAAATTAAATAGAATAACATTAAATAGAATTAAATAGAATAAAATTAAATACAATAAAATTAAATACAATAAAATTAAATACAATAAAATTAAATACAATAAAATTAAGTAGAATAAACAAAATAAAATTGATATAATTAAATAGAATAAATAGAATTAAATAGCAAAAATTCAATAGAAAGAATCACCTGCTCCACTGGTGACCCGTTTCCTTCTCACTGCCCAACACCTATTTTACAGAAGACCAAGCAAACTCCATTCCCCACCCAGTAAGGCACGGCTGAAATCCCTTCCCAAGTCAGAGTTTGCATCTCAGTCTCCTATTTTTTCCCCCCTTTCCTTGTGCCTCTCAGGCTGCCCACACTCCAAAGGGAGCTGCCAGCCCCAGTGCCGGCTCAGGCTGGCGGCACACCCGCCACGGTGGGAGCACAGACTAGAGCTCAGCCGGAACGGAGACATCAAGGGTTGTGCAGAACCTCGCACGTCGCCTTTTCTCCTTTCGCAGTTGGCGTGTGAACTTGTAACTCGGAAATTGCAAGTTCCCACCAATTTTTTTGGCATCTCGAACGTAATTTTTAGGAAAACATAGTATGCGGCTTCTGGCACGCGGAGCGACGCGCCAAGACTTTTCAGACAAAATATGCAAAGGTGATGGTCTCACAAGGCTTGAAGGGCTTGCTGGATGAAACACGGTTTGGAAGACGAGAGTATAAAATTCTGACTCCAACCAGCAGTAATAAAAAGCTGTGTTCAAGCAGCTCTGCAGACACTTACTCACCAAATGGGTGTAATATCTGCATATTATATATACAGAGAGACAGAGATATGATACGGAACAGCTGAGGCAACGCCATGTACCCACTGTTACACACCATACAGCAAACCAGGCATCTAGAGAGAGCTAAAACAGCCCTGTCATATACTTTTGACTTAAAAGGCAAGGCTATAGGCACTTCTTTTTGGCAGCCTAGAACATCAGAATACTCAGGGGGAGCTGAGGGAGGAAAATAGATTATAGAGATGCTAATCTCCCACTTTCAACGTCTCCAGCTGTTAGTCAAGTTGCCACGAGCCTTGCGAGCAGTGTGAGTAGCCCTTGGTTGGGCTGCACTGACTGCTCATCACATCGATACCTACATGATGGACTGTGTGTGGGTTGCAGGAGCCTCTTCCTGTTACCTTGCCACTGGCAAAGGCTACTGGCATCCTTTCTCTCATCTTAGAGATGTGGACTTAGCACAGTATTTATTTCTTCCCTTCTCATGTAAGGCCTTTGGTAGAGCTACAATAGCAGAGGAGGTTAGTCAGCAATATCACCGCCAGGACTGCTGACCTGCATGGAGCTTCCACCAGTGAAGATCCCACATAGAATCACCATGACTGCAAAGGATTTCCAAGATCATCAAGTCCAGCCCTCATCCCAGCATCTCCCCAACCCCTGACACATTAGATACAGCCTCAAGTGCCGTATCTGCTAGATTTTTGAATACCTACAGGGATGGGGACTCCACCACCTCCCTGGGCAGCCTGTTCCAGTGCCCAACCACTCCCTCACGAAAGAACTTCTTCCTAAGATCCAATCTAAACCTCCCCTGATGCAGGTTGAGGCCATTTCCCCTCATCCTATCATTAGCATTGGAGAGAAGAGACCAGCACCAGCCTTGCTGCCACCTCTTTGTAGGTGGTTGTAGAGAGCACTAAGGTCTCCTCTCAGCCTCCTCTTCTCTAGACTAAATAATCCCAGTTCCACAATGGAGGAACCTAAGTGATGCAGACACCATCAGAGTTTCACGTAGCACAGCCAACAGCTTCAACAATAATACACACACATTATTCAGTACCAACACTATGCACTACACAAATTATTAACTACCAACACTGTCAGTGTCTGCCACAACACAGTCCTGGCCTGCCAAAGCCATCACGAGAAACTGCAGCAACTTCACTTAAGGGGTAAGATGTTCTTTGACTAAGACAGCCTCAACCCAATCTTGTGGAAGGGAATCTGAGGGAGTGCAGTCTGCTGCATTTGCAAAGGAAGATAACATATGTATGCACGGACACTTGTTAAGGCTGGACTCAGTGATCTCAGAGTTCTTTTCCAGCCTCAGTAATTCTGTGTACATGCATCTACACTCTCCACATAGTACTTTGTATGGTAAGAAATTCCAATATTGCTCAGATAAGGGCTACAAACTCATTGACATCATTAACTGGAAACTCTCTTGCTGGTTTGTTGTTGTTGTTGTTGCTGGGCTATT
>VZRI01001965.1:1711250-1722799 GCA_013397515.1 Upupa epops
TGTATTAACAAAAGTGGTTCCATTTGTGACGGCTCTACAAACTGCTGGAGCTTCCCTCTCAAGGCTAATTGCATCACCAAGGTCCTCTGATGAATGCCACCTTTCCTGTCAACGTTAGATCACCATCTGCTCTTTACATCATGTATTTAAGTAATGCAAACGACCGCTGTGATAGCGCGCTGAATGAAAGCTTCCTAACCAGTTTCAAGTTCTTTAAGGCCTAAGAGAGATCAATACTTAAGAGTAGGAAGTGCCCCTGGCAAAAGCTGAACCGTTAGAAACGGGTGAACCCTCCAGCCTTTCAAGTTAGACACGGTGCGGTTTCAGGGTTTAATAGGTGCCAAGTAAACGGAGGAGTTTCCAAACCAGCTGCCTTTGGTGTTCTCCCCTGAACCTGCCTCCAGGACAGTAAATGTAGGGAATCTGCCAGGGAAACTGAACGGGTAACAGGGAGAGAGGAAGTGCTGTGGTGCCAGGAAAGCTGAACCCGTGCACCAAACCGCACTGGAACACACACTGCCTCTCCCAGATGTCATAGGATCGTTCAGGTTGGGAAAGACCCTTGAGGTCAGGTCAGCCCTCCACTCCACTTACCCAGGGGGAACAAGATCCTGCTGCTGGTTTTCCCTTTGAAAAATTGCTGCTGCGTGGCACATGAACAGGCTCTTCGGTTTGCTGGGCGCTCATAGCCACATCTACGACTGAAGTGATGGTATTTACAGAGCACCTCTGTATCACGAACCAAATAAACCCTGAAATGACACACTACTCTTTTAGCAGGAGCAGTCAGTATCTGCTCATTTATTCTGCTAAGAAACAGCATTTTCCAAGAGATCCCTGAAAAATAAAGAGTATTCACGACTGGCATCGTGACAGGAGGGCACACGGCTGTGCCAGGTCTTTGTTTTCGCAAGCCAGTGTCCGAGGAAGTTCAGAGCACGGACGGCTCAGGTGAGCACGCTGGCTGCACACAGCGAAACTCTTGAGTGTAACCCTCTGTTTTTAGCAAGCTGCACCTTATTAGGAGACGTCTACAAGAAACAAGAGGAAAAAAAACCTCTGTGTTGCCCAAGAACACGCACGTTAACAAGAGCCCATCAAACCTCAGGCCTCCTCCTGCCTCCGAGAAAAACAGAAGCCAGCTTCCAGAAGAGCTTTTTGCTCCATAATGGATCATTTCTGCAAAACTCAGGGCTCTAAAGTCGACAGCCACAAAAATCCCTTGGTTCTCAGAGACAATTTCATTTTAAGTATCTTATTTCCGTAAGCAGAGCATGAAGCAATTTCACTCAACCTGACAAATAAGTAAGGCCAAGGATGTTGCATTTAAAATTCAGAGATAACTAAATAGAAGCCAAAAAAAAAAACCCCAACCCCAACCAGATCATATTTAGACATGATAGAGCCTGGAAACAGATTCCCTTCCACACTTACACCGAAGCTAAACAGTCATGATATGATCAAACAAGTTTTCACTCTTGCCTTGTAAATAAAATCAAAGGGCAACAGTCCTTTTTCTCTGACGTCTGTAGTTAATATAGAAAGAATAAACATTACCTACTCCAACACGAGGAGGGAACATTTCTTAATCTCTTTCCAAAGAGGATTAATCTGCAGTGTATTTCCACCCCAAATTCTAAATGAAACGCAACGTTTCTCCTGCAGATTTCTGGAGGGGATGTCCTAACGTACCACAGCGTCTCGTGCGAGCGCCGTTCACCCCAGTACGTTCCAAAGCCTGCAGGTGCAATGCCACGTTGAAGTGCTGCCAGAGCTCCGGCTGCACAGGGGGGAAGAAGAGCTTCTGCCCTGCAGGTGGAAAACAAAACCTCACCGCATTTCTTAGAGCCCAGGTATCCGAGGGAGACCCGGTGCCTCACAACCACAAGTTAATTAGAGCTTGAAACAGCTCTATGAAGTAGAAAATCTGTACTACTGGAGCTTATAGGATGCGAGGAGGCTGAAGATCCCATTCCCTGGCATGGATGGGGCCAAGTGCGTGTTGAAGCCTTTACTGGTCCCAAGCAACCCAGCTGTAACAGAGGGGTGGTGGAGGGATATGGTATCCATGTCCCTTGCCACGTTCCTGAGCCACTCATGCTTGAGAAAGGCACAGGATGAGACCAGTTACCTAGATCTTTGGGGACCAAGTTACCTGGACCTTGTAAACACCATCTAAAACACAAAGTTGTACCAAAACAGGTGAGAGCCCATTCCAACTGAGAGTTCAGCCTCTTGTAATTAATTTTTGAGTGGAATATTCCCATATCTGACTCTAAACAGGCTTTGGCATTTCTGCAAAGAGACCAAGCACATGACCATCATTTTGAAGAGTGATGGAATCAACCCAGTAGCCCTTGGCCTTCCTCCAGAGCACCTGTATCAAGGCAGGGAGTCTATAGGGAACAGGTTTAGGACAGACAGACCCCTACACATAACAGTGTCTTCTCAAAGGAATTGTGTTCGGATTTGATATCAAGAGTCTTTTCCAATCTGAATGATTCTATAATAAAGGAAGAAGGTGGCTACAGCAAAAAATGACCAAGGAAGAGGAGCAGTGTCCAGGCAAGACCCAGGCAGAAGTGTGGATGAGCAGAGGTTTGTGTTGCCTTTGAAGGGGAATATCCATGCTGTCAGGTAAAATCGATAATGTAACCCATGGGAGGACAGAAGATGCTACCTGGAAGAATCTTGACTATTACAGGATTAACAGCTCCATCCCTCCCCTCTGAGGGCACCGAATGATGAAGTCTGGCCCGAGGGGTTTAGGTGGTGAGGCGTGTCCAGGTGCGTCGGTAGGAACTCTACAACACACAGAGGAGAACACTGCGCAAACCTGTATTATCTACACATAGATGATGTTAAAATATTAAACACTTCTTTTAGGGAAGAAAATAAAAAATACAGAGGAATAGGAAGCCAAGATACACACATTTCTCTTGGGAGTAAAACGTGCCCTTCCAACTCTACTGTACAATGTATTTATATCGTGTTTAAAAAACATTTGTCAAGCACATAAAAACCCCCAGAAGTTCACTGTCACACAGCTTAATTCCCTATATTCTGCCTACATGCACATATAGGGCCAGTTTGTTAGGGGGTGGAGGTGTGTAGCAAAGCACAATCTAGCGAGACATGACACCATAACGGTGAACAATAAAAGCAAGCGCAGCATATGTGCTGGACATTTGGTGAAAATAAGCCAGCTACAGCTCCCACTTGGGTAAATGCTCTTGTGCACGAGTTGGTAATTCAGTCTCTGCTGCGATTCAGCTCAGGCAACCATGAGGTTGTTTGCAACTTCTCTAATTATTATTTATTGGGGAACTCGGAGGTTCTAGGAAACACATCTTCACTTTGCAACTCTCTTTTTCTACAGTGCTCCACAAGCCAAAAACTCGGGGGCTTTCCCTCTTCTCTTAACGTTAAGGGTTTTTCTCTGCCTAGCTGCTAAGATTCTCCCTGGCTATAAGATCTGAAACAGTAGCAATAATTATATTTCCTACTTTATTGCCCGTAATTGCCCCTTTGATCAGGATCCTGTGCCGTTTAACCACATTTATATGGTCATCCCACACATGGGTTCTAAACGCAGAACGAGTCATTTTCCAAGGGAAAACGACAGGAGCTGGATTTCCCTTTACTGCACACACATGGAATCCCATACATTTGGCACCAATTTAGCTTATTATCATTTCATTCTTCCTTTTCACATTTGTTTCATTGTAAAAGCAATGTGAAGCTCCCAATTCGCTGGGGAAAGTCTGCTCATGCCTTTCTCCTGGCTTCCTTCATCCAGTATGTAGAGCATCCAACCAAATTCAACCTTGCCTTTGGAAAAAGGAGACACGGGCAGACACAAGAACTATCCCACAGCTGGAAGGGCTACATGATGGGTCTCTAGGCTTTGCTGAATATGCACTGCAAGCCTTAACCTCAGCATGAAGCCTAGGAAACGTCCTATACACAGCCTTCTTGTTCCTCCCAAAGTCCCAGGGTGAATTCTGTTTGCAAAGGAAGAAGTGAACCTCCCCAACCTGGCAGGCTGCTTCCATGTCTGTACATGGAAGACAAGACTGGTTGCTCCATCTCTGACCGCTCTGGCATTGGCCACCAAGCATCCACTTGTAGCCACATCAAGAAACACTCTGCCGGCCTTTGCTTACTGTACCCCTGCAGTAGAAGAGCAGACGGCCAGCAGACACTGCCCTGCACCACTGCCAAACAGACGACCATTGCCTGGGACCATATGGTGGTTAATAATGGTAAATCCCCAACAACCTTCAGAGACCCCAAGCAGAGCTGCTTTTGATTTAGGCCATGCACCTGAAAGCAGCATTTGTTTCAGGCAACTTCCTCAAAGTGATGACTGCAGGAAACTATATAAGCAGCTCAGCTCAAGGATTTTCAGTTCTTTGGAAAGAAGAGCATGGGATAAGAGTTTTACTTGCAGAAGCCAACACGAAGCCAAACCCAACACAACTAGAGCTAAAGAGTCACACCTGAAGCAGACGTATGCCACAGGGTGCAGAGTTGGCAGCTGGGAAGCACATCCACACCTACACTTATGCTCCACACAGTCCCCCACTGGTACAGGGGTAACAGAAGCACAGCAAGGGGCTGAGCATGTGGTTTATCCCAACTCCTTTTACTAAGGGCTTTGCTTGATAGACTTCCCCATCCTGCCAGAAGCCTATTTCTTAAGTGCTGTTTTGTCACGTTGCTTTGTGTGCTCCACAGTGTAGACAGAGAGTCACGTTCACTCAAGGCTTCTTAAAGAAATCCGAACAGCTACTACTTGACTTGTACTATTACATTTTGCGTATGCACAGGACCAGTAGTCACAGGCAGACTCCCTGGGCATCCAAACCCTCACCCTTTCCAGGATGTGCTCCGGGGAAGCCAGCTGCCTGCCACTGCATCTTGTGCTGGAAAAGCAAAGCATCTGAGTGTACTTCCTAGGGTTCCTCATCACCGTCTACAGCCAGGAGATGTTGTTTACAAAGAGCAGCAAAGTGACAACAATGGCAACAGGAAATCTTCACACTCTCAAACTCACAGCCAACCTGGTTCAGTCAACCTTAGAAAGGCAACAGCTTAGCACTTGGGTCATTTTGGTGGCAGACAACCGTTCTCCTCAGCTACTTGTAAGTTCAATCACAAATTCCTAGAGCTTTCTCTCTGCACAGCAGCAAGAGGCTCTACAGCATTACCGAGATAGAGATCAGAGGTTTTGTTTCTTTGTCTTGATGCCCATGACTCTGATGGGGTAGGTACATTAGGGTATGCTAAATTACTCTTTAATCTGTTGTAGTTGTAATTCCAGAGGCAGGTTCTGGGGCTCTGCTCTCAACCAGAAGTATTTCCGTAGAGAAACACTTGTTTTGCTGGAAAAAGGCAAGAACAAAGCTGTTTGTAAATAGAGCTGTAAAAGGAGAAATCCATCTCCCATGAGGCTCAAAACTCCCCAAAACAATTTCCTGCAAAGAGCCACCATTACCCGATGTGAAAAACTTCTCTGAACACAGCAATCCTGAATCCTGAGCCAGAAAGGCTCAAGCAGGGCTGCAGCATCATCTGAACTGGTATCATCTTCCCAACTGGTTGAGTTGAAAAGGTTTGTATGTTGGAAAGGACAAACTTACTGGAAATTGCAGTCCAGGGTGAGATTTAAGAGGTAGGAGATCTTCTTCATAAACAAGTTTCTTTATCCATAATAAACCTCAAAACGTCCCATGAGAAGAGGATGCATGCTTCACTCGAACAGAGGGCAAGAAAACCTATGCCTGGAATTTCCTTAGGAAGACAACTCTCACAACACAGCTTCTTTAAAGGCAAGGTACTGAAATCACTTTGAATGAGTATTTTTACCTCCCAAGACTAACTCTGAAGCTTCTGCACAGCACGCTATCACCGTTACAGCCATAGAGCACCACACAGCACCAGAAGAGATTCTCTTACCCCACCTCTCAGTCCATCCCACTGTCATCTGTCTGCCTAGACCAGAAATTTCTTCATGACACATAAGAGAGATGCTCAGCATACTCACTCCTACAGAGGCTGAAGACATCACACCTCCTTTGCAGCCTCTAACATCCTAAAGCAACACACACACATTATCTTCAGAACAAAGACCTTTTTCATGACCTTCTAAGGCTGAACTTTTCCATCGGTACACTGGAGGATATCTGACTTTCTGGGATTTCTGGGGACAGCCTGCTCTGCACTTTCTCTCCCTATGACCTCGGGTAGAGTCAGCTAGTACCTGGTTTCATCAGCAACCTGAGTGGCTCTGGGCTCTGAACACAAAGGGCAAGAGAATGGCTGCTGGGTTTTGTCTCCCATGTGTGCTCATGAACAAACCCCAAGTCAAGGCTGACAGCTTCAGAGAAGGAACGAGGGAGGCCTTTCCTTTCTCTGGGCACACCTTGCTTCAGAGGCAGAGCCCAAGCTCTGATCTTGTGCTCTGATGTAACCCAAGCTCTGATCTTGTGCTCTGATGTAGTCCACCCTGACGAACTGGATGGCATGTCACCATCTCAGTGCTGGTGTAACATGTGAAACACAAGGGCCCTGAGAAAGCCACGCACCACGTCACACTCTGATTCTACGTGTCTCCACAGATGTCCTCACACAAGCCATCGGTTGAAGAGGTGTGTGAGGACAACTGAAAGCCTCCACACCACCACTGTTGGTGGCCTAAGCAGTAGGCTTGTTGGGAATGATTACCATGGAGAGAGCACAAATTCAGGAGGGCAGTTCAATCACCACCACAGCCAGCTCACGTACACGGACAGGCTACCACGGAAGGGCTGCTGGAAGACAAGATGGCATGTGAGAGACACCGAACCGAGACCGAGCATAGGCAAGGACCATAAAAACCAGAGGCTCGTTAAAGGCTGGACAGCTGGCAAACAGCAGAGCCTCCCATTTGCTTGCAGCGTACCGTGCAGGGGTGGAGGCAGGGGTGACGCGTGAGCTTTGGAAATCAGCAGTTTTTACACTATTCACCCAGGAAGTTATTCACTTGCATGTTTGCGGGCAAACTACACGGGCTATTTTTGGTCATGGGACCCTGCGTAAGGAAAGGATTGTGAGGTTTTAATAATGATCTGCAGTTAACTTGGTTACCCACACAACAATGGCTTCCCGAGAGGCCAACTGCTGCTAAACAAACTTGAGACGGGCTTTACTTCCAGAGGTATTAAACTATGAAAATATCTAACCATAATAGTAAGCAGCTATAAAAAGAGCCCTGTTTATTTCACATGATTTCTTTGTGTGCCACAGTGTTATGAGAATACTTCAAGCTCAACGACGAAGTGGTGAATTGGAGAAGATTAACCGTTTAAGTCGGCACTTACGCAGCTCGTTCTTGCTTTGTTGGTGCCTTTTATTCAGGTTTTCACTACTGACGACACCCAAACACCGTTTATTTTTTATCTCAATTCAAAATTAAGCTGATACTATGTTCAGTTCATGTAGGGGCCCACCAAAAGGAGAAACCCAGGATTAAACAGAATGAAAGAACCCTCCAAATAATAAAGATGTAATTCTGCACCTACTGCAGGTACATTTGTACCTGGTCTGAGAAATAATATGGCATCTCTCATCTCTGTGATACTACTATAGCTTTTCTGCTACCATGGGGCATCACAGAATACCCTACAGAGAAGATCAGACTCCCTATGCTGTCATGACCAAGGTCATGTGGTGATAGGACAAGGGGCAATGGGTGGAAGCTGAACAGAAGAGCTTCCATATCAGTGTCACAAGGAACTTCTTCCCAGGGAGGGTAACCAGGCATTGGAACAGGCTGCCCAGGGGGGTTGTGGAGTCTCCTTCTCTGGAGACGTTCCAGACCCACGTGGATGTGTTCCTGTGCAACTTGGTCTAGGTGATCCTGCTGTGGCAGGGGGATTGGACTGGATGATCTTTCAAGGTCCCTTCTGATCCCTAAGGATTCTATGATTCTACTACTGGGGTCTCCCAAGAAAAAGGGGGTGAAAAGATACAGCTGGCATTTGTTTCTGGGCAGACCCACAGCGCTCCATGGAGAGGACACTTCCACCCTGGTTAATCCCAGCTTCTTAAAGCAACACTCAGTAAGATAATGAATCCTTTAAATGTTACATCTTGTGTCTTGCATTATTGTGGTGCAGCAACTCTCCACATCAAACAGTCATCAGCCCTATTACAAAGTGGGCTTATGAGAGACTGGCTGAAAAGGCGCTGTGTGAAAAGAAGTGGAAAATTAAAGCTGAAGCAGTCGAAGAAAGGGCTTAATTTACTGGCATGTACAGTATGCAAATGAGATTACTCTCAGCTTAACTGCATCATTTATGTCCATAATAACGGCATCATCATTACAGGGCTCAAATTAAATTACACCATAATTAGCATATCAAAGTGATTGGTTAAAGTTTAAAACAAATACCCAATTTTGTTAATGAACAGCTGTAATTGTCATGTACACTTCAATGAAAACTCCCTAAACAAATATATGTTTTAGAACAGAGGAAGATTTTGAAGGAGACAGGTCTGCAGCAGAGGTAAATTGCTTAAAAAAAAAAAGAGAGAATGACACAGACTATTCTATTAATGTTAATATACGCTCGCCGTTCTCAGGTAATAAAACATGCTATCAAAACAAACCTTCGCTTTGGAATTTTTCTTCTCCTACCTCTCCATCAGAGAGGAGCTGGCTGTGCCCAGCCTGCCCCACATAAGGGATGTGCACAGCACTCACCTACCCACGTGTGGAATGGGCAAGAAGGGAGGTCGAATGCGACGATGACGTCTCGCTAACTCTACCCCATGGACCAGGGCTGGAGTAAGATGATGACATGATAACACATTAGGCAGCCTACAATTCAATTTACTCTAATCTAATCACATCAACGCAGCGGTTTCAGAGGTGGAACAGCACCCGAGAAGTTTTTTTGCTGTTCTCGTCTCATTAAAATAAAGAGGGAGGCGGGACCAGCGGGTTTGTCACTGTCAGCCTGACAGCCAGCAACACATTTCCATAGATCCATCGCCACAAATGTACACAGTAAATACACAATTAAAACACTCCTCGAGCAGAATGAGCTTTAACACGAGAGTATTCTGGTGGTACAGGTGAGCTCTCACGCGCTTGGGTTAGTCGGAACTATGAGGGGACCAGGCCAGAGGAGTCCAGTGCCACCTTGTACATGCAGAATGAAATAAACCCTCTGCATCCCCCCAAATGTTTACACTGATATCTTTGATTATGTATCTCCCAACATTACAGAGAGCGACTCGGGGACGTATATTTTGTGCTAAAATTGGGAATGCACTTTCAAATATACTTAACAAGGAAATTGAATGTCTTATTAAATCCGTATTATCAAAACACTGTTCAAAAATTTAAAGAAAGTAGCTTTTCATTTTATTCATCGAGGAATCCATTAAAGCCTAAGCTCTGAAGTAGTATGTAAATTATGTGCCTTTCAAGGTAGAGCTAGGGCAAATTCACTCCATCAACTAATGATGAACCTCATTATGTGCAGGGAGTATTCATAATGAGGAAACAAGCCACCCGCCATTCCATGTTCTAACATAAATCCCTGTAAAATGTGAATATCTCCACGTCTAATTAAAGGCTACTAATTCCTATCATCCCCTACACGGCCCAAAAAGCAAAAAAAAAAACCCAAACACCCAACAAACCCTAGCAAAGCGTTTAAAAAAGACACCCTCTGCTTTCACGAGCAGCATTTATTTGTGTTTACCGCTGGCGTGTTGCAATGTTATTTTTTCTAAGGAAAATCAATCGTGGTTTTGTAGGCTAAAACTTTGGGGGCACTGAAGTTTATTTACGTTATCTGACTCGGTGTAAAAGGAGTTTAACACAGGTCAGGCTGCGCCAGCTCAACAGAGGAGAAAGAATCAAGGGAAAGGCAGAGAAATCTCAAGCAATTGGTATGAAATAATAATTTAAGGGTGGGGGAGAAAGGGGGAAAGAGTAGAGTAAGTACCCAGGTTTATTCTGGAACTGAGATTTCCTAAGAAAAAAAAACCTAGTAAAAAAAAATGCAGAGATCCTGTAACAACTGGGGAAGGCAGGCAGCAGAGCCTGGAAGAGGCAGAGCCCACTGAGCAACCGAGGACACAACAGGTATTTAAAAGATTACGTTTCAGATGATAGAGAAATTAAGGAAGGAGCTGCTCATAAATTAAGGAAGGAGCTGCTCATAAATTAAGGAAGGAGCTGCTTTCCCTTCCAAAATCCTGTAAGAACTAGGGATTGAAGACAACACTACATAACACAGGCTGGAAGAGAAGTGCTCTTCCACAGACTCACCTAGGTTTGCTATTTATACCTACGAATGCCGTGTCCGCTCCTGCGATCAAAACTGTATTTCTTATTAAGTTACATAATACCCAGCGCATCTATCACCGTGAATTCATTTTGCTCTTGCACTGAATTATGGATTCACTCTCCCTACTCGCCGGCACAGCAGCGGCCAGGTCTGCCGAGCCCCCCGAACGGAAGACACACCGCTGCTTCTTCTCTACGCTGCTCTGTATTAATATTTCCCTACGTTTTCCAAACAAACCGAGAAGGCGCAGCAAAACCTCAGAGCGTCTGGCTTTGCAGGAAGGGGAAGAGCATCCAGTGAAACTGAGTAACACGGAGGCTTAAAAAAATTTTGAAAAAGGGTGGAAGAAAAGATGATGACATAAAAGAAGGGGGAAAAAAAATGACATAAAGGAAGGGGGGGAAAAAAGATGATATAAAGGAAGGGGGGGGAAAAAGATGCTAATAAAAGGGATGGTTTTAAGAACCGTGGTAACTCCTCGCAGCAGGACACGGAAGCACTTAGGCAGTCTCAGGAAAGGCTGCGGTATCATTGGATTGTGTCAACTGAAAAGTTGAAATCCTCGTGTAAAAATACCCCCCCATACCCCCCCAGCACATTCCATCCCCTAGGAAAAGAAGGAAAAAAAAGCTTATTTGGGAATTCAGGGGAATTGGTGGCTGCTAAGAGGAGCACGTGCACGTAAGCATCGCCAAAGCAACCATAAAAATAATTACAAAATACTCAATATTTATAAAGACTAAATCAGAGCTCGGAGATTGAAGTATTTTAGCGACGGCAATTTTCTAGAAATAGCAGGGTATTGTACGGGGATGGAGGAGGGGGGGGATGGAGAGGGAAAGGGGGAATCCGGCTGCCTTTAAGTTGTATAAAAATAAAACTACTCTGCACAAAGCTGTTCGTTCCTCGACTCCACCAGCGAAGGGTTTGATGCTGGGTTGGGTGGTTGGGGTGGGTTTTTTCCCCCCACCCCTCCTCTCCCCTGCTCCTTTTAGGTCAACCCAGTCGTGCACTGGGAAGAGACAACCCTCCAAAAATAACTTGTCCCTCCCCCCGGAGCGCAGAGTTGAACAACCTACCTTTGTTCTGGCGCTGCCGACAGCCACCGGCACCTCCGCCACCGCGGAGCGGGGGGATGCGCTGGTGAGAGGGTGGGGTGAGGAGGGGGGGGGAGATAATGTGTGCAGGGGGGACTCCACC
>VZRI01001965.1:1722808-1752940 GCA_013397515.1 Upupa epops
CGTTTGTTTCTTATTGTCTGAGCAGCAGTGGGAAGCGTCTCCCCGAGGGGGCCCCTCAGCCCGCTCGGCCGCTTTGACAGGGAGGTAACCATATTAGGATGTGTATGGCAAAGTAAACAATAACAGAGTTGCAATGAAATGGAAATAGTCCTCCTTTGCTGGTTTTTTTTAGCCCTCCCTTTTTGTTTTTCAAGCTCAGAGCGGTGCTGTCACTCCTGGTTTTAGCCTCCCCCCCCCCAGCACCCCCTGCTTAATTTTAGAGGGGGGGGGTTGTTTTTTTTCCCCACCTTGAGCAGGCCGGTGTTTGAGTTAAAATTTTATAAACCCCCCTAAAAACCACCAAAAAAAATTTAAATAAACCAAGAAGGTACAAATTCTGATTTTTTTAAATTGAAAAAGTCAATCTTATTGGATATAATTCAGAATTATTCAATGCGATGCAGTATTAGTCCGTAGGATTCAATACAGTTCAAGAGAACTCCGTCTAGTTTGAGACAATTAGAAAGGAGAAGATGGGAGAAAATAAAAAGGAGCTGATCACAGAATCCCAGAGTGTTAGGGGTTGGAAGGAACCTCTAGAGAAATGGAGGAGAGACAAGTGGTACCAGCTACCCGACCCCCTCACTGCTGAGAGTGTTCTGGGGTCACGGTGGGAAGAGGAGGGGGGAGCACTTGGAGCAGCCAAAGAAAGACATGTTGGTTTAATAATGGAAAAATAATTAATACATTAAAAATATAATAACACCCACATGCATTTCCAAGCTCCACGGCAGATGGAGGGGGTGAGTGGGGAGGGCAGGCGCTGTAACACTGGGATTTGGAAAGCAGGGGGCAAGTAGATTAGAAAAGTCCAGTCGCGGTTTACACAATCGCAGCGAACCGGTGGGATGAGCTGGAGTTGTGCAAACCCCTGCAAGTCTGCTGGCTTTAAAGCTTTGAAATCGCTAGTTTTACAGGATAAAGCACTTTAAGCAAATTGTAAAATGCAGGTGTCAGGTTATTCGGTTTAATCAGAAACAGAGCCCAGAGCAGTCGCCATGCAAAGGGTTCCCCCACCAGCACGGTCGAGAGGAAAGTTCTGCAGCAGGGAAATTCTTTAAGTCAAACAATATTATTTTACTACCTCGATTCCTCGTCCTAAAGCAAATTACCAAGAACAACAAGTGGAGCATCTCCTTGCGCCGAGGGATGAGGCAGCTGCTGACGAGCGCTGTGTGCCGAGGCTCAGCGCTAGCAGCCAGCCTGCGAGGGAATCGCTGCTGCTCACACGATGAAACAAGTTTGCACGTCGTGGTGACGGCAGATTGGGGCAGCTCTCTGGTGCAACAGCCCAATACGAGCTGTGGAACTGTTTGCACCACCAGCCAGCATCCTCCCACCAAAATGGAGCTCTCCTCTGGAACGAGCTGACAGAAGAGATCACTGATGCTCTCTGCCTGTGCCAGGCACTGGAGTGATAAGATACGCCGCAAGGAGAGGTTTAAGGTAGATAGGCAAACAAAGTTGCTGTGAGATCACACGCTGAATTTAGAACAAAAGCAACGTTTCTCTGACAAATATGACACGCACTTACCCTGCCAAATTCACATGCACTCGGCTAATCCGCAGCCATCAGTGTTGACATCGAACGGTACCTACAAGCAACTCCCTCTGCCTTTACCACATGGTGTAAACCTGCTCCGCTAACACGCTTCAAGTTTTTCAACCATCTTGTTTAACCTAAACGTCTAGAAAACCACGCTGCGCGTTACTCCCCCGCGCTGCCTGAGCAACTCCCCCCTCCCCAACAAAAAGTTAACTCGAGGCGCCGGTATCAAAATCAATAAATCACGCAGCCAAGTAGCAGTTCAAAAGTTCAAAGACATGATGGCCAGTTCACTACGTCGTAGCACTCAACCAATAATAACTTGACTCCATCACTCCTCATAGTATAGACAATTTCATAGCATCATTTTCATTAGCCTGTCTCACTGAAAATTGCTAGCTATTTAGGTATACGCTAAAATAAATTAGCCATTTCATCGAGCACTGTGATTCTTATAAAACACATTAACACAATACTCAATTTTCCAGTTGGAGTAAATAAATAAATCAATAAATTCAATAGGGAGTCATCTGTATTTTGTATTTTATTTTTTTTTAGTGTGGAGCTTCAGCTCTCAGCGTAAGTGTTTTTATTGGGTTTATTTGTTTCAATAAAAATTGAAATGGGCCAGTGATCTTAGCAGCAAGATCTGAGGGGAAGAAAAAAAAGCCCTCTCTCATATTAAAGAAAGCACAGCGTGCGGTGCAGCCAACTGGTAATGCGTAATTTTTGGTCAAAAATCATTTTCATTACAGTTATTAACCAGCCACTCAATTCTAAAGGGTCCTTCTCTCCCCTCATGACCCTTTGCTTGAAGAGGGGCAGCACCCTGCAGCCCAGCGAGAAGCCCCTGGGCTCCTGCCAAGCGCATCCTGCAGGGCTGGTGGCAATCCTCTACTGCTCTGGTACTTCCACAGAGAACCCGGCAGTGGAAAGGGGACAGCACTCGAGTTTGCTGTTTTTAAGCACTCAAAGAAGGTTGTGTTCATCGTGGCTACAGACAGGGCATGTGACACCAAGTGAGGGTAATGGAGCACTGGAACAGGCTGCCCAGGGGGGATGTGGAGTCTACTTCTCTGGAGATGTTCCAGACCCGCCTGGCTGTGTTCCTGTGCAACTTGGTCTGGGTGATCCTGCTGTGGCAGGGGGATTGGACTGGATGATTTTTTGAGGTCGCTTCCGATCCCTAAGGATTCTATGATAAGATGACAGCAGGGAGGATGGAGGAAGGTGGGAACAGAGTTCACAGACATCCCATCCCCAAACTCAATCTTTGAAGAGGGCTGTCATCTCTGGCTCTTAGGGTCTGTGCTGTCCCACAGGACACAGCCCATAGATTTGAAGGCTCAGTGGATCACGAGTGATTTGGTGATGATGTCCTACAGTGCTGCTTGGAGCATCCTTTGGGACGTCATGTGGATCACAGCAGCTCCTACTCTACACACCTTCCTGTGTACGCAGCCCCTCAGGCCTTGGGTAAAACGTGCATCACCTCAGGGGCTGTGTAACAGGACGACTCCAACCTTGCCCCAGCAAAACACTCATGCACGAACCAGAACCTGGACCACCTCAATCCTCATACTCCTGTCACCTCAGACTGACGGCAGCATCCCACCAGCCCCTTCAAAAGCCTCATAACACAGCTCTGTTCTGCAAGAGTAACGCTTCCAACACAAACCACAGGCTTTACCTACTCCGTGGTGAGGATGAGAACCTACAAGGAACCAGGACGAAATAAAACATGCCTTCTGCACCACAAAATCAGTGCTGAATCCAGCCTGAGCAGTGAAAAAAACCCCAAACTATTAACTCACACCTCCAATTTAAGCCCATAATGTTTTAACCTAAATCCTTGAAGAAGGCTGCGTGTGAATAGCAGAGTCTAAAACTGCTTGGTGGCAACAGGAGGGCACTTTTTGTTCACATTCACTCTTTAACCTAATCAGAGGAAAAGTAAATACTGGGTCTCAATTTTAATGACCGACTATAAATAAAAGCTTTTACACAAAATGCACAGTTTGCAAAGATAACAACTTTATGGATGATGTCACCGGAGACCTGCTGAACTACATGGCACATGTCAGACAGACGTCTGTTTCTTCAATTGCAGTCGTAAATTAGTAGCCACAGAATCTGCTCTGTCAAGAAAACGTGAAGCTTTGCTACTCAGATAAAAGTTTAATGACTGTTGCAGTTGAGGTGCAGGAGTTACGAGTCCTGGTGATGCAGGGGCTAAGTAGGGCTGGCTGCTCCATGCTCTGCATGCTAGATGCTGTCAAATGGAAGCTCGTTGGCCATGGCTACCCAGAGGCTACCACACTGCTGAGTGAAATGAAATGAAAGCTGCAACCACAACACATGCAGCTTCAAGCTTCCACAGTGGCTTTTGCTAGTGTCCCTTTCCTCTTCCACCAAAGATCAATCTCCTGAGTGGGCCGTGCAACACAACCAACAGGAGCTAGAGGCATTTGTTCTCTATCTTAGAAGCATCATGAAGCCTCACTGAAGGACTTTGTGGTTGCTTAGGAGCAAGCAGCAAGGTACATGCTATATGAAAGCAAGAGAAGGGCCTCTTCTCTTCCTTCAACCTCCGTTCCTTCCTTCATCTTCCTCCAACCTCTGTTCTCCGCATCCTATAGGTATGACCACTAACACCACCCTATATACTACACCCCATCTCTACTACCTTGAGTTCCAAACTCTGCCAGATTTTAACCATTTGCCCTGATCTCTCCCACGGGCTATATTCTGGCTAAAATCTTAATGCAAAACTCCCTAGACTCTCCTGACAACAGAGATGTGGAGAACGTGGCTCATCTACCCTGGTGAGCAATCCTGACCAACACCTCGAGAAGCCACCAGCTCCCACATGCTGCAGCACAAACATGAAAACAAGCAAACTCTTTGGTGGAAGGTAGGTGGGTGGCACCATTCCCCACCTACTGCCTTCCTCCCCTCCTCCATGACCCCCAGGCAGAGGGCATGGGTAGAGGAAGCCACCTGATTTGACTAGAGAGGAGACGCTGCAAGCTCAGGAAGCAGGAAAACAAGCAGACAGGGACAAGCTGGTCCGAGAGAAGTGAACCATGACTGCCTCAGCCTCGTGGCAGGGCTGCATACACCTCTCTGTCCACTGCTAGAGAGTTTAGTCCACCTTGAGATGTTTTTAGAGACCTGTAAGTTGGGTCAACCCAAGCTCAAGCTGTTCACAGCAGAATTCCAGACTTGAGTGTGATCTCTGTGTTTTAGCCCCAAAACATGGCTAACTGGTGCCAAGAGTGTTCTCACATCGCCAGGCAGCATCTACTGCTCTAATCCTCTCCTGAGAAACAGCTGCAAGGTCTTAGTAGAAAGTTCTAGACACAGAAAACTCCAGCCCAACAGGGATGGAATTATCAAACTGGGAACAACAGGACTTTTCAAGAGGAGGGGTAGGGCACTGCAGAAGCATGCTCGTTTTTTTTCAAACAGGAACAACATCAGTCTCTTTCTTTGTGTTGGTAAAGAAAGGAGAATTTTGAATATTTCTTTTAAATGCTAATTTTCCAGTTTCCTATGAAACACCAACTTTGCTTTCTCATAGATGCACAGAAAGAGGAAAACATAAAAGGCTATGAAAAAGGCCAATCAAAACCCCCCAACCCATACGCAATAAAACCACGTCATGCACTACATGCAAAAGGGATTCGTATCTTGCTCAGGCTTTCCTATCTGACTCATGGGTCCTTCAGCAAACGCAGGCAGAACACCCTCTTCTTCTTTCCTCTAAGGAAACAAGCCCAAAGCAGCCCCCCAGCCGACCTGTCCACTCCCCGTGAGGATTCAGGCAATGCCTGGAGAAGAGCAGAATGGTCCTTCCAAATTCAGCGGGTCTCACCACCCAGGAATCACAGAATCATAAGGGATCGGAAGGGACCTCAAAAGATCATCCAGTCCAATCCCCCTGCCACAGCAGGATCACCCAGACCAAGTTGCACAGGAACACATCCAGGCAGGTCTGGAACGTCTCCAGAGAAGGAGACTCCACAACCCCCTGGGCAGCCTGTTCCAGTGCTCCAGTACCCTCACGGTGAAGAAGTTCCTGATGATATTGATATGAACCTTGCAGTCCCCATGGTGCTGCTGGGCCGCGCGGACACTCTGCTCCAGCGCTTGCAAAGATTTCTAGCTGGGTAGAGCTCTAAAGGAGCTTGAGCTTATGATAAGCAACGGCATACTTAACACTTACATATTACTGCTCATGATAATGCAATATTTCATTTGGGTGATTTAGAAGTCCCTCTTGACCAACTTACAGTAAGACACCAAACGCTTCATCAATCACAACCATTTTTATTCACAATCCAGTGTAAAAACTACAGGGAGAGCTGAATTTTCAGCAACTCATCGGGGACGGTATTGCTACTAGCACTGAAAATCCTCCTATCTCACCAATTTTTATGTTAGATTCAAATGTATTTTCTTTCTAAGCAGCATTCCATTTTCCTGGCTCTCTCTGCCGTGTTTCTTATCGTGGCAGGGTGAAAGAGTATCCAATTTAATATCTGTTTTGCAGGACAGGAGATTTTTTCATATCTTACGCACTAAGGAAAGCTGCAGGGGAT
Source organism: Upupa epops (assembly GCA_013397515.1). NCBI lineage: Eukaryota > Metazoa > Chordata > Aves > Bucerotiformes > Upupidae > Upupa > Upupa epops. Next base: position 1,728,998 of record VZRI01001965.1, read on the forward strand.
GGCTTAGCAAGCTGAGCATCAGGTTTTAAATACCTAGACTCCCTGGAACCACAGATCCCATCAGGTCAACTGAACCCTTCATGTTTCTGGGGTAGATAAATTAAGTGTCACGCTGTTTACTTTGTCAGGATCTTCCCAATGAGACCTCAGCAGGGGAGGTCCTGTGTGCTCGGCATGGAGTTGAAGGTTAAGGGCTCGTGGGTATGGCTCAGCACTGGGTGCCAACTGGATCTCACCAACACTAATGGCCATTCTGGGGATCTGCTCCCAAAACTTGCTGGTACACTACTAGATGAGTGAAAATTAAGTGACTCATCTGCCTCGGGTTTGGTGACTGTTAAAGGGGGAAAAAATACATATACACCTGGCCTATGTTTAATTCATAAGTTATACAAACCTGCCAGATCTATGGGTGACAGAAGAGAGACATTCATCACTTTTAGAGCCTGATTTCTGTGGCTGGAGGTAACCCTACACTTCTGCAAAGTCAGACCCTCTTCCCATTCCTCAGCATCACAAGTAGCAGTGGTCCAGCCCACTGACATTAATGGTTCCTAACAGAAGCCTTTTAGAAATAAATGGTTGGAGTGAGGTAGCATGAAATAAGCACAGAAGACAAAATATCAGCAATGATGACAGAAGTCCGAGTGCTGACGGCCACGTGCAGAGCCAAACACCCGTATTCACACACACACAGAAACCTTCTCAATCTTGGTCATCTCAGAGAGGTCTCTTCATCTACAGAAGGTCTGATTCATGGAGAACAGACTCAGTGCTCCAGAAAACAGGAGGCTGAGGAGGGCAGCTCTAAATATGCACTTGGAACCTATTCCTGGCCTTACTCTTTCCTTCTCAGCTACTGTTATTCTGATTGATTCAGATCCATGTAAGAGTCTGGGAAAGAAGGATGAAGGGAACTAAAACCTAACTGTAGAAAGAAACCACAAGTTCTTCAAAATAATTTCCCTTTTACATAGAAATTAAGCAGAGAACGTATTTCCTTGTGTGTTCATTAGGGAAAGGACTATCATGTGATGTGTTTTCCCCACAGCTGACTGTACACACTCCCCGCATAGGGTATCAGAAATAATAACTAGCACTCCGAAAACATCCTGCGTGCACAGTGACTACCAGAGGTTAAATGTGGCTGTTGGCAGTACTGGCAGTGATTCCTTGGGTGGTCCATTGTAACCCCCACATTTTCCTCCCGTACTACCCGAGACCCCGCTGGAGCTCTGAGACCGTACTACGTCAAGCTAGAGACCTCACTGGGATGGGGTAAGAGAGGAGACAAGAAACAGTCCTTCAGCTCAATTTACACATCGTTACCTTCAAACTGTTTTTTAATGTTCTTGGCTGCCCAGCGGACATGGTATCAAATCCTTTTCTGAAAACATCTCGTATTTGAGCCAAGATATCCAGTGTTGCAAACTAATTATTTGCTTTGCAGAGGAGAAAAGCTCCACCAGGGAAAAGAACCAGACAAGTGATTCTGGGTTGGGCCTGTTTTTACTGCAGTGTTTGGTACATTTGTCTTTTAGAAACACGACAAAGACCCTTAGAAATGGAGCTCAAGATATTCCCCTGTCAGCCCTTCGCAAAACAAAGATCCTAAAGGTCTTTTCCAACCTAAATAGTTTTATGAGTCTAAAGCAAACTCAACAGGCACAATGTGCTATGAAGAACAGGGACTTCACCCAAAATCCACCTATTGATCCTGGAATCTCAGTGTCTGTAAGAGAGACACTCCAGAAGGGCTGATCCGGTTTAACACCTCGGCTAAGGACGTGAAGGACTGCGCTACCCACTCCAGCTATTAAGGATGTGAAGGTCTGTCCTATGTACTCCAGCCGTGGAGAGGACAGAACTAAAGAAGAAAAAAACAAGGCAGGTCAGGGGGTGGCTGTGCAACAGAACTAAAACCATCGCAGAATTATTGCGGCTGGAAAAGACCTCTGAGCTCATCCAGCCCAGCCCATGACCTTCCATCACCACATCAGCCAGACCAGGGCACTCAGGGCCACAGCTAGGCTGTCCTTCAACACCTCCTGACACAGGGACTCCCCCACTGCCCTGGGCAGTCCATTCCAGGGTCTGATCACCCTTCCCGTGAGGAAGGGCTTCCTAACAGCCAACCTAACCCTCCCATTTAAACAACTCACAAAAGCTTCTCTTTCAAAACTGCCCTGAAACAACTATTAGAGCAAGGTAATGAGGTTCTGTAAGGGAACAAGTTGGTCAAGAAAGGACATAAACTCCTGACAAAATTCCTGTCTACCATGAAGCCCTTGCAAGGCATTTGGCTTGCAGGGGTCTCCAAACTCACAGAGCATCGCAAAACCTTTAAGAAAGAAGGGTGGGAGCAAGAAGGTGGAGGTACATCGCTCTCCCATGCAAACATCTCTTGGCCTCAGTGACTCAGAATCAGCATCAGAGCACAGCCCTTCCACCTTCCTCAGCGAAGTCTAAAGAGATGCCCTCCATATTCCCATCCGCCCTCTCTTTACTCTTTGCCCAGGAAAATGCAACGAGCCAAAGCGCAATCGGCTGCCGCAGGCGCTGTCAGCTCTTTTAGCAAATAGACAAATCCTTCCTGTCCCCGAATGCACTGAACCGCGTCCAGAGAGCCTGGCCACTGGTCCCAGCCCAGGCAGAGTGAAGCAGAAAAGAAAATCATCAGCTTTGACTCTCAGCTCCTGTTTCAGTGCTTCAAGTCACTAGTGGTCAGCAAGGAGACTTCTGGATGCACTGGTGTGTTCACAGGGAAAAAAGGAGTCAGGGCTGCGCCTCCTGCTATCCTGAGGGTGACCCTGGGTGCTCTCCCTGGTGTTGGGTTCTGATGGCTGGTCACACACACTACTTCGAATCAACATTCAAAAACCCAAGTGAAAAATGCTTATTACAAGGTGGATTTTAGATGAAAGCAAAATATTCCTCCTGTCTAGCAGGTCTGAGGGGCAAGGGATGAAACAGGATGGAACTGGTTGGGGCTTTAAAGCTGCAAAGGAATCACAGGGAGACAGCACTTACCAAGAAATGTATTTTCATGTAAACTTTTATGCACCCATCCCTTGTAACTGGACATCGGGAAAGATGTTAATAAACATCAGGGTGAGAAAAAACACAGTAAAAAATAAATAAATCTGACTACAAACCCATCTCTTCCAAGATTTCAGAAATAGCTCTGCAGCTATATACTGCAGGGAGCCGAGCACTCTCAAATTCAAGTTTGCATCCTAAACGTAAGCTCACATACATACAAACAAGGTTTGGCAGATATTTGTCAGCTGTACTACAAGATATTCCAGGGCTGGTGCTGCAGCTTCTGCTACAGTGCTGGTAATAGAGCTGCAGGTCAACCCCCCCTAAGAAGAGGCCTTGGGAAAGAAGCTGAAATAGCGACAGTTTGTGTTGCTGGGGATATTTCTGAGACACAGTTGCTGTTTACTGTGTTTCTATTTCCAATCAAGCTGCAAAGTTCACCCGTAAAACGCAAGGAGGAATTTCTTTGGGTGTGGGACAGCACAACAGGCGCACAAAGATGGACCAGCCCTTCAGCTGCTCCACCGAAACACTCTTTTCCCTGATCTACAGTACAGCATTTGGCCCTTAAAGAAGAGAACCACATCCAAAACCCCCAGTTACAAGGCTTCTCCTGGTATATATTTATGCACGGAGCTCAAATAATTGAATACCACGCCTCGCTAATTCATGCGAGTGCACAATTTTTGCAGGGGCAAATGGTTCTTGTTCATTTGTGTTGTGCACCTCCCGCTCCTGGCTTAGCCAAGGTGCCTCAGAAACTTATTTTAAAGGTAGCATCCATCCATCTGTCTGTCCACCTATGCACCCCTCTGTCTGTCCACCTACGCGTCCACCTATCCCTCCATCCATGCCATGCGCAACCCAACGTGTTTAATCGCAGCCTCCCCAGGAGAGAATAACCTCCTCTGCAAGGAGCCAGAAACTACTCGTAACAATGGCAACTCACAGCGTATGGCCAACTGGACAACTTGAAAGGGAAATCAAGTATTAACACTGTGCGGTATGTTCTCCTCTTGGTATGCTCACAAATCCCTGTTAATGGCTGAACCAAGTGGAAGAAAAAGGCTACAAACACAGAAAACAAAGCAAGATCGGTCACAGATAGGAAAAAGCCTATGCAAAGGAATCTAAAGAACATTTAAACCTAACGGCTTCCTCCTTTCTTCCCTTCCTCCCTTAAAAGCAAGGGCTGTGCAGGATACAATTTGCCAACAAACATACAAACTACAGCTCACGAAAAATAATGAAATAGAGACCTGAAACTCAAGATCAGGACACGTTCGTCATCTGACCTGCAGAACAGAAAACTGTCTCCTCAAGAGAAAACCCATCCATTCCATTTTTCCCTAAGAAAACCATTTCCTACCAGCTCTGAAAACAAGAATGCCTCCAGTGAACTGACTGGACTCCGTGTGATGGGTTTGGCTTGGCTCCCTCAGCCCTCCTCAGCTGGGTGGCTAAATGGGAGCCTAACCACGAAGTTCAGAGGGTTCTCTTCTTATTAACCTTCCGCTTCAGGCTTCCAATTTTAGCCAGGAGCAAAACCGCCTTTCAGAAATTTCACTTAGTTACTTCTGAGGTGAGAGTTCACGTTTCAGTCTGCAGTCGTGACACCAGACTGCTGCAGAAGGACCACGCTGGGTTTAATGCACTGAAAACCAGAGCTCAACATATTGGAATTTGGCCTTTCTCTGCTTTCCTTGGGTTCTGGATTTATTTTTTAGAGCCATCACAAGAGCAGTTTAACGGCTCCACAGGTACCATAAACTCTTGCTCAAGTTTTGGTGCCACAAAACAAAAGAGAGATGACTTCAACACAAGATTTGAGATGCCAACCTGCCAAGATCTATTGTGGTGGGGCAGCATCACAACTAATTAGTCCCTTTGTTAAATGCCCAGCGCACCAAGACAACACTGTCACCACGGCCCACCAACCCTTGTGTGTGGACAGAAATGTGGTCTGAGAACTGAAAGAGCCCTCACTGCTCCTGCAAAACCATCCTCTTTCCAACCAGCTGCTCCTCCAAGCCACAGGCCATTTTCCGGGGTGGTTAGGACACCACCTCAGTCGGGGCTGTGGCAGATGAATCCTGCCTTTGAGCAAAGAAGGCAAATGGGGGAAAAACCATCCGAGTTGGAAACTGTTTTGTAATCTCCCACCACACAATCTAGTTCTCAGGGAAACTTTAAACCCTTTCAATGGCAAAAAAAACAGAAATGCACTGGTCCTCTACCATCCCCTGACGCACTAGGAGCGGAGTGTGATGTGATACCACATGCGTTCAGAAAGCTGTACATGCAGAAGGGAGTGATGCACCCATGCAGGGTGGTGGAGGAGACAGAAACCACCACGTGAAATCAAACAGAGCCAAAATAACTGCTTCTGACAAATGATCAACAAAATGATCACCTCGCGTTGCCCTACTGAACCTAGCTTTGCTTTCCTGGCACAAGGAGGGCCTGGGCAATCGGTGATGGTGTTCCTGCTGACCAAGGTGACTGCACAAGGAGAGCCTGGCTCATCCTGCCTTTGGCCACGGAAAGGGGATGAGACAAGGAGAGAAGAAACACCAGCAAAGCCCACCAGCAGCAGAGAGCACTACGATCTGCTCTCAGATACCAGTGGGCTGTTGCACTGCTCTTATCAGCAGACACAAGCTGAAGGTCAGCCTCGATGCACTCACTGAAAACTGACACTGCCTGCGTCCTGCAGCCAGCACCACTCCAAATCAAGGCTCCCAATTATTAGCAGCAATCTCATTTATTATTACGGGGCCTCAGGATAAACTAGAAAGGAGCCCCATTGTCCTCAGCATCATACAACAATGCTTAATTAGTCTCTTCTAGGTTGTTCCTTGAGCTTCTTTTAACGAGATGTTTCTCAATATAAATTACATCTCAGAATTCCAGAAATCAGCTCCCTGAAATCTGTTTCTGTAAACTGTGAAGATGATTTTGTCTTTCCAAATTTCAGCACTTTTTATTTACTTCAAGAAAAATTTCTGTTACAAAATCTTGGTCCTTGGGATGCAAATCAATTTGTGCTCTTCCTTTACAGCCAGGATTCGAGTTCAAATTTTCTCTAAGCTAGGTAAAACCTGCAAAATAATTGCTTGTCTGTTCCTTCTCTCCTCCAACTACCCTATTCATCTATCAACACTACAAAACAAAAGTCAGAGTTGCGTTTTAAGTCAACACTGTACAAACTGGTCTTCAAAACACGAAGATCTCCTGAGTTCAGCTGCATGAGGAAAGCAGCCCACAGGTAGGCAAGAGGAACACCAAGGCCGTGAGCACAGCGAACGCAGCAAAACACTAACACAAATTTTGGAAGGAACATAAAACCTCAGGCTTTTTCCACTTTCTCTAGAGGCATCCGGTCCTGCACATTATTAGAGATGCTCAAGTAGCTGTAGCACAGATCCAATCTCCCCCACCGGCCCTTGCACGCTGTTCTTAACGCTTGCTAAAGCAAAAAGGTGGAAGGAAAAAGTGGCCCATGAGGAAGAGGAAGGCAGCTCATCCTTCTGAGAGTCATTCACCCCCAGTCTCAAATCTCTCCAGCCTGTCAGCAGACAGATCCTGAGGACCAGACCATCACTTGAAAGCATTTTATGATCATTTTCAAATGCAAATACTTTCTGCTGAGCCTCCACCTCGCTCAGATTTGTACCAATAATTTAGAGGTCACCAGCTATTACATCCTATTATCTAACCCTTCACACTCTGCTTTAGTTCTTTTCTCTGTTACCGTTCACTGATGTTTCCATTCACCTTTGAAGATGCCTGTTTAATTTAGCTGGAGTTTTAGACCACGCTTTGGATTCCATTTCCTCCCAAGCTTATTCTAGACATTTCTTAACCATAAGAAACCCCACAGCAAGCACTGATCACTGCTACTTCCATTCCATAGGCTAAACTGGTTAGGTCCTACGAGTGAATTAAAGACCTTTACTTCCATGTTCTGGTCCTTTTGAGGGAAGGACAAGTATTCCTCCTAACGCGAACAGACACAGAACTAAATAAACACCCTAAAAACAGTTAAATAAAGAAAACAGAGAGAACTACTTTGCGTGGAGAGGATAAAAATCAGTACAGGGTCCATTCAGACAACAAGAATTATAACACATTGCTTTACACGGGCACAAGGCTCTTCCTTTAAGGTGGAGTTTCCACAATTCCCCTCTGAATACCCAGCGCTGCAGCCTGCACCTCTCTACAGCACTCAGCCATCTCTGCTTGACATTAGCACTAAACAATATTCATTAAGAGCATAACACTAAAGTGCAACATGTAAGTAAATCAAACTCTCAATGCTCTATTTTACAAATTTCATGGGCCACTGGGGATAATTAAAAGGGTAATTATATAAAGTTGGTGCAGTTTTGAGACTCAAATGACATTTTCTGCTTTAAAGCACTCAATAATCTGGTGGCTTTCTGCTAAGACGGCCTTCTCATACTTTTATGGTCAAGCAGCATAAACAAACAACTGCTTTTTAAGGGATTTCATTTATTTTTTGCTCTCCCCACCACCACCACTCTCCTTTTTTTTTTTAATCAGTATTACTGACTACTTATTCCTACAAGCCCCATATTCAGATACTGAAAGGAATGATCAGCGTAAAACGATGCTGAGCCTCAAGCCTGGTTTGAACTGCAGCTCTGAACAGAAATGGTATTGCTCTGGGTGTTTACAGCGCTGGAGTGCTGTTTGGTTTGTCACTGTGTTTAACCACTGCTCTAAAGCTAGCAAAGTACATTACTGGTAGTAACAGCTCATGAAAAATACAGCGAAGAAACTGCTAGTGGCAGAAGCATTTAACTTTCTTGTTAGCAGCCTCCCCCATGTGGCACTTTAGCACCAGCAAGTTGTTTATTATGTTCTGTGCCAGGCAAAACTGATTAAATGGGGCTCTTAAGAATCAAAGCGTTATAAATTCATGGAAATACAGCAAGCAATAAATTCCATGGAATTAAAAGCTTACTAGTGCTATTAGCATTTCAGGGTGTTTGCATTGTTAATAGCGATGTGCCAAAATGATGTTCCTGTAAGACAAGGCGTACCGACAGAACGGGCCGAGCTGTAGCTGCTTTGGTTTTGCACAATGTCATCATCACTTATAAATTCCCTCCCCCCCTCCCACCCTGAAACTAAAATGCTCATTAATGTTTTAAAGACAAATCTGAACCAAAGGTCTATAGACCAGAGATTTACGTCCCTAGTAAAAGAAAAGTATTATACATGAAACATAATGGTGTTGTGACTCTCTCAAAGAGATGGAGATGGATATCCCGAGGCGGAGAGGTCTGCCCTGGCTGCCGGGAGGAGGGAGCAGGGTAAGGCAGGGTGACTCCGCTAATGTTACTGGAACACAACACAACAACTTGCCAACAAATTAATAAGTAAACTCAGTGCACAGCAATTCTCAACACCAAGGAGAAAGGGCGATCTGCTCTGACCTGGCGGTCAGTAAATCTGCCAATAGCTCTCCAAAGAGACATCTTTACTCCAGGTCACTCCATCATCATTCCATGGGCATGACTCCAGTGGCAAGTGGGGAATTTCTCCACAGGAACTGCACCAACTGGTACAAGGCTTTCCCTTACACCCATCTGTCTGCAGGTAGCTGCAATTCCTTTTGAGCGGAAACCTGGTGAAGTCACTTCCCAAAAGCGATAAAAATTCATCCCTGCTGAGTTCACTTGGCTGGCCAGCTGGTTGGTTGGTGGGTGGAGGTTTTTTTCTGGTTGGTTTGGTTTTCAGTTCATTAAGGAACAATTCTGCACCTTTCTGAGCTGTCTGAACACAGAGCAGCCAGGTAACCTAACCCACAACATCCCTTTCTGCAGGCAGGGGGGCAAATCCAGCTCTCACTGCACATGGGAAAATTCAAATGACAGCCTTGATGGCAGGGTTAAGGTTTGACATAGGATAAAGAGCTTCCCCTGGATGGTACATCACGCACACTAGCCACGTAACAGAGTCAAGATGAAACCAGAAAGCTCTGTCCAGAGCCAACGGTGGCCTTGCCAGTCAGTGCAGAGGCAGGAAATGAACCCCAAGCCTGAGTGTGGGGCTCGGGCTCTGCACAAAGCACACGTTAACAGCAAAATAACCCTCTCCCAAGATTAAGGGGGTTGACATTTTGTTTGCCTCGAGCAAAACAAAACAAAGCAGTAGGTTTTAAACAGCTCAGAGGCATGTCGTGTTTTTGATGTATGCACGTCCTGGCAGTCCCACATCTGCATCAGGAGAGAAATAGCCCTTTTATTTTTGCTTTTTTGGCAGTTATTTAGTCCTTTTCATCTGAAAGTTTAAAATCCAGCACCACTGAACCTCTGCAGCTCCGGGTTCTGCATATAAAAAGCAGCTGCTGAATACACGCAGAGCGCCAGGGCTTTTTCTTAATGTTTGAACAGTTCCAAGTTCAAACCCATTAAAGTCCAGGTCACCCCGGGATCATGTCACTATTAATGCATCCAGTTACACGCCGAGGGAAACCCAATATAAAACTACGATAAACTCCAGTTCTCCCGCAGAGATATACTAAGGCCTTACTCAGATGATGCCACAGATCGCTCTGTATGGGTAGTGACCAGACAGGATGTCAATGTCAGAGGAGAAAGTCAGGGAAAGTCTCTCTGTAGTTGTTTTCAAATGGCCATAAAGCTCATTTAGACCTTTTTCTCCCCATTCTTTTCAGGGAAGATCAATGTCTCGTCCCACTGAGGCTGTTCCCTACACAACACAGGTTTCCACGGAACCTCCTCCCACATCATCAGTAGCTCAGCCATCCCCTCCACTGCACTTTGTGAAGGAACCCAGAGTAAGCACAGTACCCCTGACTCCACGTGCCTTCTCCTTTGGAGTGCAGAGCCTCCCTGCAGATGAGCAAGGTCCCTCTTGTTCTTGGGTGACTTCACGTCTGGCCAAGTGCATGCTGCCCCTTGAATGACAGCAGCAGGGATGTGGAAGACTTGGAAAAGGCCAGCTACTGCCTCAGCCATGCACAGAGGTACTCTCTGCAGATACCCAGTTATCTCCTACACTGCTCTCCAACAGCTCAGTCCCCAACCTATAGTGGTACCTGAGGTTGCCTCATGCACTTGAGTTCCATCAAGAGAAATGTTAGAAAACCCCAAAGTCTATGTTTTTTAACTATATCCTTCCACTTATTCAACTTTCCTAAGAAGGACAGGCCACATTTGCCTTATAACTAGATGAATAACAAAACCCTAGATAATTCAGTTTTAAACAATCATTTGTCTAATTGATATCTTCTCCCCCCCCACCCCCAAACATGTGTTTATCTGCTGTGAAATGACAGGCAGAAATGAATTGTTTCAACGATCAGCAGAGAGTAAACAAGTTGGGATCGTTGCAGCCTTACCCTGGCAATTTATCTCCTATAATTGACCCTGCAGACACGTGTACAATTTCTTACAACTTTTACAAGACCTCCTGTGGTCTTCTTTTTATGTTCTCCAAAACCAAGCTCCAAGCTCTGAAGGCTCTAAGCAAGTAGCACCAAAAGCAATTATCTCTCCCTCCTTAAAACAAAAGAAAATAAACAATAAAAAACAGCCTTTCAGGGTTTTTTTTCCCCCCTCGCTGGACACCAGATCTTAAACAGAAACAGAGATATAAATTAATGTGAACTTGGTCCGAAAAGGGGTTTTCTGTTGTTTTCCAATAACGGATTTAATGATGATCAATTGGCATCCAATAAAGCTGTAAAAGCAACACTTTCCCAGCCAAAACTGTCTTTCCCAATGACTGCAATACAACTAAAATGGAGAAGGATGACGCACACAATAAAAACAACTGGGTAATGTTTTTCTAATAAAAAAAGGGGTTAAAATCCTCCTCCTCCCAAAAGGAAATGGTTTCACTGCCTATAGGTTCCGTATAAATATCAGCAGGAACTTCTACCCAGTGAGGGTAACGGAGCACTGGAACAGGCTGCCCAGGGGGGTGGTGGAGTCTCCTTCTCTGGAGATGTTCCAGCCCTGCCTGGCTGTGTTCCTGTGTGACTCGGTCTGGGTGATCCTGCTGTGGCAGGGGGATTGGACTGGATGATCTTTCGAGGTCCCATCCAATCCCTCATGATTCTATGTAATATTATTGATCTATGCTGTTATCGGCTTTGAACTGTGGCACTGACATCTCTACCGTTACTCATGTCACGGTGTCACAACTGGGTACCACTGTTCCATCGATGGAAGTGCCCCAGCAGCAGGAAACACTATGCCCTTCCACAGGGGTTTCCTGCCATCAGTGGGATCCCACCGACCCCAAGCACATCACAGGATCAAACGAAACGCTTGCAGTAGAGCCAATATGGGTAAACACAGGGGCTATGAAGGGCAGGACATGAGAAAGCAGACCTGTTACTCAGAAGATCCCAACTGAACTTCTTTTATATAAAAGAAGAAGATAGGGATAGCAATTCTATTTTTTAAAAAAACAAACCAGACAGACGTCTTCGTATTTCAACAAAACCCTATTTTGAAAGCCCATATTCTAAACTACTGATATTAATGGTTTGCGATGGAAATGACGTCAGAGCCTTAGTTACCAACGTCCAAATGTTTGTGCTTCCCTACTAAAAAAATAAACACTGAGCTCCGAGTCAGAAATGACCCTCCGGAGCAATTGAGCGGTGTTATGCAAAACACTCTGAAGAGCACCGGGCCAGCAGGGGTGGGAGAGCCCCAAATTAAAATTCACTGATTGCACTGGGAGCAAGGCTGAGCAATTAGACATCTCGGAGGTGGCGTCTGAAGTTCCTGCCATTAGCAGCAGTGCAAAACGCTTTCATATGTTGCGGTGAGAAATAGGGGCAGCAATCAGGGCCAAAAAAACACACCTTTTTTATTTAATTTAAATGCCTTTGCTTCAGTACGAGTTACCAAAGGGTGGCCTCCAGTAATGCCCCACTGCCGTCTCTGGGCTTGTACCACTGCCATCACTAGGACTTTCAAACCCAGATTTTTGAATATGGTTGCTCTTGCTGTAAGACAATGAATATGCCAGATGACCCTCCTCTGGTGTGGCAGAAGACAACGGGCAACGACTTCAGAGAAGACCAAATAAAATACAAAATATGCAACAAGCATCTTCTTTCCTCACATCTCCAGGTTTAACAGGGCAGGAGTGTGCAGAGTATCTATCCACTCGAGTGTTCTAAAGGCAGGTTCCGAGGCTGCAGAGCCTACAAGTGGCTCTTGCCCTTGTGTTGAGAAGCAGGCAGGGCTGTGAGATGCTAACAGACAGCAGCGCTACATATCACACACACACACACCCAGCCTGCCCACGCTAGCAAGCAGCAATCACCATCGTGTCCACTGGCCCAGCAGCACAGAGGCGTTTCAGCACAGCCCTCAGTTCAGTTATTCACCTGCTGCAGAAGGAAAACAGCACTAGATTTTTCCACCATGTCTTGAAACTGAGCATGAGTTCAGTGTGTCTGACCTGCGGCCCTTGCCTGGGTTCTGGAGCAATGAGGACCGATAACCAACCTCACCTATGTGTTCCCAATCCTTTGCTCAGCCAACTATGATAAACTACGGCATGGCCAGCTTGGGCTAGAAGAGCCAGGCTGGGAATGGTCTAGTGTGCACTGATCAGGGTGTTATGAGCCGTTTCCTTGGTGCATCTGTAGCTAGGCCAAGTTTAAAGATGAAACCAGGGAGGTACTTGATATCACATACCTCATGAACCTATAGGCATAGTGAGAGGACAGGCTGCTCATGAACAACAGATGGCACAAGAACTAGCCCCAGCGTTCTCAACACGGCTTCAACAGCAGCCTTTCCCAAAGGGCTTAGGTTGACAAGTTCAATCAGCTTCAGCAGCGCTGTCCCTCACTGCAACAACAACAAAACCCTAGCAGACACACCAGTGCTCAGCAGGGAATGCCGTGTCTCCCTTCGGATGCACACAGCCTACATTTCCAACAGAAGGGTGGTGGGAGGAATTCGAGCTCCTGCCCACGACAGGGACACTGCAGCCCTGAGATGGAACGTGCCAGTACGACCACTTTTGCGTCAAGCTCATCAGCTGACGAAGGTCGGGTCTCCTCTGGTGACAGCTTAACAGACCTCACAACACCTCATACCAACTGGTGAACCTCAGTGCATCCTTTATGGTTGTTTAGTTAGAGCCTTTTCATGTTGAGCCATCTGCAAAGCATGCACTGTGTTTGATCTGTGGGCAGAGACTGAGCTAGTGGCTTCCAGCTCGAGATGGGAACCACTCAGCCTCATGCTCTTCACAGACTGGAAATGGATGATGGTCCTTTGAACACGTTAAGCAATACAAATCAGCACCTGCATTTTACTGGTGATTGTATCAAGCATCTACATAAGCTCATGGAAGGAACGTCACAAAACACTGCCCAAAACTTCATTTCAGCAGGTCTGCACAAAGTCCAAAAGGATTTGGTCCGAAAGCATGAGACAAGAGGATGAATCCCTGCTCCTGACTGTCTTAAAGCTGAGAAACATAGCAACCCGCTTGCAGATTTGTAATATAGAAAGGGTCTCTAAAAGAAGAAAGAAGAAAAGCTAAACGGGCCAACAGCAAACAAAAGAAACATGTTCTCTTGAGATTGCTAATGCTGGTAGACAATAGCACTGAAAGAACTCCTCTGACAGATCTTTGAAGTCTTCGATGCAGCATGCCAGTGGTCCATGCTAATAAGATCTGCTCAGATCCTTGAATATTCTTCCACAATGTCTTCATCTGTTTTCTACATCTTCTTGACCCAACTGCTTCAGAAAAATCACAGCCTCACCCCACGTCTGAACTAAACTTTGCCTTCAAACAGGTAAGGGTCTTCAACTAGCTTGTGTTGCCAGAGGTCCACACACACCCTTTTTACTTCAAAACACAGAGGCTGTCATTTCTAGTACTAGAGATGACAGAAACACTTCGCTGGGTTCAATCGGAGTAACTCAACAGTCCTAACACGTGCGGTACTACAGGCTCTCCCAACAATCCAAAAGAAAGAAACACAGCCTGAGACATGGCCTGGCAGATACCAACCACTCTAGCCAAATGACTACTAACCCACCACCAGGCATCAACAGGGGTCTCTCAAGATCCCCATTTCCTACATGGGTTGGTACCAGCACTCCAGCTCTATGCAACAGCAGCCTGATGAAGAAAATATTGGGGAAATATCCAAGAACCAGGGTGTCTACACCACTGCAGACCTTCTCATGGAAGTATCCAAGGACCCTCATGCAGAAGTAGACACACACCAGATCTTCTAGGAGCAGTGGCTATTTCAGCTCTGTAAAATGCTTTAAGACCATTAGGTTAAAAGCAAGAAAATTCAAGGTGCCCAACTCAGTAGAGGAAAAACATCACCCTACTGACTTCCTACTGCCCAACAGAAACCAGGAACAATAGCAGAGATGATGGAAAGTCTCAAATTCTCCCAGTAAGAGNACAGGAGCAGGAGCATAGATGATGGTCTCAAATTCTGTGAGTCTCAAATTCTCCCAGTAAGAGAGTGCTGGGGAGAAACCGCACACAGTGCTGAGCCTTTCATGAACAAACTTAGCTGGACAAGTTTGTTTCAGGTCTTTGCCTCTTCCCTGGAGCTCCTCCTGCTATGACCAACAAAGATGTGGCACAGGGACACGCCAACCCCTGTTTGAGGGCTACACCTCTTCCTGTTGAATCAAAGTGGGGAGGACTACTGAGAAAAAAATAATGGTACTGTTTGGTCCCAGCACCACTCTGTTTTCCACACAAACTGCACAACCCATCGGGGTTTTTTATTGAGCTTAGGAAAAACAAGTCTTTCTGACCTTTGTCCCGGCTGGAAGAGAAGGGAGGAGAAAATACACATCTATAAAAAAGTTCAAGCTCAAACTCAGAGATTTATCTACTGATCATCTCACTCGGTTCTGAGATACAGCAGGCAGCACCTGTTTTATTGGCAATACTGAATCAGCATTTCAGAAGCATGAAGAGTACAAATTTAAAGCGGTTAGAATTCTGAAGCAGTTAGAACTTTCAAACCCAGATTTTTGAAGCAGTTAGAATTCCCAAGCAAGTTAAAACTTTCAAAACCAGAATTCTGACCAAGCAGGTTAGAACTTTCAAAACCAGAATTCTGAAGCAGCTAGAACTCTGAAGCAGCTAGAACTCTCAAAACCAGAATTATGAAGCAGCTAGAATTCCAAAGCAGTTAGAATCATTAAAATCCGTTACAATCTTTGAAAAGTTAGAATCTTTAAAAAACAGAATTTTGAAAGAGTTAGAATTTTTAAAACCAGAATTTTTAAACCCAGAATTCTGAAAGAGTTAGAATTTCAAAACATTTTGAATTCTTACAATTTTGAAATGCATCTCTGCTAAATCCTTTGTGTTGATTTCTCCCCCCCTCCCATAAAAAGTTTCTCCTAAAGGATTCTCCGCTCCCTCCAGAGCCTGCCCGTGCCTTTTGTTAGCAGCAACGCACAACTTCAGCGGCGTGTTTTGTGCTTCTCAATTTTTCAGCTGTCCCCGACTGACGATGCTCACTGAATGGTGTTTGATTATTGAAAATGATTTTACAGACACTTCAACAAATGACTGCTCCGAGAAAACTATTGCTATCGCCCGTAATTCCCTAAAAATACATTTCCCCTCCCTTCTCCCCAAATCAAACATTTCCATTCAAATTCTTACTTAGAGGAAAAACTGACATATAATTAGGCATTATGCCTAACGGTGCTAAAGAAAGGAGAACGCAAACATCTTAATTCTGAAGGTTTAACCGTCAAAGCCTCTCGCTGTATCTACTCCGTTATTTGCGCCTCCGTTCAGAGCTCTTTGGAGCTCACGGGGAAAAAAGAAAGCAAATAGAAACACAGTGTAAGAGTCTATTTTACCAGCTCGGCGCTGTATCCCGCTCCGCACGCCCGAGGCCAGGCTCACACGTAGTGCTGGGACGCCCGGGGCCACGCGGCCGCTCCTCAAGGAGTACAGAGTCCTGCTCTGTAACTGCACCGAGCGGCTTAACCGCTAACTCAGAAGATGGGATTTCACCTGAAATTAAGCTATCAAGCAATTGAGCTCAAACTCAATCAACCAAACCCTTAACCTTCCCTGTTTCAGTGGCACTGCTCTAATTAGGACTCTATCACTACTTCCATTACTATCTCCTATTCTCATGGTTTATTATCTCGGCAGTTTCAATTCTCACCCAGTTGAAATTTGACATCCAGTTTCTTGGACCACATATCATTCATTATGGCTTTATTTTATGAAATACATTGCAAGATTATGGACTGATCCCGCAGCAAATAGGTTTCTATGTTGAAAACAGCACCCTGAGCTACAGAGGAAGCCAGGACTGAGCCAAACCTCCTCAGACAAACAAGTCCTGACATTAAAGGACACAACCCGAACAAGTTCTTTTCCATTCAGTTGTGGATTTTGTTGTGCAGTTTGAAAACATGTGCTTGAACCTGCATCCCCCAGGGCTGACCCCACGGCTCTTCAGTCCTCGGGGTCTTCTCAATGAGCCTGGATCTGCTTTGGAGGAGACAGAGCTTGGCTGAACCCTACTTACCAGCTCTGCCCCAGGGATTATGGGGTGAGGCTCAAATAACCTCTGATACTCAGGAGGTCAGACTGAAGAATCTAATGGTCTTTTCCAGCGGCACATGGTACAAACCACCCGAACTGCTTAGGGCTGAAGGATGCGTGGCTAGTGGGTCTGTCTGGCATGCATGGTGTCCTGATGGCAGCAAAATACCCCTGTTTTTAGGGATATGTCCTACAATCCTGCTGTGAGTCAAAAGGCAGCAGTCTGCGTTTAGCACAATCAAAATTCCTCATTTTCCTGGGTCATACAGCATCGTGAACTGCAGCTCCACAAAAGTCCCAGTCATTTTGAGGCCCTCTGCTGTACCTGGGACTTCAACATTCTCTCTTCTTCACAAAAAATTGATGGGGGGAAGACTACTGCAAGGCAAGGAACCGCTATCATCATAAACTGCAGGACCTGCTGCTTCTCCACTAGCTTCAGTGCAGCTAATATCTCAAGGACTCCACCACAAGAAGTCCCAGTAATAAAGAGAGTAATGAAGGGAGGGACATAGGATACAGCTGGCACACACCATGGGCATGGCCAAGGACTGCAATGTTCACTTGAACTTCACGCATGTCATCCTATTTTTGGCAACAAAGAACTAAGGGAGGGGGGGCGGGGGGTTGAAACCCCCACATCATCCTCAGATCTATTTTCATTTCAAACAGAAGAGAACAGGGCCACTTCTTCCCCCACTCCCCCTTGAAGTACATTTCAATAAAATTAAAATAAAAATAGCTCTAATTCAGTGCGAAGCATTTAGTCATTCGGTAAAATTCGAAGTTTCAAATGAAATCACCATTTTATATTCAAACAAGGTCAAGAGCACAGCACTAACGAGCACTGACATCACAGCCAACAGCAGCCACTGCTCAGCGCTTACATCAGTGTTGCTTGTTGCTATGGTGCTTAACCGACTATTAATTTCTGAAAGAAGGTGATTATAAAGCAGCCATATGAACCTCAGTCAGATGACACCCTTCAGCACTGATCTGCCTCACTCCTGCAAGTTCACGTTGTGAATCACCACTTCTGTGATGTTAGCATTCCTGTCCAACTTGAAACTTTGGACCTCTGAAGAGAGGCAAAGAGTTAATTCAGAAAGAGAGGGACTTTCATGTTGCTTTAAATAAAAATCACTTTGCAGAGAGTGATCCTTCTTTTCCTTTTCACTATGTTCCCTAAGACTAAATAGCATGTGTTTTAATTTTTGCAGTGATAATGGCGATCAAATTAACAGCTCAATCCTGCTCTGCTCGACGCACAGCTCTAAATCCAGGAGTGTCTCAGCCCAGGGTGAAGCAGCCCTAAAGCTGACTTGACCATTCCCCCCAAGGATCTGGCTCTGGTAAAGGGGTCCTCGTAGACAAGTTGTGCTGCTGCAGCTCCCACAGATGCTGGGCCGTGGAATTGGCCACATGGCCACCAAGACCAGCCAGAGCAGGGGCTTCTCATTCAACACAAGCTCGCTGTGGTTACCGAATGGCCTTCTTAAGAGCACGTGCATCTTTGTAGCCCTGCTCCCAAAATGCAGCTGGACTCCTAAACAAGCCAGTGGCTTCCCAGGCAGAACACGGGGTCTAAGGCACAGCAGTGGCTCCAAAAGCTCAGCTCCAAGCCCAACCCCGCAATCTTTATCCGTGTCTCCACAAGAGCCTCTGTTTGTGCAACTGAGCCACGTTCGTGGGGTTTGCAGGATCAGACCTTTCCTTCAGAAACTGTGTGCTAAGCAGTGTTTGTATTTACCTTCTGCAGTTGCTCCCGTGAAGCAATCTTCAGTTACAGCCACCCAAAAAGGTCACTCTTCTTACCCTGCGGAGAAAGAAAGGGACACACACGTGAGCGCTGGGTCAGCATGAGCAATGACACCCAGAGCATTTTCCTTGGCACCACCGTTTGCAAGTACAAACATAAATAAAGCAACAAACGAATCTAATCGCGTTTAATGGTGAATGGCTTTGAGAGAGAGTTAATAAAAACAATCGAGTCACAGGACTGCTGCTTATCAGTACCAGCCAGTGTGAGGCTCTTCAGCAGGAACAACTTGGTTTGGGGGAGGGAAAGAAAGAAAGAAGAAAAAAAAAAGAACAACCCCATGCAGATGAGCCATCTTTGTTCTTCAGCATAAACTTTCTTAATCTTGATGTCTATCAATCTATTTTCAGTTTGAATAATAGATGAGTTCAGTCCTTTGTTTCAGCAATCTGACTATTGTCTGAATGGGTTCTCCTTACTTAAGGCGTTTTAAGACCATTTGTAACCGCTGCTATTTTAGCTTCTAGATGCTCTCTCTCCTTCCCCCCCCAACCCACCCCTCCCCTTTTCTCATCCTTTTTTCCATAGAGACACACAGTCCTAGATGAGATTTTTAAAACTGGATGCATCTTGCTAATTTAAAAAGTTGTTTACTGTCTTGGGATATCTTGTCATGAAGCATTACCACGAGCACACCAAGGTGGTTAAGAGCAGCGGGTATTACAAAGAGAAAGACTTATAGTGCATCTTTAGAAAAAGTAGGAGGGAGAAAACAGCACGTGGAGGGGTGGGTTTTTTTTACCCTGTATATTACTGCATCTTGTGTACTCGCTCTTATGCAAAAGAGAATGTAATCTTTTAAGAAACATGACAATCTGCCACTTTCTGTTCGTGTAATTGGGATCAACATATGGTACAAGAGAAAAGAAAAACATTTGTTTATTAATTTAGATCGAGCTAACAACTCCAACCACTTACAGCGCTCAGCATTAATTCCGCATCAACTGGCCAAATACCTTAATAGAGAGTCAAACGATAACGTAACGTCACCGAACCGTCGATCAGCTGCTGCAGGGGCGCAGGGTAACGCGCAATAAAGACAAAGGAGCACGCGAGCGTTCGGTGACACAGATGACATCATATGAAACGGAAAGTCAGTGACATGCGGATGCGTAAGAGGCAGCTACGTGAAACCCCATTTCGCTAAATTCACACGGCTCTGTGGAGTTTTGGGGGTGTTTGTGAAACTCGACGAATGGTAAGTTACGCGATTTACATCACTAGGTGAAGCTTGAGTAATCAAGCAGTAAAATATCAACCTCTGGGGGAAATTTAAAAAAAAAAAACTAAAAGGAAAAAATAAATCAGAATCTTCATTAAGTTCTCTCAACAGAAAATGTACTCATTTGCCATTTATCTTCGAAGGCAAAACGTTTTCACCAAGAGGGTGAGGCATTATGTCTTTACCATTGAAACCCAATTAATTTCAGTCAGGAGTGGGGGGGAAAGAAAGGGTTACCACCTTAGGATGAAATGAATGTTGGCTTTATCTGCTGCTCACTGGCACTTGGGTTCATTTGGACTTTACGGTTGGAGTGAGAAGCTTTTCCCAGTTCACATCCTGCGGTACCAGAAGATCGGGGGACACGGTGTTTGTTTGCTGTATGGGAAGCCCTGGGTCTGTTGCTGGGGAACATGTATAAGATATTCCTGATTCTGCACTGTAAAGGACATAACACTACTCCATCATAATAGGTCAGGTCTCACCTTCCTGAGAGTATGTAAAACAATACATCTTTTATGTAAAATACGTGACCCCTGACACGCGATGTGCTCTTAGATTAGCAACAGTAAAGGCTTTTATCCTGCTTTGCTGCAGGGGTTATCTTGGATTTGACACTTTAAACCGCTTTTCATATTTATCTGTTTTATAAATTTGCTGGGTATTTGGCAGTCAGATCCTTATTTTGGCAGTATTTTGCAAGCAGACTTCAGTTCTACCCAGAGCCTTCCTGATAGCAAGCGAACCATCTTTCCTCTTTAAGGAAACTGCTGAAAATTACACGTTTACATAAAATGTGCACACACCATCTCTCTTGGCAGTGCTGTGGAAGGCAGGTAACATCTTCCAAACGCACTTATCATCCCAACAGAACACACTGCCCAGAAACCCAGCGACAGCGTCCCATCCCTAGCTGGTAGGAGACCAATAGGTTCTACACCAAGGGCAGCACACGGGGATCATCTCTTCTTACGAATTACTCCCTCGGTGAAATCCAGACTGGTTTCACTTCTGGTTATCTAAGACTTGCTACGTGCTACCTGGCTTTCAAAAATGTGGATAATGTAGTATTATAATCAAAATGAGCAGCAGAGACAGCTGTTCCCACCTGCAAAAATTCCCCATTAATAATCTAAAAGTCGAGGATCTCAAAACGCAGGAACACAAATACAGACCTTCCTCCTGAAACTGTTTATATGGGTGAGCGAATGGATGTAGGCAACACACATTCCTTCCATCATGCTGTCTTTAAGATAAACACTGAGTACCATCAACACCGTAAGCACGCGCGCGGAGCAAACAAAGCAAAAAATCCCATCCTACCGAAGCAAAGCGCTTGGCTACACTCAGATTCTCCTCCGAGGAGATGATTAAAATAGAAAACCAAACCACAAACACAACTCCGCTTTGCAAGCAGAAGTGGTCCTGTCTCATGAGTGGAGGGAAGGTCTCCAAATCCAACATCATCCTCATGAGCTGATCGGCATCCCACACCAAGTATGGGCCCTGCTCAGATTTTATCAGACAAACACAAGGTCTGTCTGCCACGTGCCTCAGTTTACCCACCAGCAAGACAGGCAAATACTTCTGTAACGCGTTTTGAAATCCTTATATACAGAAGTACTTTTCAAAATAGGATTTTGGAAAGACAACTGGTAATAATCTTTAAAAATTCCTGACCTGAATGTCAGTGCCTCAACCTTCTCAGCTGGCTTTATCAGAAAATTCCCCTACTGTTCTGCATTGGGTCATAAAAATCACAGAAGTGTTCAGAATTGAAAAGACCTTTAAGACCAACAAGTCCAACCACTGACCCAATGCTAAATCATGTCCCTAAGCTCCAAATCTACATGATTTTAACACGGCCAGGGATGGCCACTGAACCACTTCCCTGGGCAGCCTGTTTCAATGCCTGATGACCCCAGGTCCTACCTATTTACTTGGTACCAAGGGAGCAGGCAAAAAGATCAGAGGCTTTGCCCTTGTATTTGCTGTCAGGCTGGACTTTGTAACTCTCTTGATCCCACAACACTTACTTGATGCAGCGGTCTCCACCTTCAAGGCAGGGAGATCATTTTGGGGAAGGCTGCAGGATGAAGCCCCATTTCCAAGTGATTACAGCAAAGCCAAATTTAACCAATAATATAAAGAACAGGCAGAAACAGGGAGCATTGCAGGATGGAAGTTACTCAAATCAGTAACATTTCTGCTAATACCTAAATAAGAGAAGCCTTGGGTACAGCCAAAAATAGATTACCAAAGACCTTGATGCCACACAAGCTGCCTGTGAGTAATTTTACAAAGCGAAGTACAACATCAGTCAAGATGGTCCCTTGCTTAGAATTACCCATGTATGGTTTTTTGCCAGTGTCCCAGCCTTGCTTCGTTGCTGGAAACCTAAAGCAGCAAAAGGAATCTCCCTTTCACTACCTAGAAAGTACACTTTTTATTTAAAAAAAGAATATAGAAGAGAGTGAAGATACACGCACCCAGAAGAAAGCCCAAACCCTGCTCCTGAAATTTTACTTCCAGAAAATTTTCTTATAGAAGACCAGCTGAAACACAGAAGGCATCTGATTAAAATATTTACTACACAGCTTCCTGAGGCCTTTAAAATATCAAAACTCCATCATCAAAATAAGCACTTCTGTGCGGTGATTTCTTCTAAATAAAGTGAGCCCTAACCACCTCATACAGCTGTTTCTTTCCCTTTGAAACTCCCTCCGTCGCACTCAGCCGCACGCAGGGTGAAATATGAAATATACCCTACTATTCCCATAATTAGCATTTTCTTGTCCTGCATGGGAAAAGAAGCAGCAAATGATTTTGTCGACTGTACATAAGAGGGGGGGACAAAAAGCTTTTCACCTGGAATGTTGCTAGTCCTGAAAAATCCAGTACACACATTGATTATGAAGAGCAACATCTGGTAGCAGATGTGGGCCCAATCCTGCCTACAGGTTCTTTTCTCACCCAGTGCACTCGGTTGGGTTACTCGCACTAGCACACACAAACCACATGCAGAACTGCTTTGAGGGCAGTCAGTCGTCGGCCTCTTTGGTGTCGTCACACCTCTCCTATTTTTAAAGCGTTCAGCAATTTAAAAAAAAATAAAAATAAATTCAACTAAAAATTCTAAATAACCCAAAGGAGAAATCTTTCTTCTGACCGTTGTCAGGGTGGCTACTTTTTATCCTGCAGCATACGGTAAATCTCAGGAGGCATCTTACAGGAGATTTTCTCTACCAGGAGTCATTATCACCTCCTCAGAAAGTGAAATGCAGGTGAACAGTAAAACTGCCAGAGCCCAAGTGCACTTCTCCCACCTGGCTTTGAAGAGGAGGGGGAATGGATTTGGTACAGGCCAACACACTGGGTTATTAACACTCGCTACCTCCTTCTCGGTGGAAGGAAGGAGCAAATCAGCCTGTATTTTAATTTTCAGACATCAGTCTGTTCAGAATCTCTGGCTGGGGCTTATTACTTATTCTAAACAGGAATAAAAATAAAGTAGAAATAAACGGCAGCGGGAGGACAAAGCTCAGCACAGCAGTGTCTCCTTCACCACAGCATCACCTTTCGAGCCCACTGTACCTTCGGAAAACAATCCGTCTGTGCAGGAACAGACTGGATGCTACCCAACTAATCACAAACAATCCCTGCCCGGCTTTTCAACAGCTCTTGCAGGGAATTCGGGCACAGTCACAGCCAAGTTAAGGCAGCTTGATGCCAGCTCTGGGCTGGAACTGGGGTTGCACGTCCTGCATCTCGCAGTGATGAGCTGGGGATGGATCACAGCGGATCTCTGAATTCACTGAAGGCGAACGCACCGAGCCTGTAGGTGCCCGAGCGAGCGAAGAAAGGCCAGCTGAGCTCAGCTCAGCTCCTCTTCTCTCAGCCTGGCGAGCTCAGAGCTCGCGGATCAGACGCAGCCGCCCGCTCTCCGCTCGCCGCAGCTTCCCCGCTCCTTAAGCGGCTCCTGAGCGCCCGCCTTCACCGCCGCTCACGCAACTCTCCAAACTTGACCTCGCCTCTTCCGAATGCCCAGGAGCACATCCCTTCCCCGCACACGGCGGAGATTCGCGGGGAGCGCGGGCTTTGCGGGGCCGCCCCGTCCTGCAAGTCCCGCACAACTCGCGGAGGGCCGGGGGCACCGCCCGCAGCTCGAACCATCCCCGCTGCTCCGGCTGCTCCCTCCTCACCTCGGCTCACGGCAGCTCCGCAGCCCCTCCACCACCACCCCCCTTCAGCAACAACCCGCTCA
>VZRI01001965.1:1752966-1808872 GCA_013397515.1 Upupa epops
CTTTTCCTTTCCCTCCCCCCCCCCCTCCCCGCAACGCGGGCAGCGGGGCCGGACCCCCCCGCTCCTACCTGCCAGGCGGGTGACTCTGGCGGTCATGGTCATGTGGAAATATTTTCGAGGTATCCTTTAACAAGCCTTTAAATATTGAAGGCTAAAAACAATATTTGCTGTTTTCCCTTTTGAAGCTTTAACAAAAGCTTTGTTTTAGCGTTTACCTCTGAGTGCCATAAGAGTTAATAATCAAATCCGTCCCAACCCCCACAAATGTTAAACAAAAAGATAAAAGAAATGCAAATAGCTATTGTCATGGAAAGTTAAAGTACCTGTCTGTATTTTTAAGTGAAAACTATTATCTCTATCAATCAAAATTTAAGAATACAATAGCACTAATCACACAAGGTGCTTTGACTGAGGTACTTTTCCCTCATAAAAAGTTGGGTGGGTTTTTTTTTTCCCCTTAATTTTTTTTTCTATTTTTTTTTTTTAACCGGTGCCTAAAAACTACCAGGCTCGCAATTAAGAGATGGTATTTGTAATTCTGTTTTTAAAACCCCTCAGCAGTCTTTATTGTTCATTACTGCCTGCGAGTCTGCAAAGCTGCTCTGTACCCGAGAAGCTACCAAAGTCCCTACCACATTTTAATAAGGTTGATGAAATTTTATTCAGATTCTCACACTTTCCAACATGTGGTGGAACAGCACACTCTTCTGTTAGAGAGGAGTTACTCAAACGAAGGAAATAGTTAATTGGTAACCAAAACTACTACTTCTGGCCTCGCTGCACATTTTCCACAGTTCTCCCACCGCCGCCTGCGTTGACACCCGCCGGCTCTGCAACCCTGCCCTTTGTCAGCCTGCCCCGCGCTGCTGATACCCACTCCCTCTCGCAGCACTCTGACGTTCTCCCAGCGCAGCGCACGCTACGCGTAGAGCGCATCCGCGGGCCCGGGCACAGCGCACGGCTCCGCTCCAAAGTCGCTTTTATAACTCATCTGAAGCAGAAAGCGAGCTGCGCAGCTAATAAGGGTGAGAGCAAGCGGCGGTAATGATGTCTACGCTAAAAGAAAGAAACCCGGAGAGTCAAACAAGCTCTAAGTAAATAGTTAAGCCAGGATGCCATTATGCAAACTCCGCTCTCAGGGAGGGATGTCTCCCACACCGAGGAGCAATAGGACTGTCATTTCCCCCCCCCTCAACTCCTGCAATATCATGTTTCCTACTCCACAGTCCTGGTCCTCTGCATCATGGCTAACATCTCTAGTGTGCTATTAATATCAATGAAGAGACGATTCAATTTCCACATAAGAAAAACCTTCCTACTACGGCGCAGACATTCGAGTGAGGACCCTTGCGAAGGAAACAATAAAGACCCGAGGGTTGCTGCTTGGATTTTTTTTTTCCTTCCCCCCCCCTTCCTTCTTTCTCTCTCTCTCTCTTTTTTTTCCCTGTGTGTGCTGCTGCTTTTGCAGTTCAGCGTTGCGCACTGTTTGAAAGCTTTTAGCTAACAATGGAAGCATTATCTTCAGGATAGTTACAAAACAGGATTTGTTAGTACAAAGAATAATAACACCGAACTCATTCCCCCCCCCCTTTCACAAATACCTGCCTATTGCAATACAGCGTTCAGTACTTTATTCACAAGGATATTCCAGAAACACCTGTATTCGTGATCGCATTGCCTGCAACCCCCCACACCACCACCCCCCCTCCAACTCCCTCGGTGGACCAGGTTTGCTTCAAAGGAGGTTTGGATAATTCAAACCAACCAGCCCATGTATCTACTGCATTTATAAAACACAACAGACCCCCAAAGTATCTTACTCTACCGGAGTGCAAACTTACCCATTAATGAGGAAGAAAAAGCTTTAGAGCTGCACAGTAATTCCCAACTAACTGCTGAAAAGTTGAGAGTTTGGAAACACTGAAAGCACTCTGGACTTATCCAGCCTGTCAGTGCTTCGACACTGGCTGCAGTGTAAGGAAGGACTGAAGGTATGTGGTCTAAACACAACAAAAGCCACTGCCTTACTGTAGATTAAATATGCAGGAAGAGGCCCCTTTGCATAAACACAAACACTCAGCAAATGAGTAACTGGCTCAAATCAGACGCCTGCTGTGCATTCTACCTGTCCTGATCTCTGACAAGCTGCACAGCCTGTTTAAGGGGAGAGGAGCTACAAAAATCAGATCAAATGGTAGTAGCGCTAAATGCTTTGCTCTTGCAAGAGTAAATAACAACAGCCCCAACAACTCCACGCCAAGCGTTCTTCCCTCAGCTAAGCGTTGTTCTGGCAAGGAGCTCAATCGTGTGCTTTGCCTGCTTTGGCTGAGCCACCCAATCTCACCAGAGCAGAAGAAACACAACCAAACACCACCTGTAAAATTCATTTGCAGGAGCCACACTGAAATCCAACACATTCCTGGGCCGTCCTCTTAACGAGGATTTTAAATTAATAGAGACTTTGAGTTGAACTGAAAGATTCAATCTCAATTTGCTTGCTCTGCCCCTGTTTTATTTAAGATATATAAAGATCTTCCCCACAGAGCTGTTTCAGCTGTTCTCAGTCTTTGCACGTTGCACACCTCTTTACTCATTTATTTGGGGAAAACGAAGACGTTTCTGAATGTCTTCCTTAAAACACATTCTTTTTAAAATATGACTCTCGTAAAAAGGTCCCTCCAAACTATATTTACTTCAAAAAGCAACTAAATTAAAGACTGTGATAACCACCAAGCACCTCTAAGCATTTATTATCATAATCGAATATACGTAATTATATGCTGTGATTTACTCTTGCTTCTAGAGAAATAAATGATTTTCTCAGTCTCGTTTATCCTTCCGTTCCAGAAATAGAACGGAGCAGCACGATTTTAAAGCAATTGGAATTCACCAGTGTCCCTTCCTAACTTAAGGAGTCAAATCACATTGACCTCTTATTGTAAGTCCTAGCTACATGTTGGTTTTGGTAATTCAATTATTTTTTAATAACTTGCAGTATTAAATGATTGCCATTGAAACACAAATATGATTAGACTCCTCCTGCCTCACTCTCTCATGCTCCAGACTCCGGCGTAACGTGGATGACATGACTGCGCCGAAAATTCATTCTGAAAGAGCACTGACATGCAGGCAGACGCAGGGAGAGATTCAGGCTTTCAAAGATGCCACACGGCTACTGGATTCTCAAGCACGTGCTACAGATGATTTCAAAGGATACCGGCTGTAACTCACAGCATTAACACGGATCGAGTGCCTTCAGTTCCACTGAGCAAGCTCGTACAGTACCGAGGGAGTTCTTGCATCTCCTTGGACAAACCAACCACGTTAAAGCACAACAGAACAGCTACCGTGAGCCAGTCAAGCCCAACAGGAGGAAAACCCTCTATGAAAGGATCCTGCCAGAAATTTTAGAGCCCCTGGATCATTCGCTATTTTTTGCTTTGAAATGACCTTCTGAAGAAGGTGTCAGATAATACGGTTCACACAGATGATAGCAATCTAACCTTGATGCAAATAAAGCATAGAACAAAATTTAATCAGTATATCAGTGTGTAAAAGCCTTTGTCCATCCCAATGGAGCTTCTAATGACTGTTTTGGCAGTTCTGGCTGGTAGTTATGCCTCCCTGCTCATATATATCTCATCCTGGTTGAACAAGCTAATGGAAGTGCTGTTAGTGGAATCCAATATTAATACCCTGCATCATGCAAAACTGGATGCGACTGAATATATTATACAATTACAGGTAGTATCTAATTCCATAGGTATTAGATACTGGGCTTTAAATTAATATTTTAATAGAGAAAGTGAAATAATTATTACATTTCAGGTAGGGTAGCTATGAGCTCTGGATCTGCCAGCCTTGCTGCTCTAAAGCCTACTCTGTGCTCACACAGAACAGACATAGGACCCTGACAAAAATTGGCAGGCAAGCTTTAGATGCTGAGTGACACATACTGATGCACAGAGTCAAAGATGTCATCATCATGCAAGCTCCACTAGTTATGAGCTTGAGAGAAAAATGAAACAAAAAAACCCCTGCAAAATAAAGCAAAACAAAAAAAAATAGGGGGAGGGAAGGGAGGGGTGAGAGTGGAGCAAGACCTCCAGAAAATAAACAGGGTGTACAGTTTCAAAGGCTACAGACACAGACATTTCATTGTTCAAGCCAATTATCAGTGGAAAATAATAACAACAGATGGATTCAGAGTCACTGACTTTTCATATGCACTTCATCTCTGCACAACAGATGATGAAACGCGAGAGCTATCTCGGAAAGGCAAAACATCTTTCAGTAAAAGAACTCTATACTCCAGATGGGGACCTTCTAAGGCAGCTGATTATCTTCTTATAATGTTGTAAGATAGACTTACTAAAACATTTCAAGAACTGATCAGATAGGATGAGCACAATGGCATCATTATGAGGAGTGAGTTGCTTTGGCTTCAGACCGGTGACTAAACTAGGCAGATTTTCCAGGGCCAGAGCTGCCTGTTACTTCATTTTGAATCGAGCAGTGATTCCCCATAAAGGAGCCTGAAGCTGCTGGTCTCAGCCCAAGCGAGTCATGGGGGTCAGCTCTGCCACCAAATGCAGGTGCAGGGCCACAGCAATGGTGGCTGCACAGATCAGTCCCCAGCAAAAGTCCTACCCCCACAGGCGAGGACGGTCCACCATCCTTCTTCAAGCACGCTGCTCCACACGGGGACAAAGGCAGGGGACAAAGCTCTCTCACAAGCGCTGTAATTGCAAGATGTAGAGGGACCTCCTCATCCAGGAGCCTACGAAAGGAGTAACCTCGGCTGAGCCAATGGTGCTACACCCGCAGAAAGTGCTGCGACGCACAAATCAGCCATGAATTGACCTTATAAAGCCTTTACAAAAACTCATCTTTTTTATGGGAAAGAACAATCTGCTTTCAAAGGGAAATAACAAATACATGTAGATCTGGGTGGTTCCGGTGATAAGCAGTTCCAACAAATGTCACAAACACCTAGCGAAGAACCACCTACCTAGCACGACCTTCTCCCACTCAACCTGAATACCACAAACCCCGTGTTTTTGATCACACGGATCAGGTACGCCACGATCTCAAGACTTGAAAAAAAAGTAGTGGAAAAATTAGCTCATTAATCTTTAAGACAACATTTCTTTAATGGAAGAATCCTCCCCGTACGGCACCGTGTGAAAACCAACCTGCTGCCATTTCCACAGCTTCTCCTCCCAGATACTGCAAGAAACCTTGCAAAAGCCCCCCATGAGCTCTGCAAATCTGTGTCTTCATGCTGAGGGGTACAACACGCCACGCTGAACTTGCACCTACAGCTAATTTATTTCACACGTTTACAAAATATTTCTTGAGTAGAGAGAGCTGCTGGCTTCACAAACGTGAAGGGAAGAGACGCGTCTGTGGGCACAAAGCACAGGGTTTTCCTCTCTTTGTGAAGTACTTTGTCAAAAGTAAATTCCCAGGGGAACATACGAGCAAAGAGTAAATTTTGCCCAGGGCAAATTTCTGCAACTGCTTTAAGAAGCAAACAAGAACACAAAAGATGTGTAATACAACCATCTGGCTCTACTCATGCTATATCAATAATCCCCAAAATTTATCCCCACCCCCTTAATCAACCCACACTGATGCCACAAAACCAAATGGCATCACTTATGCTTCCTGCCCATCACATTCTGAAGTGGTATTTAATATGCATACAGTACATATTTGCATGCTAATCAATTTATTTAAGAAAATAGTATTATATTTTTGCTTCTTGGAGCTATTAGCTCTGGGGTTTTTTTCTAGTTATTCACACCGGGATCTGTAAAACCACCAAGAAAGTCCTTGTGGTAAAGGTACTCTCGTATCGACACGGATCTCAGGTATCAGGATAACGTACCAGTCAAAATCAAAATCTCTTCTCTCTAGTTTTGTGTCACAGTGTGAAAATAGCACGGGGTGAATAATAATGTGCCAGCAAAATTAGCTGTTCGTGAAACAGGGAGAAGCGATTCGAGATGAAGTCCAGGTTGGACGCGTTTCTGAGTATCACCCTATCTGGGATGCAGGGAAAGACCTCTGCAGAGGGGAAGCGAGATACTCTATGTGGCTTTTCCACAGAGAATTGCACCAGGCTGTCCCCATCCCGACGCCAACCTGCTCACGGAGGAGGAAAACGGGCAGCTCCTGGCCACGGCTGCAAGACAATCCTCCAACGTCAGTTGGCTGCACGGCCGTACTCTCTTCCTACCCCAAGCCCATGGTGGAAGACCAATCCACGCTGGACAGACATAAAGACAGCCGTGCCAAGTGTCCAAAAGGGTAGTCCCCTGATTGTCTGGGGTCGGCTTCATTCTTGAGGGAAAATCACCTGTGTAACCATCATGATTCATACTGCAAGTGCACAATGTGCAACCCGTATACCAAACCCAGCCCTTCAAAGACAGTGTCACTCTCTCCAACGCTTCACGACTGATGGCCTTGGGCGCTGACTCAGAGCAATTCTCCTTAATCAACTACTCCACAACAGCATATCCTGGCCCGAACCATTCTCCAAGGCCATGGCTGGGAGCTCCCTGTGCACCCACAGCACAGCATGGGTGGCACTGCCATGGCCAGCAGTGCTGCTTGTTCTCCTATAGCCTGAGCACAGGGCCACTACCAAAGAGCAGGAGAAACCCAAGCCCTGAGCGCTCAGGGCATAGGTGGAAACGGTTTGCAAGTATTTTCTTTGGAAATCAGCGATATATGTGGAGCGGTTATGGCTGCTCCTAGGTCCAGACTACCAACCTGAGATCACAAACACTTTGTTAGTTCTCAATGTTTTTCCTTCAAAGCCCAATTTTGGATTGCTTCTGCTGTTTCAACGGCTTGACTTGTACGGCCTCTTTGTCAGAATTGAAAACAGCTCTCCCACAAACACAGGAATGGGCGAATGGTTTCGAGAGCTAATCCACACCTGGGCTACGTAAAAGGGGCTCACATTTTCCAAACAGAAACACAACCCCTTTTATATATAAACCAGATTCGGATCCAAAACGCTAAACCCTTCACCACATCCTACGTGGGGCTCTGCAGCAGTCAAGGGGAGCGACGGTGGGTGGTGGCTGCGCCCGCGGTTCTGCAGGAGCAACGGCTCTACTCCGATGGGGAGCTGTGGACGAGGAGACGTCGCAACCTTGAACGTGGATGCGAATGGCAGAGCCACGCTCAGTCAGACCACGGTGAACGTGGGGTAATCCCCATCTTGCGCACGCCTCTGACAGAAGAATCTGGCCCCGTCTCGTTACTCTTGTTAGAAAAATGAAGGCTGCGACAGAAAATAGCTGAGAACTACATCTCTCCGATGCCAAAATACAATAATAACATGTTCAAAGATTTAATTTAGAAGACTACAAAGTCTAGCTCATACATCATAACACCTTGAAATAACACTTTTAAGGTCAAATCCTGCGCATTTTTGGAAACCACCAAAACATAATGAAGTTTTGACTTAAACACAGCATTTACATTTATAACGCGTTGCAGATTCTTCAAGTAAGCTAGACCACATGCTAGGAAAATGTACTTCCCACAACAGACAAATTAAGTCACATCCAGCCTTCCCCGCGCAGGCTGAACAGCCACGGCGCGAATGGAAGTCCTGTCTGTGGCTCCAGAGGCAGCACGTGGACCTCGGAGTATGGAAATTCGTTGAAAAGATTTCTTATTTCTTTTGTTTTTAATTGGCAAAACATCAAATCCCACTCGTCGTTTCTTTTTTGTTGCCTTCCTCGCCTCGGGTTTGTTTTTTTCCCTAGCTCTCCCGCTTATTTCGCAACAGACCATTTTGAAACCACTCGAAATCTTTGTGGCGGAGGTGATGTCATAGTGACACAAGATCAGGTGTGAGGTATGGTCTGAACACACACACATCCACAACCACGCTTCGTTTTCAATGGCTGGGCATCAAGAGACAAAGAAGTTCTTATCCACACATCTCAACCGAGGCTTTAACGGGCTGCACTTTGAAGAAGCAGGAACAACACATGGTGCGAGCCCAAAAGGCAAAAAAATAAACCCAAGAAGCAACCAAACCAAGCTCCCCCCCCAAAAAATAACCAACCCCGGCCCCAAACCCTTCTTGTACCTGCCTTCTTGTTTTAGCTCCACGCTCTTCCCAGAGATAAATATACGGTGCTCGATTACATTGTCTTCTAAGTCAGCGATGGCGCGCGGGGTAATTGTGCTCTACGCACTGGTAACAAAACCCTCCCCACGAAAATAAATGTGTATTTTACTGTAATCAAGCAGGAACTAATTCTGGGCTTTTTTCACGAGTAGCCGTTTCCTTTGGCACCGAATGGTAATGTGTGGCAGAGAAGGCAGTATACGCTTTAACCCAAGAAAAATTAGACTTGAAAATTAATACACAGTGAAAGACAAATTTAAAGCAGCCCTTCTTGTGTTCTGACATCAGAATATAAAAATGACACGAGCAACTAAAGATTAGTTTACATACTTTTCAATCACAGCTGCCGCTCAGTAACCACAATACCTCGAACGTGACATCCCACCGAAACACATCCAGCCCGGCTGCGACGGCGGCGAAAGGCAGCGAACGTGGACTTGAAAAGGGCATTTTTTTTTTACTGAAGCCCATCGTCCAGCCTCCGGGTCCCAGCGCAATTCCGAGGGGAAGATTTTTAGCGTGATTAAGTTTAGAAATTATCCGGTGATAAATAGAGTGCGGTGCGAGTGATTCTGCCGAGCAAATTTTTATCGCCAGCCTGAGATGTCAAAACACAGTTTCGGGAACAGGGAGAGAACGAGTCGCATCATCTCGGTTAATATTTAATTGGGTGCTAAAGATTCCTCCTAAGGACCTCTGAACCATCGCTGACAGCCCGGCAAGATGTCCCCGTCTGGGAAACAGATACCGACCCTTTCTGTATAAACTAAAATAACATGAAATTTAATCAAACCATTCAATTAATAAATCACTTCAGTGGACACTGCAGCCCAAGCCCTGTTTAATTACATAATTTTAAAAATATTTGCACACTGCAAGCCACGAAGATTGGCTCTGGGGTTTCATAATACACACTTAACACTCGGCTTGGAGAACAAATCTATTTAATAAATGCAGAGCTAAGTGCAACAATGCCGCTCCACTCCGAGTGCAAAATCACTTAGCACATCCTGCGAGGAAAAAGCAAATAAACTTCTTCCCCTCTTCAGTGCAGGTCACAGCCTCTGTGCCTGGGCGGTGCAGTCAGTGGGTTGTTGGAGCCCAGGAAGAGCGGGTGGGAGTAACAGGGTCCCAGTCCCATAGTGCAGAGCATCTCTCTGCTCAGCTTGCACACAGAATCCCTGGCTTCCTACTCATTCCTCTCTGCCTCCATCCCTCCCTCCTCACTGTTTCCCCTATTTCTCCCCTGTGACGCTCCTCTGCCTTCTTTCCCCCTTGTTCTCTGCTGCTTGCTGGGTGTCCCCAGCCTCTGCCAGTGTGCTGGGGAGCTCAAGGTGGGAATGGGAAGAACTGGAGCAGTTCTGGTGGAGTTTCCCCCACCCGCTCTCTTTGTCATTGCCATTTTCGATAGCCAGGCTGAAAACAGGGAGTTGGGGGTAAGTAAATTAGAAGTCTACCACACAGGACAGAGGGAAGGGGCCTGGGAGAAGAGCTAAAGAAAGAAAACAGTTTACTAGGGCCAAGTAGAACCAGACAATTTCCCACAACTGCAAGAGATGCTCCTGAGCACCAGGATGAAAAAAGCCACAGTCCAAGCAGGACTGAGGTTCTGGACTGGGTGTTAACATCCCTATCCGCAGGGCTGAAGGAAACCGTGTTACTGCCACATGTAACTAGGTGTGACAACACGGGAGAGGTTGGAATACCTATGGACCGGGCGGTGGCTTTAAAGGAAGAGGGGAAAAAGCAGAGCTAAGGGTTTGTCTGGGCTCAGAGGCACAGCTGTGTGTGCTTGTACAGGCTCTGCATTCATTCATGCCCAGCACAGCTTTCAGGTCCTGCGGTTCCAGAGTGATTTTTGGACGAAAGTTGAGCCTCAAAAATAAATAAAGTCTATATTTGGCCTGCCCTGGATTCGAGAAGTTCTCAATAGTACTTTGCATAGAAACAATCTGCATTAGTACAGGTTTACCGAGCCGACGGATGCACCTCTAAAATGCACTGCCCTGACAAATAGTAGAGCTCTTGAAAGTCTGCTTGTATTAGTTTTATGGATCTATTCTACTGCTTAAATCAGGTCTCATTAAAATTACCATCCACACAAGTTCTCCCACTGGGAAATCTACATGCCAGAGCTACTCCAGTTCCGCAGGCAGTGCTCGAAGGGGGTTGCATATTGCAAAATAGCTGCGGACACGGCGGGGGGAGGACGGGCAGGAGAACAAGAGGACCTCAGGACAGCAAACAAGTTCCTCCTTATCCTCCTCTGATTTCCATCAGTGCAACTTTTGCTCGGGTGGTGCAAATGCAGCCGTGAAAAGAAATGCTGCTGCCAGGAATGAAACCTGGGGTGGGGGGAGGAGGGTGAAAAAAATAAAGAGGTCCCTCAGAAAGCCAAATCCGGTCTCAAACGTCCATTCCAGCGTTGGAATGGCAGGCTCAGTATGCAAACACTGCACCTGACAACTTGCGCTAGAGCATATGATCTGCACACTGCCCCTCCAGTTTAATTTTTAATAGCAGCAGTACTTAAATCTCAGCATTAATGTATTAATGTTCAAATGAGGACAATTACAGGCGTCTCTATTTTCTCCAGTGCTAACGACCTGGAAGATCTCTCCGCCCTCCGTATTTGCAGGGATTGTTACAGATAGATTGCGCAGCCGTTGTTTTGGCGAAGCAGCAAAAACCTTTGCCTTTTAAATATGAAGTAACAGGAATAATGAATAATATATCTTCTGATTTTTGTTCTGCCACGCTATATATATAATGATATATAAAACGTTCATTTATTATTATCACACATCCTCGGGAGCAGACATGCAAAATTACTCCTCTTTTTTTTTTTCTTCTCCTTGTCTTACAGGGGTCATTTATCACACGGAACGTCCTCCAAATAGGTGTAGTCCTAAAAATCTCCATTTACCAAGGCATTTTTTAAAGCTAGATTCTTCAAACAGGGCTGCTCTCCTGACGGTTAAAATAAAAACTTTATGATATTGAAATAGCTGGAGCTAGGAAGGGAAAAATGCTCCGCGCTGCCTTTCAAGAAGTTCCTGCCCTGAGAAATTAACGTCTGCCTATTATTTTTACCGAAATCTTGCCATGTTTATTAGGAGCAACGGCACCGCGTGACCTCCTTTAAGCCAAGTTCACAAGAGAAAAGCGTTTCCTACGCCACCACCAGCAAAAAAAAAGGCATTAATTTTTATCGTAGCATCTGTGATCCTTGGGTGGGGAAAGGAAACACCAGAAAAAAAACCCAACACCCATGAAGTCTGTATATACAAACTATCAGTCAGATTTTAACACTTCGGCAGAATAATGCTAAAGCTTTATTTCTTTTTGATGGTAGCGAGCATCTTCCCTTTTTTTCCCCCCCCTTCCCTTTGGTATTTTTCCTTTTGCGTTCCGTTCCTTCAATATGTAAAACGCCAACACACAACAACAACAACAACACGAGAATGTGCTCGTTAGGGCTGGCCCAGTTTTGTTGGTTGTTGGGTTGTTGGGTTGTGTGTTGTGGTTTTTTTTGAAACACGCACAAAAATAAAACCCACTCATAAATCTTATTTTAATATGTAATAGAAGAATCTGGCAAACATTAGCCACAAGAAGTCTAGCCAGCGCGCGCAGACTAACGTTCTAGTCTGCTGCTGCGAAGCGACATGGAAATTTCAGCTTGTTCTTCCAATGCACAGGAGCGCCTGCTCAGCTCTACCCTCACCTACCCATCTTACCTGCTGTCACAGAAGTCGAATCACAGAATAATCCTGGCTGGAAAGGAGCTCCAGATCACCCAGTCCAACCATCCCCACACCAACAAACCTTAGTCCCTGAGAGACTGACAAACACAGCCTGACCCCCTCCCTGCTGCCACTCGAGCAGGGCACGAAGCACCATGGCTACACAGTTCTTCAACACCTCCAGGCATGGGGACTCCACCACTTCCCGGGGAAGGCCCTGCCAGTGCCCAGCCACTCTTTCTGCAAGAATTTCTTCCTCAAGTCCAATGCAACCCTCCCCTGCCTCAACTGCAGACCACTGCCTCTGCTTCTGTCAGCAGTCACCAAGGAGAAGAGGCCAACAGCCACCTCTCCACAGCGTCCCTTCAGGAAGTTGTAGAGGGCAATGAGGTCCCCCCTCAGCCTCCTCTTCTCCAAACTAACCCTGCCCAGCTCCTTCAGCCTCTCCTCACACAACTGGTTCTCTAAACCCCCTCAGGAGCTGGGCAGCTCTGCTCTAGACCCGTTCCAGCATCTCCATGTCTTTCCTATCCTGAGGGGCCCAGAATTGAGCCCAAGACTCAAGAGGAGGCCTCCCAAGGGCTGAGTCCAAGGCCACCAGAAATCCCCTTCTCCTGCTGACCATGCTTTTCCCAATCCAGGCCAGCATCTTGTTGGCCTTCTTGGCCACCTGGGCAACCTTCTTCTTAGAAGCCAGCTGTCTTCCAACACCCCCAGGTCCCGTTTTGCTGGGCAGCTCTCGAGCCCCTCATCCCCAGCCTGTAGCGGTGCCTAGGAATGAAACGCAGGACCTGGCTCTTGGCCTTGTCCCTCCGACAACTGGCCTCGGCCCCTCGATCCAACCTGTCCCAGTCCCTTTCCTGCCTTCCAGCAGACCAACACAGCCACACCATTTGGTGTCATCTCCAAACTGACTGAGGGTGCTCTCAATCCTCACATCCAGGTCATCAATAAAGACATCAAACAAGAGTTGCCCCAAACCTGAGCCCTGAGGGATAGTGCTTGCGACCAACCGCCAGCTGGATTTCACCCTATTGATCACAACCCTCTGGGAACAGCCAGCCAGCCAGTTCTTAACCCAGTGAAGGGTACATTTCTCACCACCACAGTTCACCAGCTTCTCCAGAAGAAGGCTGTGGGAGACTGTGGGATGAGAAAGGTGAATTAAGAGCAACATATTTCTCTGAGCTTGCAGTCACCAGTGTTGGGTTGGGGAATGTGGGGCTGTGGTTAAGGTGATGAGAGCAACGGAGGAAGAGAGGTCTGAGCCTCTGACACGTGCCTTTTCCCCAGTGCCATGTCCGCACTCACTCCAGTCACAGTCTTTGTGGTGAGCAAGACGCCGCAAGAACCAAGCTCTTTTCACAAATATTCCTTGTCCCTCAAATCTACTCTGAGTAATGAAGCTTTTAAAAAGGAATCCAACATAAAACTACCTCCAGAGGACGAGAAAAGAAAAGAAGATGCTCAAGAAGGAACGAGGCGACGGCAGTGCTGCAATACGCATGGCTAAAGACTGCAGTGAGGCGGGAGGCAGAGGTGGAGGACAACTACAAAGCACTTCATTATAAACCCCAAAATGTTAAAAACCCAATCTCACGCTAACAATTTGCCTATTCCGGGATTACCTACGGATGAGGAAGATTCCGCTTAATCAGCTGTCTGTGCAAATGGAGCCGCAATGCCGGAGCTGAACTCAATGGGCAATCCCATTAGAGTGGAAAGGGCACGTGAAGCGCCCTTGAGAAACGTGGCTAATGCCACAACACCAAGGAAACAACCATTCATAAATTCTTCCATTTTCGGGCTCAGGAGGCAAAGGGCAAATGCTGAAAGAAGCAGAAGATGGGAAGGGCATGGCTACTCCTTATAAAGTCCATTTTGTGTGTCTACAAGTTCCCGTGCTTGGTCTCACTCCTCAGATTTGAATCATTCGTTTTAAACCAATAAAACAGCCTCCCAAGAGGCAAACAAGTGCCCCTCTTCTGTAAGCCACCTAAACTTAGGATACCTCTTCCTTTCCCAGACAATAGAAGAAAAGTCTATTCTGTAAATAGAACAGAGAGTTGCTATAAAAAGGGAAGATGTTGCCAAAAAATCCACATCTAAAGGCTCTAAAACCCCATGAATTCAGGTATCTGAGGCACTCGGTGAAACTCTTGCTCAGGCTTTCTTGTTTTGGTAAACACCATCCCAAGGGACAAATGCAGCTCCCCATGTCTGCCTACAGCACCAGGGAGGTTTACTTGGCCCCCCTCTACCTTGTGTTTGCACACTGTGGGGACCATGAGGTATAAAGAAAGTGTGGGTTAGATGCAATTTGGGAGTGGACAGGCCCCCAAAACCAGGTGAAACAGAGATAAACTTGAGCTTGATAACTGCTGGAACTCCAGGACTCAACCTGTCACTCTTCAGCCATAGCCCACAACAGATGCTGTTGGGATGCAGGGTTAAGAGAAGGTCTGTGTGGTAGGACAAGACCCAAAGAGCTGTCAGTTATCAGCCATACGCAGCTGCCCAGACTTCAAAGGTCCGTGGATGACACTGCGAGGCCCAATTCTATCAGTACCTTATCCACCCTTCCCAGTTACAACATTTATGTCTACAGACACCAGGCCACTGGAGCATCTCCACTATTCCCCAAGGCCCAAGCCCAGCTTCAGCAGCCACTCCACAAACCAGCTCCTCTCCTACCAGGGTTTGATCCAAGTGCTCGTGCAGCACAATCTTACATTTTATTGTCTCTCTCTCTCTCTCTCCCCCCGAAGCTTTGGCAACTGAAATCTATTATGATGTCAAAAGGTAGCTGACAACATAAAATGTATCCCGCTGAGTTGATGCTGCACGCTGCTAAATTTACAACAACATAAGTATCATAAAAATT
Source organism: Upupa epops (assembly GCA_013397515.1). NCBI lineage: Eukaryota > Metazoa > Chordata > Aves > Bucerotiformes > Upupidae > Upupa > Upupa epops. Next base: position 1,767,761 of record VZRI01001965.1, read on the forward strand.
AGAAGAACTGCAAATTAACCGCCGATTTTGTAGCAGTTTTTTTTAAAGCTCGGTGACATAAATAACAGTAAAGATCTGGAAAACTTCCAAACATCTTTACAACTGTTCAATTTGTCAAAATCTATCAAGTGCATTTCAACCACAAAACCTGTCCCTCCGCAGAGCATTCGTTTTCACACTCTCCGGCTGGCAGCAAAAATAAAGCTCTTCTAATTACTGTGCTCTGATGCACCTTTCCAGTCACGCACTCCGCTCTGCTTTTCTTCCTCTTCTACTTCTTTGTTGACACTAACAGCCGGCAATGTTTTAAAAACATTCACACTAAAAGAAGTGTGTGGGGGGGGAATTAATAAATTAAATAATAAACTCCCTACCGCTGCTTTCCACCCATCCTGAGTTTGCCCAGGACACTCAAGAAGGGCCATCGCTTTGTTTGCCGATAGGACAGGCTTTCCGCTCAGGCGCTGCGCATCTCTTGCGATGCCTGCGTCAGCAAAGCCTTTTATTTACTCCTTTATTTGTGCGGTGAGCCCTGCGAATGCAAAGCCACCCCTCCAGCAGCTGCAAAGAGCAGGGGAAGATTAACAAAAAATAATACACTGTACAGGTTGTGTTGGCAGGGGGGAACCGAGGGAGGGTCGTTTCTATGCGGCTATTTATTCTGTGCGGTTAAATATTAATTATTCTCTTAGAAGAGACATAGATCTACTGAAAACAGTGCGTTTCTTGAAAGATTAACTCCATCTGAAGTCTGAACGTGGTGAATCACACAATGGTTTAGGCTGAGAGAGACCTCATCCAGTCCCACGCTCCTGCCGTGAGCAGTGACACCGCTCACCAAACTCTAGGTTACCCACAGCCCCATCAATCTAGCCTTGAACACTTCCAGGGATGGAGCAGCCACGACCTCCCTGTTGAATGTTGAGTTGGCGGCGTACAAAGTTAAGGTCTTTCTGAGAAGTAATACAAAATGTGTTTGTTATCACAAAATCACAGAATGATTTGAGGCTGGAAAAGACCTCTGAGCTCATCCAGCCCAGCCCAGGACCTAACATCACCACATCAGCTAGACCAGGGCACTGAGTGCCACATCCAATCTGTCCTTCAACACCTCCAGGGATGGGGACTCCACCACTGCCCTGTGCAGTCCATTCCACTGTCTCATCACCCTTTCCATAAGGAAGGGCTTCCTAACATCCAACCTAACCCTCCCCTAGCAGTTTCAGTCTCTGCCCTCTTGTCCTATCACTAGTTGCCTGGCAGAAGAGCCTGACCCCCACCTCTCTACAAGTTCCGTTCAGAAAGTTATAGAGAGGGAGAAGGTCCCCCCAAATCTCTTATCCAGGCTGAACACCCCCAGCTCCCTCAACCTCTCTTCATCAGCCTTCTCCTCTAGTCCCTTGCCCAGCCTCACTGCTCCTCTGGACCCACTCCAGTCCCTCAATCTGTTTCTTGAAGCGAGTGGCCTAGAACTGCCCCTCCAGGTGAGGCCTCACCAGTGCCCAGTACAAGGGGGAGAATTACATTCCCTAGTCCTGCTGGCCACACTATTCCTTCCAGGTGATTCAGTTTTCCTCAGGAGCCACTTTGTTCTCTTGCTGTGGTTACAACGTGAAATGTTACAGGAACCGATTAAATCTCATTGAACAGGAGAAACCAGGAAATCCCTCTCCTCTGATATCACTGAAGTGAAGCCCAACAGTGACTGCACAGAGAGAACACTCTGCAGCTCCATGGGTGCCCACTGCAGAGTCCAGCAAGGCAGGGGTTCTTGAAGACGTGAATCACAGAATCGGAAGGGACCTCCAAAGGGCATCCAGTCCAACTCCCCTACACCAAGCACTCACCAGACCAGATGGCCCACAGCCCCATCCAGCCTGACCTTGAATGGCTCCAGGGATGGGGCCTCCATCACCTCTCTAGGCAACCTGTTCCAGGGAACCCCCACCCTCAGATTAAAGAGCTTTTCACTGAGGTCTAACCTAAATCTACTCCTTTCCATCTTAAAACCCATCACCTCTCAATCCTATCGTTACCAAACTGATCCTGTGTGCAAATACCTGGCCTCAAAGCTTCATCCGCCTTCAAGAGCTGACATCCAATGTGTGCACTGACTTGTTCCCACCATCCCAACCAGCCCAGGTTTGGTGGCTCCATCACCTGTGGACCCACGGGCCGATAGGCAGGATGACAGAGCACAGTCTTGAAAGGAGGGCAGTGTGCGGTGTGTTGCACCCACACCAATTCAAGACCAAACAGTGACCACATTGGCTACTCACATCGAAACCAAGACGGAAGTTAGAGGACTGGGTTTGACACAGAAGGTTAATCTCAGCCCCATATCCCCAGTAACCCACGCACGGCCAAATCAAAGTAGAATTGCTTGCCGCTTGTCTTTACAACAAATACATTTATGCTTAGAACGCTGAAAACCACAGCACAGCTCTAAAACTTAAGGATCCAGATAACCAAGGCGTTTTAAAATTCATTGCCCCTCCGTGTTATTTGCAGTAGTAGCCCACTGACACAGCCTCAACTCTTTCAGTGACACCCAGAGGGACCCATGCAGGCGCTCTGGAACGGTGGAAGAAATTCAGAGCTCTTTGATTAAATCGAGCATAATTGCACATAACTGGGAAAGGGGAAAAAAAAGATCTCACAGCGAGCTGGCTTCGCATATTGCATTGCATAAATCAGAAGCGATTCCCACAAAATCTATCCTTTCCAGACTATTTTATCTAAGCAACATATAGCTGTTACAACAAATTTTGAGTGATTTTGATTCTCGCTGTGGTATAATGAGTAATGAAGAAAGCGCCTTCTGTATGCTGGTTTGCACTGATGTGTTTCTTCTTTGACTAAACCCTCGGTGACTCAGTTCTGCCGCTTCACAACAATGAGTTCTCATGTTTCCCTCTACACAGGAAAAAAAGCGTTCAACTATCCCGTTCTCAGCTTAAAGTGAAGGGAAGAACCTTGAGACCCCCAACAATTTATGTTGCTCACTGCATATTAAGATTCTACAACAAGCTAATGTGCTGGCTAGGAGTCCCAGACTCAGCAAGCAGACAGCAGCACCATGCAACATTGCCTGAGGAGAGCAGCACCCCACAACTGAGTTGTCTGCTAGAGAAAGGAGAAAAGCAATGTGAGGTTGAGGAACATTTCTCACTAGATGCAGGAGAAGATGGGCTTGGCCAGGGTGCCTTGGTGCCTTCCCTTAGAACTCCAAAGCTTAGCAAGAACCTTCTGCAGACATCCCTGTAACCACCCAAGACATTCAGGGTCAGGCTGGATGGGGCTTGTGGGCAATCTGGTCTGGTGAGTGATGTCCTTGCTTGTTGCATGGGGGCTGGACTAGAAGACCTGTGGAGATCCCTTCCAACACATCCTATGATTCTCTGATGTTCCCAGGAAGAGCAGCCACAAAACTGCTCCTTCCACTGCAAAGTAAACAGACCTTTTTCTGTGCATTGGACCAGATCCTCAGGCTTAAGTTTCTCTTTCCAGTACCACTCAATGCAAAGGCTTTGTGCTACACAGGGCACAATACTTTCAGGCCTGGAGACTTCACAGAATCATTCAGGTTGGAAAAGACCCTTTGGCTCATCGAGTGCAACCATTAACCCTACTCTACAATACAATCTTCTCTAATTGGTGCACAGTACTGAAGTATAAATATTAATAACATCAGCAACAAAACCCTTGATTAAGATGGGAAGCTGAAGATCAAATCAATAAATCAACAGTAATCTTTTTTCTTAATCTATTCCACCCTTTTTTACTGATTTTTCTTTTTTTAAAAGAAACTTTGTTCTATGATCTCTCCCATTTTTAAATTGTTTTATTTTCTGCTTTATTTCACTATAGTCTCCTGAATCTTAGCCAAATCAGTTCAAAACAACTGCACACCCAGCTAGGATAAACCACACCTTGGCTTTAAAACCCTTCTCATGGTAGCAGCCGCACAGGGAGCTGTATGATATTGTTGAGATCAACCTTTCATTTCCCAGCTTCTCCCTTTTCTTCATCCTCATCCCCAAACCCACAGACTGAACAACCAGGCAGAAAGGCAGGAAAACAAAAATTTGCTCTGTCTAGGAAAGAGGTAGCTGTGCTCAGTGTGACCTCCTCCAGCCACGATGATTTATTCACGCATAGGTACAAAGAAACCTTCGTGTTAACTGTCTTACTGTACCCTGAAAGCTGGTGAGAAAAACTAAACCATGCATCTTCTGCAGACACATCTGTTGATCAAATATTTTACTCCAATGTTCTCTACAGCATCATTACAGTACTTGCACATGTTCACCCCAAATATAAATCTTCAACGTGTCCTACCTGCCTCTGCAGCAGCTTTCCTGGAAACAGCTTTATTGTGTTCTAGTAAACTTCATCCGCGTTATTTATTCTCCCTTAAAAGAGAAGCTATGCTTCTCTGTACTCATTCCTAGCGCAGACAAGTTTCTGCCTATCAAAAGACAAGTTTACTGCGAGGACTTCTGTAATGATGCCGATAATGGGTAGAAATTACACGCTGGTAAGGGAGAAGACAAAGCCCTTCGTGCTTTATAACAGTCGTGCTGATATCATAGTTTCACTAAACTGTGCTTTCATACAAAATTATAGCCTTTCCTCCTGACTGACCTAACCTGCTACTATTTAAGATAGATATAATGGGGTGTCCTGTCAACTACAAATCAAGAGCTGCACTGGCCTCGATGGAGATTTTGCAATTGGCTTCCAAAGCGACGAACTGACCTCATATTTTCAGCAGAGGGGTGAAATGTGCTGCTGAAAGAAAACAAATCCGGCTAGGAAAAACACAGAACACAACTTGAAAATCTCGCAAACATAAAGAAGAGCCTTCAGGTTCTTGGCTGAAAAGCTTCTTGCGTTTTAATAAACAGGCAGTAATTACAAATATTGCTGAACAAAGGAAAAGGAAACTGAAAGAAAAGATAATCGAGTAAGAAATGGCTTTATAGGATGCCAGCCCAACTGATTAAAGACCTTCAGAAAGCAGGATATCCCACCTAGAGCCGTTAAGCCTTATCACGATCCTTCCACATCCCTGCCAACACCAGATCTGAGGATGAAGAAGAGCCCATCCTTCTTCCTGTCCCTTTCTTTTGCATATGCCCACCGGTGCTACCCATTGCAGCCCGTTAAACCTGTGCTACACAGCCTTCAATTTGCTTACGTTAAAGCAAGAGGAAAGCTGCAACTAGTCACACTTTCCCACCACGTAAAATGAAGCAAGGGGAAAGCTCCCAGGCTGAGTGTCTTTGCAGAAGCAGGAGGTCCCTAAACTGGGCAAGATGTATAAATGACACAACATGACTCACAAACACCATCTAGCAGGTAACGGCCAACAAGCAGCAGTAGCTAGTTAATGACGATCTGCAAGAACATCGGGGAGGCTTGTTACCACGTAAGTAACCTGCCACGCTGGGGATACAAATAGTCTTGGATGCGATAGCACCTACTGCGGAGAGCAGCGTTATCAACGTGCCAGCCGGCTCAGATAAATGGAGCGCTCTGTCCCTGTGCTGCTGCTGTCACTTTCTCCAGCCAGTCAGCCTCTTCCTTAAGCACATGGCTATTTTTATTCCGCTCCTTAAAACATGAAGCGGGAGACTCCTTTTCCTGAAATACACGGGGCTAGATGGATGACGCCTTTTCAATAATATTCTTTTCTTGCTGGCCCTGATCCTTGCTGTGTCGTTGCTTACTTTGGAGGGGGAAACAAAATCAAAGTGGCAAGCCATATCTCCCCATTCCAAAGGGAGTGGTTTCCCAAGAAAAGCATAGTTTTGTTCCCTTGCTATTTCCTTTTCGCTGCTGCAGACAGGCGGGCAGCAGCCCCGCTACTAAAACTGACCCCAGCCGCTAGGAAACACCACACAGAAAATAGCTGTGAGGGCAGCAGGTGGCATTTTTGAGGGAGATGATCTGGATTCTTAATGGGACTTACCCCTTCTAAATTCTCGATTTGGTAGGAGGAGAGGAAAATTGTCGAGAAACAGACTTTTTAAGGTCTAAAATTAGGTGGGATGCTGTTGGAAAGGCAAATAACTTCCAGCTTTATTTTAAGAACTGGAATTGTGTTTCCTGCTTCCATCGCTGCAGTTCTTCTGGAAAGGAAGTTGCCCGCAAGTAAAGGCTAAAATACAGAAAAACTCTGTGGATTCCAAAACGTTCTCCCCACACTCGAGTAAAAATAAAATCCAGAGGCTGGTAGAGCACACTGGTTTCACTGCAGAAGACACAATGCCAAAGGAACGGGGCGGGGGGGAAAGCGCTCACTCATACAATAGGGCATTGTACTCCCCAGATCTACCACATATGTTACTCCAAGGGCTCTCAACCCTAAACTTGGAAAGTCTAAGACACCGGAGCCATGATATATAAAGTAAGACCCAAGTTCCAAATATTTGATTTAGCAAAGTAAATATGGTTGTTTTTATTGGGTGCAACAAGCATTTTTCACAGAGTGAAGAATTATGGTAAACATCTGCTAATCATACTCACAAAAGAGGTCATTGTGTTTCAATCCAAGGTCATATTAATAGCTATATTTAATTAATAAAACCCAACAGGAATATTACCCAAGTTTCCAAAAACGTCTGCTTCCTCACAGTCAAGGACCTATTCATTAACGGACCGCTTATATAGGGTTTTCGCGATATTGCTGCTAAATTCTTACAAAGCTTTTAGGCCCTACAACAGGGGGCTTGACTTAGAGTAAACTGCACTACGTTACGCTACGTGTCCCTGGGGTGCTGTACCATGTGGACGTGGTTTGCGAACACATGCGCTAGCAAAAACACTGGAACAAGCGCTATTCCGCGATGGTGGTCTTGCACCTCCAGGTTTCCATGTCCTCTCCCATCTGAATCGAGGGGTTAGAGCATCCTTTCTGCTTCTGAACTATCATAGAATGGCTTAGGTTGGATGGGACCTCAGAGCTCATCTAATCCAACCTCACTGTCATGAGCAGTGAAGCCTCTTGACCAGACCTGGTGGGCTCAAAGCCTCATCCAATCTGGCCTTGATCATCTCCAGGGAAAGGGAATCCACAACCTCTCCAGGTAACCTATTCCAGGGGCTTGCCATCCTCATACTATAGAATTTCCTCCTAATTTCCAATCTAAACCTCTTTTCCTTCAGTTTAAAGCCATTTCCCCTTGTCCCATCACTGGACACTCCTGTAAAAAGTCCCTCTCCAGCCTTCCTGTAGTTTCCCTTCAAATACTGGAGGGCCTCTATGAGGTCACCCTGAAGCCTCCTCTTCTCTAGGCTGAACAATCCCAGCTCCTTCAGCCTACCCTCACAACAGAGGTGCTCCAGCCCCTGGATCATCCTCGTGGTCCTCCTCTGGACTCATTCCAACAGATCTCTGACCCTCTTAGGACATTTTTCATGGAGCCATCCATTGCCTGCATTTTCATGAGAGCTCTTGTCTCCAGAAGAAAGAAAACCCCAAGCTTTTCAAGAAATGTTGGACTTCCTTCATACTTCCAGCTCATCCCTGGTTAAATCTGGAAGAGCAGTTTCTCAACGTATTTACACATTGCACAGCCCTGGTAAATTATTGCCCGGAGTGACCCGCGTGCTTTGATGGCTCCAGTTCGCTCCAGTTCCTATTGCCTGTTAAGAAATGTGCTGTTGAAACGCTGCTGATCTCACACAGGAAAATGAACCTGGTTTTCGCTTACTCAGGTGTTGAACAGCACAGCTTTTTTCAAATCTCAGGAAGAGGTGTCCTGGATGAAACCGATACCAACGCGAAATGAATCAGATCTTAGATCTTCCGATGTTCGATTGTTTAAATTTAAGGAGATGGAGATCTACTGCAAAGTAGCTTTTCTTGCACACCCCAACTTCCTCCCGTAACTGCAGTCATTGATGTTTATAGATTATTTTTTTCTCTGTGAAAGATAAATGTAGCTTGTTGCATGAAAAATCCTCGAATGCACTGATGTTTATTCACTGAATTTCCATATCCTTTACACTTGGGAGTTATTTTCTCTTTTCCACAATGTATGTGAAAACCATGACATTTTATAGATTCTACCCAAGTCCCTCACACCATACTGCTCTAGCTCCACGTTATTATATATATTGCAGTAATGCCATTTCCAATGCATTACAAAACACCGCACACGGATGTACCAGATGTCCTAGCTTCGGAAGGACCGAGTTATTTTCTGCCCAACAAGTCCCGAAAGCCAAAAAACCCCCAGTTGTTGCTATATCGTTGTGCACAGCCAGGCCACTTCACCTACTTGTGTCAAGCTTCCACCCCGGGAGACACAGGGGCTTTGTCTTAGCCTATTTTTGATGGTTTCCCCCTGAAGACAACGTGGAAACCTCATGCACAGAGCCGTAATCCTGGCTAGTGCATCGCTGTATAAAGAAATGTGGACCCAGGGAAGTGCTGATAACTCGGTTCGTGGATGGCTCTTTTATCTTTTATGGCTTCATGACAAACCCCAGGTGGATCCTCTCAGCATCTCCTGCCCTTAAATTTACAGCCTAAACATTTTCCAGAAGCCTGGGTCTGTTCATGCACAATATAGTCTTGGCACAGGAGCAGCCAAAGCAGCACAAACACACTCCATCCGCAGCTCAGTGCGTGTCACGGGCCCGCAGCCCCCAAACCTTGTCAACAGCAGAGAGCGAGTCAGGAGCAGCTCTGTGCAATAATCCCAAGCACCTTCCTGTTACCCTGAGGACACATGGAGACCTTCTGACAAGTAAAAGTGAGCTGGAGATATCCTAGGAGAGGCCCTTAACACTCTTGAATAGAGAGGAAGAGCAGCTGAAGGAAGACAGAGCATGAGAAGAACTGCTGAGAGCAAGACATTATCTTTTAACCTCTGCAAATACACACAGGGACAGCAGCACTGGACAGAGGCAGGGAACTGCGAGCTCTCTGGTTCAAAGCCTCCAAGTCTTCCTTCCCTCAGAAAAACTCTGAACTTGGCAGAGGTTCTAAGAGCCACAAAAAGGACCGAGAGCTGGCTGAGCTAAACTGAAGGCTGGACACTACAGAGAGCAGCCTGTTGGTGGAAGAGGCAGATAAAGCACGGAGACAGACGATCCATTTTAGATCAAGCATTTATGGGAGTTTACACCTAAACTCCTAGCCTTGGGTAGTCTGTTGTAAGAGGGTAAGTAAGTGGTGGGTAACAGATCTGGGGCTACATTCATTCATTAGCCATTTTGGCACCACACGTGGAATGGATCACTTTGATCTGCTGTACAGCAGTGCACTCTGCTATCATCAGCACTGACTGTGCTTTGTCGAGGTGAAGGGCTTTTAAATCCAAATCAGAAAGTGATGCACCGATGCTCTAATTTAGGAGTTCTAATTAACAGACTTGCAGCTAATCAGATCTCATCATACCTCCCCCTAAGGCCCCAAATGTAGGGAACAGCAGAAGAAAGGACCAACGGTGCCTCAAGACAGCATCTACATTTGTGTCTACACTTGTGTGTGTACAGACCCACACGCTCACACACGTGAAACTGGTGGGAAACACGATCTTGCAGTTGAAGTAAATGCAGAAAAATCAAGAGGCCAGAGGTCTGCTTCCACCTCTCCATCTCTTTGGGCAAACTACACAGGCAAGACTTAATTTTTAACAGTGGAATAGTCAGCAGGCTACAGAAAAGCAGGTGTTACTGTCCCATGTAGCTGACATTAAATTGGACTTCTCTCTCACACAGATGGCCTCTAACCTCTGTTCAAACAGTAGTCCCAATGCAGAGATGTGGAAAGCTGAAGATACTCAAGGTCAGCCTTGGATGGGGCTCTGGGCAATCTGTTGTAGAGCGAGTGATGTCCCCGCTTGTTACAGGAGGGTTGGAGTAGATGACCTTTGGAGGTCCCTTCCAACCCAGTACATTCTATGATTCTAAGGTGAGCTTTTGCTCCCAGCATCACTGCGTGGCCCCAGGTACTCACCTGCAAAGCCAGGTCAAAGCACATGGGACTACCTGACCCTGCCTCTCCACATCCACACCACACATGAAGGCAAGAGCCTCACGCCCAAGAACAAGAGAACAACAACAGGGTGTGTTAACACACAAAGAACAGCAAAGAAAGCTAGAAACAGCTTTAACCAGGCAGCAACACAGCCTTGAGCACATAGTTCAGCTCCTCCCTGACAGCCACGCTGCCCTTTGCCAAGCTCCTGGCTCTTGGTCAGCAGCTGCTGGGACACGGGTGTACAAGGGACGGCACGTCCAGCCCCAGGCAGCTGAGCCCACACAATTAACATTTCACCATCCATGCAGTCGCTGCATCGCAAACCCTCAGCATTCATCATTTTGTCATACCAGTTAACCCAAAACAAGTTAGCCTGAAATTTCTGGGACGAGCTCCCTCGCTGCTGGCTCTCCAAGCCCCACAGGCCCACCAAAAGGACCGGGCAGTTGAGACGTTCCATTCAGCAGAAGGTTTGCTTCTTTGCGATCTCTGTGCTCCTTCGGTTGAGCCCATCAAAGGTCACGCTGACTCCCCGGCTTGGACGGCGCGCATCCCCGCGTTAATGTAGGCACAGTCACACTCGGGCTGTTTTCAGAGCAGATGAATTCACAAATCCTGGGCAGCGTGCTCCTGCCCATGGTTACTGAAGGATTACCCGGGGTTTCTCCAGCTGCTGGCTCATCCCCGACCTCCGTTTTCTTCATGCCTGTGGTCAGACCAAAGCTAGTGGAAAGGCAGCATGGGAGCCTGCCAGCAGCTGAAGGTTTGCCACCAGCTCTTTGGAAAATGTGTAACCGTCAGCACTGGGCGCTGGGCAGGGGCCACCTTGGATCCCACCCACCGCCTGAGGACACCATGCCACTTCCCGGCGGTACTAAGTAGCCCCTTTATGGCCACCTGCAGCCTTGCAGTCACCAATCCAAACACAGCTGGAGAGCATGGGGGAAAGAGGATCCACATCAGTGCCCTTCTCTCACCACCCTACCCCTGAAACAGCTGCTGGGCCACGGCCAGCCCTGAACAAACTGCAACAACACCAGCACTGACAGACCCTGCTGAACAGGCCTCCTGAGCCCACATCAGCACGGAAGCCACCAGACCCAAAGCATTTACTGGAATCCCCTTACATCTTTCTTTGAGGGAGCTAGGGCTGTTCTGCCTGGAGGAAGCTGAGGGGAGACCTCACTGCTCTCTCGAGCTACCTGAAGGGAGGTTGCAGTGAGGTGGGTGCTGACCTCTTCTCCCTAGGGACTAGCAACAGGACAAGAGGAAATGGGGTCAGGTTGTGCCAGGGGAGGTTCAGATAGGATCTTAGGGAAAACTACTTCTCAGAAACAGTGAGGAGCACTCAGAACAGGCTGCCCAGGGTGGGGGTGAAAGCACCATCCCTGGAGGTGTTCAAAAAAGAAGCAGACACGATGTTTTGGGAGAAGAGTTAGTGGTTGAGGGTTGTAAGGTAGACAGTTGGACTTGATGAACTTGAAGGCCTCTTCCATCATTGATGATTCTATGATTCTTGCAAACAAGCCTTTCTGCAGCCTCAAAACCAGCACACAGCATCACTGCCCACAAAGAAGCTGCAGCTGCATCCTTAACTTCCCAAAAGCTGAACTAAGACTGGGATAGAATCCTAGAATCCTCATGGCTGGAAACACCTCCAGGATCACCAAGTCCAGCCCTCACCCCAACATGGTCCAAGAAATCCAAAAGGGCAGCACAGGAAAACACACAGAACTGACACTGTGATATCCCCGAACATCTCCCTCTGCACAGTGATCCCGAGCAAAGCCCGTTCCAGGATAAGGAATTTATTCCTTGTGCCAGGCTGTATTTTCTATGCAAGTCCCTGCAGCTGCCCTGAAAGGAGCTGCAGCTTTCTGTTAGGCCCAGCTTTCCAAATTAAGAGTAAAAAGCACAGACTCACTGCTTAAGACCCTAATAACCCATATTTGTACTGCAGCACGAAGAGGGGTTCCTCCAAGGGGAACAAGAGCTCGCAGAGCCTCACAGTCACAGCTCTAACACCTACTCCGACACACTATCTGTCGTTTGCTTTAACAGAAGCAGAACCTGATCGTTCCGTATCCCAAATCACAGCACAAAACTTGTTTGTTCTTCCTCAAGACAGAAACTGTAACTGGTTTTACATGCTGTACCCTAGAGCTCCTGTTCGCTGCAAACAGGACGCCGGCTGCAAACAGGACGTTGTTTTCTTGGGTTTTCTTTTTTAAACAGCACGGAAAGGAAAAAAAAAAAGCTAGGAGAGGGTGTCACTGCAAACACATCAGCATGTACCGTAACAAACGAAAACAAGCCTGATTAACTCCGTTTAACTAAAGCTTCCAAGTTTCTTATCAGTACCTGGGACGTATCTGGAAAGGGAGCTTTCCCACCCCTAAAGGAAGTGCCAGGGGTGTTCCCCACTCCCAAGGGTAGGCAAGGTTGGGTGGTTTGTCCTGTTGTGATTTAAATACGACGTGATCCTGCCCTGGCGCTGCTCTGAGCATGCCAGGACGTGTCAGCTTTCCCTCCGCTCGCTCAGACAGCAGCTGTCTCCGTGCAGAGTTCAAAACTCTTGGGCGATTTAAGCCGGCTCGCTGCGCTCAGGTTAGAACACAAAGCAGACTGCGCGGCTCGGTATCAGAACCAGCGCTTCCACCCCACACCACTGGTGGATTCCTCTGTTTAGATCAAATAGGCTTTGGGCATCGCTTTTGCATGCCTACCTCCAAGCTTGTGGGTACTAGAAATCCTCTCTTCAGTGTCATCATGTGAGGACAGAGACACGAGGCTTCCCCTTCGCCAAGGACTGCCGGTCTCCTTAAACATAAATCTGCTGTAGTGCAAAACCCGCGCTCTCTAAGGGTTTCAGTCGCAAAAGGAACAAGGAAAATAGCCCAATAACCGAGAAAATGGAGCAGTTTCACAGATTGGCGTGTTAAAGCAATATAAAGCAATTATGTGGTTGGGTGAAGGTAAGGAAGGGAGCAAAGGCAGAAGTAGTTACGGGGTTTCAAACAGAAAGGAAAGTCTGGTTTGGGACTACAGCGGCATCCTCGGGAACTGCAGACTGAAGGGGCTGCCTAGGACACAGCTGGAGAGTGATGGGCACAACCCCACTGTGCTCCACATCAACACACACAAAGACCAGCAATGCTCCTCACAAGGTACTGACTGCACGAAGGGAGTGGGAGAGGAGGAAAAGCCTTCCATTTCTGAGAAGTACCATACGTTTGATTCCGACGAGGGCCAAAGCCGTGACAAAACCTCCTGTGTTTTTCTCAACAATTAAGCAATTCACAGAGCATTCCATGTAGATTTTTTTTCACGAGTGAGTGTAAGTTTGTCCTGTTAAACAGGCAGCGCTATCCCACAGGAATCATTTCATTACTTCTCTAAGTGCAGGGCAGCAGCACACACAGCATGTGTGAGGGACTGGGTGGTCTGATTTCCAGTGCTCTAATATCTAAAACCACAATAAGGTGGCTGGATAAAATCTAAGTCCCAACTTTAAACCTGCTGCTAGAACCTCCGAGGTTTACGTTTTCTAAAGTGATGTGGAACAGAGCCCCTGCTACCAGATTCGGGGCCGTGCTACAGATTTAGAGCTGCTGGGCATCTGCTGCAGGGCTTGGGGGATAGAACACATCTATTAACTGTTCGGCTCGGAGCTATTAGCTCATGGCAGACACTTTATAGTTAAGAAAGTGATGAGAATCATTAAGGCAGCACTGAACTGGGGATGCAGAGAATGCCTTTGGTTAATCATATTAGCAAATGGCCTCGCCATTTCCTAAGAGGGGTTGGGAAATCATCCGGAGGGAATGTGTTGCCTAGAGAAAGGCAGAATGGCAGGGAAATATCAGGCTTCACAAAATCGAACTTAAAAAAATACACAAACCCCAGGTGCTGCTGCCCTGCCCCTGCTGCTTTCTGCTGCTTCTGGAGCTGGAGCATCTGCTGGGGAAGCAGCAAGGCTGGAAGGAGAGGGCTGTGGGCTAGGCATGTGGCAACAAGGAAGTCAGATGGAGAGACTTTAAGGCAATTCTGATGCATAAAATCACTGTCACCCCTTCCTTCAGCTGCATGTAAAGGCTGCAATGAGCACAGTGGATGATGAAGAGAAAGACACAGAAGCACTGAAACTTCAGAAAAATTCATGTCACAGCACTATCCCCGATAAAATAACAGACTCAGACTCAGTATTACTCTGAACAGGACTTGCCCGAACGCACTGGATATAAAAATCAACAACAAAACAAGTTTTCTTTCCCAGGATTAACTAAAGACCGCAATTTTCTCTCCTCTTTTTCAGTATGAGTGGGGCCAAGCAAACCCTGCTGCAGAAATTACTCGCACTCCACACGGTATTGCTAATTCGCGGTGCGGCGCGTGTTTCCCTAGCAAAGTCATTAAAACGTGCTGGGGTCAGGATGCTGAGGCTGCATTCGTGATTCTTTACAGTTACAGTATTAGTAAAGTATTTACCAAATTGACTACCACCTCCTTGAAGTTAAATTTGCTGACAGATAAACTGAGCGTAACCTCTGGCATTTTCAGACGTTTTCTTACGAATAGAGATATTTTGCATGTTTTTGCATGCTCGGCCCTTTCCACCACGCTGATTTGGTCTCTGATATCAAGGCTTAGTCACCCCCTCGAAGGTACGAAAGAAAGGTAGCAGTAGCTCTCGTGTGGGTGAACGAGACTTTTAATGTAAAGCACAAAACTTACCCTTTGGAGTTTATTTTAGATTCAACAGCTGCAAAAGAGCACTAAGAATTCTGTACTTGAGCTTTAGCTTGGAGAAGAGGAGGCTGAGGGGTGACCTAATTCATGTCTATAAATATGTGAGGGGTGGGTGTCAGGAGGATGCAGCCAGGCTCTTCTCAAGGTCATCTGGTGACAGGACAAGGGGCAATGGGTGCCAGCTGGGACAGAGGAGGATCCATATCAGTATCAGCAGGAACTTCTTCACAGTGAGGGTGACGGAGCACTGGAACAGGCTGCCCAGGGAGATTGAGAGTCTCCTTCTCTGGAGACGTTCCAGACCCACCTGGATCTGTTCCTGTGCAACTTGGTCTGGGTGATCCTGCTGTCACAGGGGGACTGGACTGGATGATCTTTCGAGGTCCCTTCCAGTCCCTAACTTTGTGTGATACTGTGATACTCTTTCTGCAGTGGTTCAAAAACCCAGCTGAGGAGAGACTTAAAAGAGGGGTGGCGGGTGGAGATCTATAAAGAATATTATTTGCATAGTCATAAATCATTATAAAACAATTATACCGTAGCAAAAAAGCACTCGTTTCACAAGGGCAATCTAGCTTCAAGAGAGTGCACTATCTGTTAGCATCCTATTCTCAAAACAGACATCTCTGGACAGATTTGTTACAGTTTTGTAGATGCTAATGTGTAAACAGATTGTAAAATTATTTTGGGGCCTGTAATAGGATTTAATGTGTTTAAGAGGTAGTCTTATACCTCTTCCACAAAGAGGCTTACAATATGGGAAGGATGTATCACAAAAAAATATAATGCTTTTAACAGATAAATCCTCTTGGCAAAGGCTGTAATCTTTCAAACTTAATTGGTGAACTCATTAACGAACAACTGCCACTACAAGAAGAAAGACTATTGTCAGCGACTTATCGGGCAGTGAGATAACAAACTTAATTATATTGTTTTCAGTGGATTTACATTTGCTTCCTTTAGGACACTAGATTTTTCCAAACATTATTTCCTCGGCTGTATACGATTTCCAAGCTGTCCTCCCGTAAGAGAAAAGCAAACCTATCCACAATAAATACGGCCACGAAACAAAAAGCCCCAAACCCCCAACAAACACCAAAGCCTCCCAGCTTCTCCACTAGCGCACCGCAGTCCGAAAAGTTCTGTCTTTATTATCTACTTGTAAAAAGTTATAAGCCTGTAAACTAGTTAATTTATGAGCCATGTTAATCATTTGTTCCCATTTGATCTGAGGTTTAGCAAACACGGTTTCCTGGGACGTGGGAGGATAATTTGCAGGTCCAGCTTGGCTCCGGAGGGGGCACTGACTAATTTGACACCGTAACATGACATTGATGGCAGGAACACGCTAATGACCGAACTGCTCGATGCTCCTGTCAGCCTGTCGCTGCGGTGAAAAGCAAGTGTCTTCTTATTGCCAAAAAAAAAACCACCAGAGAAAAGTGCAGAGTGGTCCTACTAATTATTCAGACATGCACTATAATGAGAATCTTAGTGCTCCCTTCCGACACACGAAGCGTTCACTAAAGCTCCCATTTGTCTGATACGGTAGCTGATTAGAATTTGTTTCTTGAATAGTAAAACCGCAGCTTAAAATAAAGCAGGAAGGATAAACAGCCTTTTTATTCCGCATAAAACCCAGAAAGTGGCCAGTTTTGGTTTCAAGCTGGGTTTTTTTGTCATTTATTTACAGCAGAAGAATAGAAAATCGGATTAATTTTTAATAGTACTTCTCAAACAACATATACATCTTCATGAAGTTTTACTGTCTGCATCAGTCAGGGCATAAATTCTGTACACAAAGGGTGGCTCCAAAGGTATCTCTGAGGAAAAGCGACAATTTCTAGATCAGAAACTTGGAGCAGACAAGTCACAGGTTGGAAAGAAAAGCTCCTGCTCTTTCTAGATCGCATCGTTAGAACCGATTCCTCAGCAGGAACTTCTGAGGTTCATAAGGACTTTACGTATTGCTTAAAGATCTGGATGTAATCTCAGACAAAGGAGGAAAAACTAAGTAAGAAAAGCTCAGTGCTGTTTCCCAGAATCCAAATTATTCCTCATTTCAAGTCCTGCTCCAGTACAGCCTATGAATTGTACTCCAGCTTCCTAGCTCTCCTGTATTTACAGTTCTGGAGCATTCAAAAGCCTCTGCAGCACCGCAGAACTGCTACCCGCAGCGAGGCCAACAGACCTCTGTGTCTTTTACATTAAAGATAGGTTATGGCCCTGTAAAAAGAGCCTGAATTTCTAAGGATAACACTTAGCTCTTTCTGAAAAGCAAACCCTTCTAAGAGCATCTCAAGTGGGCCACCCAAAGCCTAGCGCGCGCTCCTGAGTCATTTAGAAAAACGTAATAAACTCGAAAGTGTTAGACACAAAGGTGAAGGAGACACGCGCTCCACCACCACCCCAGGACACTTTGAAAGCCATTACTCCTTAATAGCTCTCTGGTGGTCTCCAGGAATTCAATCAGTGGTCTCCCCTCATATGCTCTATCTGCGCAGGAAAAGCCACAGCTATATTAGGAACACATTGGCAGTCTACGGTCAGGGGGATCCCTCGGCACAGATGTGAGCGGCTCTAGCATGAACCTCAGCCCATTACCTGCTCCCCTGCCTTTGCTGTCCCCTCTCCGCCGACTTGCAGGTAACTATCGGTATTTAGAAGGGGGTTCACTTACACAGAGTTTGATACCTATAATTCTCATGCTGTTACTGTCCATCAACCCTTTCTGACATGAAGTGATAGCAGAGAAACTGCTGCACAGTGCCAGAGAGCAGCAGGTTGAGCCCATCACAACCAGAGCCAAGCACCCGAGTGCAACGTTCACCAGGTACCAGGGTCCCTCTGCAAATCACTGCAGATCCCCCTTGCAGCACAGGCTAGCTGTGGAAACCATAACACAGCCGAGTGCCGAGCACCCTGCTCACAGCCCCAGATATTCCAGAAATCAATGCTGGAGTAACTTTCACCAAGTGCAGCACCACCAACCTCTTCGAGTGGCACGAGTGCTGAGGTGAAAGCGAAAGCACACGTTTGGAGAGCCAAACCCATGTAACGTAAATACTGGGTACATGCTGTTACATGTCACTCTGCAGAGCAGCATGCAAAGGGCACATGAATCATTAGGGAGATAACAGCCCTGGCACCTACCCCAGAAATACCTCAGTCAGCACCCAGCAGGAAAGAGGAGATGGAAAAAAAGAGATCCCAGAATCAGCTCCCACAAGATCCACTTTACTGGGTTCATCTCTTTGGAAAACAGGTTCTGTAACTGAGATACAGCACCGCTAACGTTTTCCACATGGCTAGGGATGCTTTGGTGAGTGGCCTTCTCCAAAGAGTAGCATCTTTTTGTGCCAGCTGTTGGAAAACTGATGACACGATGCATATTGCACTCTGTTCTCGTAAACCCCCAATAGTATTAATTCAGAGGAGGAGGAGAAGAGAGTCATCGAGTTTTTTTCCAAGCAGATTATGCCACGCTCAACCACGTTGTGTGGACATGCTGCAGTAGCCTCCTCGCCCAGCATGCCGGAGTGTGAAGAACGATCCTTTTATATCCACAGCATGACTTGGCCAACTTTAAAACGCAACAACTAAAAACTCCAACGTCCTTCTGTCAGTTTAACTGCTAATTTGCAATGGATTCGGTTACACTTCCCGTTTAAGGCAAGTTCTCCCTGAGCGCCGGGTAAGAAATCTTGGGCAAGAGGAAGCAGCAACCACCAAAGAATTAAAAACAAGAAAAAATTTACAAATCTCACCCACAATTTGGAACAAGAATCAGGATCCCTCCCGCTACCCCCTAACTCAGGTCTGCAGCAGGAGGACAGCTGCATCCTGGCAGTCTCGATGGATCCTGGTGGAGGTCCACCCTGAGGCTAAAAAGAATGCACTGTGAGGGTGCCAGGCATCCAGGAACAGAGCAAGGAAGTCCCCTCCTTTCCCTGCCATCTCTAAAGATGACTCAGAGGTAGGTGAGGCACAAAGGATGCCGTTCTCTACCAGCACACAGAGAAGAGACTCGCCCTCTGCCTGGACAAGGAGCATCTCCTGGGATAAATTCACACCCCAGATCTCCTGACCCAGATGCTCTGGCAAGTTCCCATACAAGATGGATGGATCACTACAGCGTTGTTCCCTAGGCCATCTCTGTGGCCATCTCTATGGTCCACCAACCCACCTTAGAAACCTCTCCCTTAAGTCTCAAAGGAGGCCATGTGAAGAGAATCTCAAGCATTAGAAGTTGATTGCAAAATGAGATGATAACTGAACTTTATAAACCACATGAGAACAGACTGACTTATTTAGGACTTTACAATTGATGAAGTTCCATGGGTTGGTAAAAGCAGTGTCAGGACCATAATTAATCAGGATTGAAGCAGACACACATTTCAGAAAGCATGAGCTCAACCACCCTGTGCCTCTCTACTCACTCTCAACTGTACTTTAAAGCAGCTTTTCTCTCACTTCCCCCCCACCCCTGCCTTTTCTCTTATGGCAACAAAAGGCAATTGAGTAGCATCACTCAGCTACTGGTCCCTGTGGGTACCAACCACTAAACTAGTTAATCAGAGTTTTATCAGAAACATCATTTAATTAACTATTGGAGAAGAGTTACTCAAAGGTGGCTATTTTGCTTCCTCCTGGTGCTATGGTTGGTCATGTGAAAGAAGTGTGCCTTCCAGCAAGGCCTTGACTGGGTAGAAATCTAGGTATGAATTCACCCCAAAGACTGGATTCAGGCTCAGCAGAAACTGCTAGTAAAATGAACTAAGCATTGCTTTCACTGCTCTGATCCCACCAGGCTGCCATTGCTCATAACCCTCTGTGCGCCCTTCCATGCACTGGCTACCACTACCACACAGCCCAGGGAAGGTGACAAGGTACAACTCCAAGATAGACACAAGAGCACAAAGGTTTGGTTTATCTGAACCAGTAAGCAGTGAAGATATGAAGACAGGAACTGGTGATAACTGGTCCTGTGGAATCCCAGAGATACCCTGAAGAAAAAGGGCTGGAGTGTGTATGTACATGTTAACTGTGTGAAGGAAAGGTAGTAGTAAAAGAATCATCTTCTCAAAGCCTCTTCAAGAGGCATCACCTCTACCTGCCACCTCTTTGCATCCTTCTTTGATCAGCACAGAACAGAAAACATGAAACACTTGAGTCAAAGCATCAGCCTCCCTTACAAAACCACTCTGCTGTTTGAGTTTCCCCAGCGGTCAGGCTGCAGCCCAACAGCAAGAGGCACCTAGTGACCAGCCCCAGGACAAACATCGTGCTGGGGTGACAGAGGAGCCTTTGCCAGAACCCACAGCAGATGCTGGCTGAGGTAAGCGAAGCTCCTGCCTTCACATACACAAATGTTTTATTTTAGAAGAGACAGGTTTGTGATGATGTTGCCCTTGGGCTTCTGGGATTTTGTTTGTTTGTTTTTTTAAATAATTTAGCGAGTTATGCCTCCATGCAACATACGAAGGTGATTTGATGTGGTAATTGCCTACTATATTTGACAAGGTAATTAATGTAGCAAAATACCACTGTACAATGTGTAAATGTAGTCTGCCATCGTTCAAACACGCGTCTGCTTAGCAAACTGCTCTGCTCGTGAAGAAAAGAAAGGCATGGAAAACTCCCACCCGTGTGTGTTCTGCCATCTAGAAAGCGAATGGACTGACCTCCAGCTTTAGCTACGCTCTTGCCCCAACAGACGTTCTCTTGCAGGGCCAAAGGACTCTAAAAATTAATGAAAGAAAATCAGCAACTTGAGTAGAGGACTTCACAGAGCTCTTTAATGCCTCAGCTAAAAATGCCTGCGACTTGGATGTCAACCTTTGCTTGCAGCTCCAGTAAAAAATAACCTTGAAACCTGTTTTCTTTTCAGAAATTCCACGGTAACATGTCAGACAGATCCACCTGGAACGAAGGTCTGCACCGCTCAAGGAAAATGAAAACCAGCAGCAGCACTGAGGAGATGCTTGAAAGTTTAAATGCTCTGATGACTTTGTCTCTAGCTAAAGCCATCAGAGCATGCAGTGACATCAAGGAGAAGTCAAAGACCCACGTGCAAAACTAAACAGTAACCAACAGGAACAAACTTAGTGGTGTAAATATTACTAGTGCTAAGCGAGTACAATACTGTTAGGTACCCAAGACATTCAGTCTATGTGCTTGCACCTATGGAAAATACAACTACGATCTTGACTTGGGTTTGAGGTGCTCAAAAGCAAACCAGAAGCCTTCCCTAGTCATAGCTAGGTCTTCCCTGAGTTATCCAGCAGGGTAACAGCCTGGATTGCTGCTCCTGCTGTTTTCATGTGAGAATGTTCCTGAACAGTTTATGGTTTGAAATAATCGTAGAATCCTCATGGTTGGAAAGGACCCCCAGGACCATCAAGTCCAGCCCTCATCCTAACATTTCCCCAACCCCTAGACTATGGCCTTAAATGTTTTATCTACTTGCTTTTTTTAAACAATCACAGGGGTGGTGACTCCACCACCTCCCTGGGCAGCCTGTTCCAGTGCCCAAAATACAGTGTAAATCTGTTTGCACATAGAGACTAGGAAAGAATAAGGTAACAACACGAGGATGCATGTCACAAACCCGAGCGATGCAAAAGCAGAGGTCTCCAATCTCTTATGCCATATTTATCTGTTAACCCTATGCTGCTTTTTATGGACTGTATCCTCAGTAACCTCTTCACAGGAAACCCAGTAAACTGTTCTGCTACCTTCACTGCCAAAGAAACCCTTGGAAACACAGCAAGGACCTGCTGGCTGAAGGTATTTTTAAGTAGCTCTGCCTCCTCACTAGGGGTAATTTCACTGCAGTAACCACTACACACACACACCAGAAAAACTCTTGAATCCTCCCAAACAAAAAGGAAGGCTTGTGTGATGAGTACTAGGCAGTATCACAGCCAAGCCAAACTCCTCCCACCCTTAATTCAAAGAGCTGTACAGAAGTGCTTTCAGAAGGCAGCCCCCAAAGAAACACTTGAGAGAACATCAACCCGTTTCTTCTTAACCAGATGCAACCCACTTCACAGTGCTTGTTCCTCTGCTGTAGAAAATGAGCCTTACACTGGGACACAGGTGCTCACGAGGAGATGGGCTAAATGTACAAGGACATCTTTCCTGTGGCTTCCTTACCCCTTTCACAAGAAAATGCTTCTTTAAGGCATCCTTGCCCAGAGCAGTGGGACACCAGCAGGGCTCATTGCCCAGCTCCTGGGTGTAGCTAGCGATACAGACAGACTCCCCTGCCCAACAAACCCACAGGGGCCATCGTGGGTCTCATCAGCCTGACCAAGCTGCATCCAGCATGTCCCCTTCATTTCCTTCCACCCACCCTCCCCTTCCTCCTTTTCAGCACCCAGGACCCCCCCACTTCCCAGTGAGGCACCTGCCAGGGGAAACGTGATCCCAGCTCCTTTCACACCCTAGCATGAAGCAGTAGATGGAAGAAAAACCCTCTCCTTCCCAGAGGTTATTCTACTACTGGTAGTTTGGATTTTAATTAAGTGAAGGTGAGAAAGAAAACCCAACTTTTGACAGAACTGGGGAAAAGTAACAAATAATAGGGAAATAAACCCAGCGCTTTCTGTGAGGGACACACATTGGAAGGACTCAGCAGGCTAGAAAGTCTTGGCTTATAGTTGAGTACAGCAGCTGCCAAGCTCTCCCTCAGACAGGGAAAGCTATGCCACTGCAGCAGCACTGGATCTAGCAGCACTGGATCTAACAGCACAACTAGAAGCTGGGATTGGATGAGTTGAAAGGCCCTTCCTAACCACTGCTCCTGATGCAAAAGGAAAGGACCCACCATGGGACACCTGTGAAACAACCAAGCTGGTGAACTTGAGCTCCTCACATCTGCCTGACACAGGTGCGCTGGTCACTCAGAGCAATCACAAGTCCTGCTGGCTGGTGATAATGTCAGTATCCATGTCTGCTCCGGTGCAAGAGCCTCAAGAACACCCAAGAGAGCTTGAAGAGGCAAGCTGAGAAAGCTTCTCTATTAGCACACCTTCATAAAACTGAACTAAAGTGTTCACATCTGACAGTGAGGAAGGAGGTACCTTAGAGCAGCTGCAACTCTGAGATTGCACTCACTCACATAAATGTAAACATTAAGGCTATTTTCTCATTATATGGAGGGCCGAAATCTCTCACAAGCCCTGCCTTTGGAAAGAGTACCACCCTCTGCACTCTCTCCTCTTCGATACTTCTACCCATTGCTTTAGATGCAAATAAACCACCTCAGGAAAAACACATCACCGCACTTGAACCTATCACCAACACTTCAGGGATCACACAGAACGATCCTGGCAAGTGGCTGAGAAGCCGGTAGAGCTCGGCAGCACTTTGTATTTCACAGAAAGAGCCCCTCCTGGAACGAATGGAGATGGAACCAAAAACTCATTCCTTACGGGGGTCTTTTTCCCCCACAAGAGCGAAACCGCTTCACACGTAATTAAGGTGCACATGGAGAAATGTGGGGGGTTTTCCCAGCACTTTAATTATTGATCAGGTATGGCGTTGTTTTACTGTGTGAAATGCTTGATTTACAGAAAAGCTTCGTCTTTCAGAAGTATAATTGCAGCCTCCATTCAATTATTCCTCCTAGCAGTAACTAACGAGAGCTTGGCTAAGTCACTGCAAACGCTGCTTTCAGGCAGTGAGAAAATTCACTCTTGCATCTCTCTCCCCTTTGCTCCCCTCCTGAGCCCTAACTATGTTGTTTTCTTACAATTAATTATTTAGGTGGTTCCAGTAACGATCTATTATTACTGCTGTACAGTCACACAGACAGGAGCCGAGCGGTGATACAATTCATCGCTGTTTCGTTTCGCCTAGGACTTGCAAGTGCCTGAGAAAAGGAATTGTCCTCCAACTGAAAACTTGCTTAAACTTAGCGATTCAGCACTTCAGTGTTATTTTTTTAGGACGTAACCAGCAATAAAAGATCGCTATAAATACGTTCTCCCTATATTTGTGCGCTGCGTAAATACACTTTAATGGTGGTAATTGAAATTTGAATAGGATGCCAACACCTCAGGCAGACTGACGCGACATTTAATTTATACAATTAAACACGAGGGTGGGGAAGCACTAAACAAACAATGTTTGTTAGTTGTATGTTTTACACAAGACCTAGTTTCACAGTTTATCTGTCCTGGGTTGGGTTTGGCAGGGTAACGTCTCACGAAGCACACAATTAGCCCCCGGTGAGTCTGGCACCAGGGAACTGGTGAGATGCTCACCATGGCCACCAAGGCACAGGGACCCTGAACACCCAGACAGAGCTTGGCAGAAGGAATCATCCCTTCGTGGGGTCTGAGATGAACCCAAGAGCAAAAAGCCATTTTAAACAGGGCGAGTTTGCTTCAGCAGCTCGCCAAGTACGAGATGGTACTTGAGTTCCCTCCAGCTGACAGGCTCCACACCGGACTCTGCACAACGTGACATTTCTCAAGGCCCAAAAGGCAAATCCTGCCAAAACAACTCATGGAATTAGATGTGGAAGGTGCCAGGTATGTAACAAGTCACCTAGCCATGGACTATCACTTAACTGCGAAAGCCAACACAGCACTGCACAAGTAGTTTTCCCTACAGCAATACAACCCAGCACAGTAGAAAGTCAGGCTCTGACTCTTCTGTCCATACCAGAGCCAAGAAGGACACAGACAGTATAGCCCCATGTTTTAAAGCTGAGCAGATTCAGGTCCTCTCATCCTAGAGGAAGACTACCCTTAGGAGGACATGCTGGGAGATTTGGGGTTATTCAGCCTGATGAAAAGAAGGCTACAGGGAGATCCTCTAGTGACCTTCCAATCCCTGAATGGGGCTGCCAGAAGGCTGGGGAAGACTGTTCCCAAGGGCAGGCAATGAGAAAGTCATGGTTTGAAGCTGGAAAAGGGCAGAGTGAGGCTGGACAGAAGGAAAAAGGTCTGGAATCTGAGGATGGGGGGGATCCCTGTAACAGGCTGCTTGCAGAGGTGGTGGAGGCTCCATCCTTGGAGCCATTCAAGGTCAGGCTGGATGGGGCTGTAGGCAATCTGGTCTGGTGAGCGATGGCCCTACTTATTGTAGGGCAGTTGGACTAGATGCCCTTTGGAGGTCCCTTCCAACCCTCTGATTCTGTGATCCCACCAGCATGCCCTCTTCAGATCAACTATTTCTTGTGGTCTGTTTACTCAACACATACAATCCGTCTGACCACCGATTCACCAGAGCACAGCAGACTGCCCGTATAAATGCAGAACACATCTTCTGTTGAACAGTGTCCAAGAGCAATGCCTGTAATTAATGGAACTACAACCACTGCTACAGGAAATGGAGAAAAAAAGTCAGCTTTCTACACTGATGCAATTCCATCCTTCACCCGAGCGCAGAAAACTCAGTCCGATGTGGCAGAGGGCTAGTGCATATACACATACGGGCAAGCAATATTTCTACCATTTCTATATAACCTAAGGACATTTCTAATGCATATTAAAACTGCTTAGTGAGGGGGTTTATTCTCTTTCCGAATCTGCACTACACAGCCCATCAGCATTACATCAGCTTTAACGTAACCCAGATTACAAATCAGGTATCTCCCTCGGTAGCACTGTGTCTCTGGAAAAAAACAGGTGCTATATCCAGGCATGCATATGGGCAACCATTATCATATGAAATATGCACGCGGTTATGGGCAAGGTGGAACGGGAGGTGAATACGAGAAAAACACTGGCGGAGCCAACAGAACCCTCTTCACACAAAAAGCGTGAGAAGAGAACAAAATCTCAGGGTGCCTTGTATGAGCAAACCAGTCTTCAGACATGAAAACACGCATGGGTGGTACTGCTGCCAAAAGCAAAACCTGCGTGACCTTTCCAGGAGAGGAGGATTTTGGTACAAGGCTCTCTCAGGATAAGATATGATCTGCAGGTTTAAAGAGACGTCGTGGCTCTAAAACCGCACCATCTTCCAGTGTGACTTATTCTGCTTTACAGTGACTTCAACAGATGTTAAAATTCAGCTGATCTTACAAATCTGGTCCCACCAAATCACAGCACCCAATAGCAAGCACTCTCACTGAGAGCAACCTTTGCTGAGGGGTACACAGCACCCATCACTCCGTACCAGGCTGGAGACCCATATGCCAACTAAAAACAGGTTACAGTACTTCCCAGTCATTTGAATCACAGAATCATTAAGGTTGGTAGAGATTTAGCAGATCAAGAGAGGTTCTTCTCCCCCTCTACTCTGCACTAGTGAGACCGCATCTGGAGTATTGTGTCCAGTTCTGGGCCCCTCAGTTCCAGAAGGACACAGAGCTGCTGGAGGGTGTCCAGCGTAGAGCAACAAAGAGGATGAAGGAAGTAGAACAGCTCCCTTCTGAGGAAAGGCTGAGGGAACTGGGTCTCTTGAGCTTGGAGAACAGAAGGCTGAGGGGTGATTTCATTCATGTCTATAAATCTGTGAGGGGTGGGTGTCAGGAGGATGCAGCCAGGCTCTTCTCAAGGTCATCTGGTGATAGGACAAGGGGCAGTGGGTGCAAGCTGGAACAGAGGAGGTTCCATATCAATAGGAACTGGTTCCCAATGAGGGTACCAGAGCATGGGAACAGGCTGCCCAGGGGAGTTGTGGAGTCTCCTTCTCTGGAGACATCCAAGACCCACCTGGATGTGTTCCTGTACAACTTGGTCTAGGTGATCCTGCTGTGGCAGGGGGATAGGACAGGATGATCTTTCAAGGTCCATTCTGATCCCTAATGGTTCTATGAACCATCTCCCCGACTTCACCCTACCCACCAAACCTTGTTCCCTAGGGCCACATCTATGTGTTTTTTGAACACCTCCAGAGACAGTGACTCCACTATCACCCCGGGCAACCTGTTCCTACCCCTGACCACTCTGTCAGTCAAGACATTTTTCCTGATGTACTCACAACTTGAGGCCTTTGTCTAGTGACTTGGGAGAAGACAGACCCCTACCTCTCTAAATCCCCATTTCAGCTGGTTGTAAAGAGCAATAAGGTCTCCCCTTAACCTCTTCTTCTCCACACTAAACAACCCCAGTTCTCACAGCACCCCTCATCAGACCTATCCTCCAGGCTCTACATCAGCTTCAGTGCCCTTCTTTGGACCTGATCAAGCACCTCAGTGTCCTTGTATTGAGGTATCCAAAACTGAACTCAGTAATTGAGGTGAGTCCTCGCTAGTGCTGANTGTCAAATCAGCACCCCCAGGTCTTTCTCCACTGCAGCCACTCTTTCCCAAGCCTGTAGCATTGCATGAGGTTGTTGTGTCCACAAAACCCTTGCAGAAGTCTCTGCAGTAGATGGTTGCGCCTTGCTACTGAGAATGTGAGTAAGCAGCTAACTCCACAGAGCTGGCATCATCAGTCAGATTCACTGGCACGCAATAACAAACTGAAGCAAATTGAACATAGCAACTTTACCCATTATTTTACCACAAAGCACCTTTAATCCTGTCTTAGTCCTACCTCCTGCAGTGCCTTGAATATATCACAATCCCAGAATGTTAGGGATTGGAAGGGATCTCGAGAGATCATCCAGTCCAATCCCCCTGCCACAGCAGGATCCTCTAGATCCAGTCACACAGCAACAGTCCAGGTGGGTTTGAAACATCTCCACAGAAGGAGACTCCACAACCCCTCTGGGCAGCCCCTTCCAGGGCTCTGTCATCCTCACTGGGAAGAAATTTCTCCTCATATTGATGTGGAGCCTCCAACGTTCCAGCTGACACCCGTTTCTCATTGGATGACAATGAGGAGAGCCTGGCTCCTTCCTCCTGACACTCACCCTTTCGATATTTATAAACATTAATGAGGTCACCCCTCAGGCTCCTTTTTTCCAAGCACATTATTATTTTTTTTGAAACTCAGGATTATTTTTGTCTTTGCATCTTTCACAGAAAATGAAGTCTCATCTTCCTTAATCCTTATCGTATAAATACGTTCAGCTTTATCACCAATAACTACGCTCAAATCCTGCTTGGATGATTTATCAATGTTTCTGGGTTTCAAAACCATAAAAAGCTATCACCTAATTTTTCACTGCTAACATCCTATTTAAAAATCCTTTCAGAGTTGATTTTTTAAAAGCCAGCTGCCCTGCCTGCTTGAGGTTTTTTTGCTGGGTGATCTTAGAGGTCTTTTCCAGCCTCACTAATTGTGTGTGTGTGTGTGATTCCCCCCTTTTCCTTTCTCTGCCATGAACTAGAATAACTATATCTCCGGGCTTTCTTAATTTAAAGGGTCGAGACGATGAGCGTTACAACTCCCGAGCTTCAGCAACTTTCTTCAGCTCCAAGAGCAAAACAGCTCCCCGTGAACACCCCGTGGCCTCAACCAACCTTAAGAGAAAAGAGCATTAAGTTTATTAAACTGGAAGGTAACTGTTGACACATAACTTGCTTTCAAGGGGTCCTTGGCAAGAAAGTGGCTGCAGTTACAACAAATTAACAGCATACAATAAAAACGCCATAAACATGCAGCATACATAATAAATCCAATCAAGTCGAGAAGTCGCACAGATAAAAATGACAAACGGCCGCTGTCTCTGGGAATAAAAAAACCTACACATTTCTCCAACGCCGCCGTTCATCACGGCAACATGCTTTTGCCCCTAAAACTCAAATACAAATTAAGTGATTTTAATACGAACAACATTGTACGTAGTATATTTACTTTCTTGTTTCTCCCCCCTCCCTTCTTTCTGAGCTTGCGGGATCAGGGAAACTCTCTCGGGCAGAGCCTCCTCGGGGCTGATTTGCTTTTTAAAAGGTCTGCGCGGCGTTGCCCGTGTTTATACAGATGTTGGCTGAGCGATGGTCGGCGAAACACAACGAGTATCCCTGAACTGACACAACACAAACACCACGGTACTTATGGCGAGACTGTTGCTCTGTAATTTATTGGCTGACTGCATTAATTTCCTGCATCTGATCTGGTTCTAATTCTAGCTGCTGAGGTTGGGATCTGAAATTTGTAGCCCAACACGAGGCCCTTTAGAGAGAGTCTGAGCAGCACACGCTGAATTCCAGCTCGCAGGAAAAGAGGCCATCCCAAAAGGGAGCACACGGAGGTGAATTCGGGTGCGTTCAGCATCTGGATGTCTTTACTGCCAGATTCGAGACCTTCCTGCTAGCGAGGAGCAACTTGGCAAGGAGCAGCTTTGAAGCCTCTGTCTGCTGTACCTGCAACGGTGCTGAACAAGGAGCTTTGCAGTGGGAAGGCTCCCGCAGAAGAGGGAAATCTAACAATCCCACATGCAAGAATAATTAAAGAGAAATAAAATAGAGTGCTTTACCTGCAGAAACTCCTTGTTAATCAAAGCGGGGAAACAAAGGGCTCCCTTAAAAAAAAATCACCTCTCTGGTAGGTGTAATAGCAGAAGTGAATTATAACAATTAAAAGTCATTAAAGAGAGTAATTAAGAAAAACTGTTTAGATAACAATGACTTTCTTAAATCCTCGCAGCAGAGGCTCCACGCCGTTACTCATTCTTTTGCACTCAACTCTCCTAACTCGAGAAGAATAGTGGATTTTTCGGGTTTTAGCCACCCCAAAGAGCACAAAAGCGAAAGCCATAAATCCTGCGCTAACTCCAGCTGTTAAATGTTGGCATTTTGTCTTCAAGAAAAAAAAAAGTAGTTCAAAATCTGTTTCCTTAAACCAAGGAAATGTGGAAAAAGGCCATCCTGCCAGTGGAAACATTCAACAGCAGAAAGCTCACGCTGCGGTTTCTTGCCGAGGCAGCAAACTTCTCTAAAAGGGAAGTTACTGCCAACTCAAATACTGTTTGCTTTCACACCCAAGAACAAACTGTGTGCATGGTGAAGGCTTCCTGAGGGCTCAATGCAGCTGGAGCATGCTGAATAAAGGTAACTAATGTCAAAGCTACTGTAAACTCGTTCTCATTTTTCTATCAGCAAGCTATCGTCGATGGAAACAAGACTATTATTCTGCCATCCTTCCTCTAACTGAAAAACAACAACCACCACCACACAACAAGGAGAGAAAAATGAACCGTTAGTTACCCTCATCTTAGCCCCCTCGTTTATTGTGTAGGGTATTTTCTTGTCGCTGTTTCTAAGCTGAGGGGGCTTGTTTGCCAAACTCTCCCCTGCCCTTCAGAGGGGAAAGGGGACAGGTCAGGCTGAGCTTCGCAAGCACAACAAGGATGGATTTCCAGGGCTGAACACAATATGCAGCAAGGTTCCTCTCCCCGAGCAGGAAATGCAAAGGGAGGGTTTCACTGCAACTTGACAAATTAGAGGCAGAAAGCCCTGCCAAAGCAAACACAATTACTGGGAGGGCTCAGCTCTAACGAAGATGACAGTTGGATGGGTGTCCTGGCACAGCCGGGGACGGTCACACCACTGTTCCACAAGTGGGGTGTGCGTTTACTCGCTGGAGTATCAGTGCGGAGCTGGGAAAGAACTGCTTCTCCGGGGTAAGAGCAGGTAGTGGCATCCCCATCTGGAGTTCCTCGCCGCGCGCACTATTAGAAGTACTATCATCTTGAAAAATGCGATTGAGAGAGTTCTTTTCCTCCTCGAGAGCACGCCTCAAAGTTAAAAGCCTGGACTATTGCGTTAACAGAGAAGGCTTTTTCCCCCCCCTCTCCTTGCTCATAAAAGAAACCCGAGAATGTGGGGCTATTGTGACAGCGTAAGGTAATAGCCGTTTCATCGACGATCCCACTTTGAAATCAATAGTTATATTATTTGGAAATACAATGAAGGAAGGAATTAAGATTCTTGTAACATCTAAGGAAAAAAAAACCCAACACTAAACATTATCAAATCCTGCCTTCCCTCTTGTAGCCAGCTGGCATACCCAGAATCAAACACAGTTAATCATTTAAAGGAAGAATCCTTTTCAAAGTGGAAAAATCACACTGTTTATTCCAGAACTCCTACTCAATACTATTTTTTTCTGTGTACTAGTGCCTAACACAACACGCTGAAATGGCATAAGGCATAAATGCATCTTTATGAAAGAAACCATGAGCCTCAGCAAACGGATGAGTCTACTTCAGAGTCAACTCTCTGGCCTTCAACTGAGCTCAGGACAGGGCTGATGTGGAGACGGCACCACCCTGACCTTTCCCACCTCAACACACGCCCTTACAGCCGCACAAAGTTAGCGGCCTGCCGTCTCCCTAGGATTGTGCCACAGCAAAAGGGTCCGAAGAAAAAGTTATGACACTCAGCATTAAGCATTAGCCCCCGCACACGGGAAGGAGAAAAGCTAATCTTGCCTTTCGAAGAAGGGAAGATAAGAATTTGTCAGCTCTTCTCTGATAACAGAGCTGCGAAATAAAGATGCTTCTCGCCAGGGCCCCGCGATGATTGATGCTGCATCGGCTCCCTCCTCCATCACTCCCCTACCTTGTCTGGTCGCCGGTGGAAAACCAGGCAGCCACGGACACGCAGGCAGTTCTTGCACCTTCTCGGGCCACAATCCTCCAGTGCCGGGCGGCTGCCAATGTCCTTGCAAACCGCCGGTAAACAGGCCACAAGGTTCAAGTTAACTGCAGAGCGTTACTACACTGAACATCTGGTCATGAATGAACGGATTGCCCACTAACTCTCAGCGTTGGGCAGCTGATGAAAAATTCAACATTTTCCTTGTTGGCACAGTTGTTTTGGAGAATTCTCTAGAGCTTCCTGAATTATATTAAGAAAATTTCACTGCAGCAATCTATATCTGTGAGAACAGCTGGTGTTGAAAGGGATCTGCTGCACTCGGTGTGCTGGGGGACCTCCTGTTGGATCATGCCACTCTTACTACATTTGTCCTTGAAAACTTAGCTCCGCTGTGAGGACCTACAGACAGGACTGGGAAACTTGGACGACGCAGGGCAAAGAACTGAAAGGCTGAGTTAGGAAGGGCAGCTGGGCAAGAGGGGAAAAAGCTCTCCAGGTCAGACAGAGATGCTCTGCATCGCCGCTCGCTCAAGAGCTCAGCTAAGGCAGGTCAGGCTCTATTCTCTAAGACACAAAGTTAAGGTTTCTCGCCGCTTTCGTTCTCTCTCCCAGTATTGTTTCAGTGATAAACTCTGGGTCAAAAAGCCGAAACGCCTCTGCACAACAGAGATTTCCCTCCCTGCAAAGTCCCTCATCGCGCTGCGCCCCGCCGGTTGCACAATTAAAACCAGTTCTACACCAAGCACTGAACTCGGCTACAACTACAAATTGAGAAACCAACTAAGAAACAAGAGGGGGGTTGGAGGGGGGAGCCAGTGTTCAAGCTAGAGCTCAAAAATCCCCCCCAATGTGAAAACTGTGTTCATTTCAGGACAATAAATTTGACTTTTAAATCTTCAAATGTTTTAAAGAAATTAAGTTCTTGATAGCGCGATGGTGTAATAATAAAACGTGTATATCTTCTTTCTTAAGGAAGTGGTAAACTTAAGTCAAGCTAAATTTAGGCTATTATCTATGCAGCATAAATTTCACTTCTGTGTATAAATGCTAACTTGCATATTTCTCCATGGTAACTAAACTATGATTAAAACAACA
This sequence comes from Upupa epops, assembly GCA_013397515.1. Taxonomy (NCBI): domain Eukaryota; kingdom Metazoa; phylum Chordata; class Aves; order Bucerotiformes; family Upupidae; genus Upupa; species Upupa epops. Next base: position 1,800,058 of record VZRI01001965.1, read on the forward strand.
GTGAAACCAGCCTTTAAAGCCACCTGTTTAACTAGGAACAACCTAATTTACAAAAATACTTAAACTTAGAAATTTCATGGGAATCTAGATCACGTTCCCCCCCCCTCCATCCAGCAGAAAGCTCACTTTTCCATGAAGGCATAATTGTAATATAGTTGGATCGGGTCGGTAATCATTCTCTTCTCTTTATTTCCACCTCCCTTTTTATTTTTTCAAACAAGTGTAATTTTTTCATGCATTGTTCAGCCTAACACAAGTGGTATTTAAGATTATAAAGAATAAGTCTCTAATAACCCTTTCCGAAAGGGAAGTTATTTTGCTCCTTTGAAGGGATTAATTTACCTAGAAAGTATCTTCGTGTTTTACAAAAGGAACAAACGAAAGACATTAGAAAATCCCTAAACTGAAATTCCCGTTAGAGACACTAAGACACCTTCAAACCTCTTTTTTTTTTCCCTTTCCTGTTGTGATATCCTTGTCATTTACTAATGAAGAAAAGGACTGGTTTTATGGGTCAAATGAAAGGAATAATTATACTAAGACCCAGAATACTAAAAATGTAGGTACAAGCAATATTTTCTTATTTAATTACCAAGCGTAAAAATAGATTCCAATATGAATCATTTTGAACCGTAGAATTAAATTTAGTCTTTTAAATACCAAAAAAAAACCCCCAACCTCACCACCAACCTCTCTTCGAAGCAGAAATCATAATAGGTTGGGTTTGGTGTGAAATACATGACTCATGTTCACGACACAGATCTAAAAATGCCTCGTATTAAAACTTTATTAAGAATAAAAAATTGATCGCCGGTTTTGTGTCGGCTGGCTCTCACATGATGTAATACCTAAGGCCAAATCTTTTAAGTAATGATGAGTGAAGTAGTTTCACAGTAACACCTCATAAAATGTTCAGAGTCCATTTCATTTGCACTTGCCCATCCAATGTCATCTACAAATGTCTGACGGATGCTAATTAGCTAACAATGGCATTAACATAATGCCTACAAAAATCGACATTAAAACCTATCCCTGCTATTAACAGTACTGAAAGGATGACAGAGTAGAGCTCCAAGTCATAACCAACATGGCAAGAGTGTTCCCAATGGGAAAGGAGGATCCACAGTGTCTGAGCAGATACAAAAATCCAGCCCTGGGTGTGCAGAGATTTCAGAGGCAGCTGGGCTTTACCCCTGCAGATAACCTCATGGAGCTCAACTGGAGTTGTCCGGTTTGTATGACACAAAGTTAAAGCAAAGATGGAAATCAGACTAGCTTAGCAGCAAACTAGCTGTAAAGATGAGGACCTCCACTAAGGTATGGTTTGGACCGACAGCAGTCCTCATCCCAGGCTCAAGCATTTTCTCATTCTCTCCCCAGTGTTGCCTCTGTTCTTTCAGATGAGGACTCCCTAAGGAAAAGCCCATTTGCTCTCAAGGACCAACGCACTTGTAAAATACATAGCAGAGAATCATTAGGGACTGGAGGGAAACTCAAAAGATCATCTAGTCCAGTCCCCCTGCCACAGCAGGGTCGCCAAGACCAAGTCGCAGAGGAACATGTCTACATAGCAGAACCCCACCTGAACCTCACCAGACTCTCACTTGTCCCAGCATCACAGGCTCTGAATCACACTCAACCAAGAAAGGCAGAAACCCTCAGTTCTTGCCCCAAGTTCTTTGTTCTCAAGAGCTGTCAAGATTTTGTCAAATGAACAGTTTCAGTGCCTTTATGTAACCAGTCTGTCTCCTCTTCATTTCACTGCAGAGGTCTTTCCAGAAGACAACCGGAGAAAGAAATACTAAAACAACAAAATCTCAAGTATTGAGTGAGTGATTTCAGGCTAAGAAGGCAGGACCCACATATAACTCTGTTTAAAAAACTATCCAATTCCAGTCTCTGCCTCCAAAATGCTACCTGGTTCACAGCCAGACCACTGAACACCAGTGGCCATGAGTCCTTCAGGAGGGGAACTCAGTTCCAGACAACAAGAGGAACATTTGTAAGGTGAAACAGGTTGGGGGAAATTGGGCAGGAGGACTGGAGCACGTCATGAACACCATGACTAAGGGGAAGCAGCCCCCAAGGCCTTCCACCAATGAGAATTCAAGGCATCCATAAACTTCTTGATGCTTCCTTAGGTACAGTACAAGACGACAAGTTGTGCCCTTGAACTCAGCCCTTGTGAGGCCTCAAGTCCTGCGTTCATTCTGTGCACCTCATTATAGGAAGGGCATGGAGATGCTGGAATGGATCCAGAGTATTGCTGCAAGCTCCTGAGGGGTTTAGAGAACCAGTCGTGTGAGGAGAGGCTGAGGGAGCCGGGCAGGGTTAGTTTGGAGAAGAGGAGGCTGAGGGGGGACCTCAGTGCCCTCTACAACTCTCTGAGGGGAGGTTATGGAGGGGTGGGATTTGCCTTTTCTCCTTGGTGCCTGCTGACAGAAGCAGGGGCACTGCTCTGCAGTTGAAGCAGGGGAGGGTTAGATTGGATCTGAGGCAGAGATTCTTTGCAGCCAGAGTGGCTGGGCACTGGCAGTACCTTCCCAGGTTGGTGGTGGAGTCCCCATGCCTGGAGGTGTTGAAGAACCATGGAGCCATGGTGCTTCACACTCTGTTCGAGTGGCAGCAGGGAGGGGGTCAGGTTGTGTTTGTCAGTCTCTCAGGGATTGAGGTTTGTTGGTGTGGGGATGGCTGGACTCGGGAATCTAGGAGGTCCTTCCCAACCAGGATTATTTGTGATTCTGTAGAAGCCAAATAACTGGGGAAGCTGGGTCACAACTGATGGATCAGCAGTGCTGGTCCCAAAAGAGTTTTCACAGTATTACAGTAATGATAAGGTTGGAAAAGACCTTAGAGATCATTCAATCCGACCTAAATCCAAATAAACAAAGTAAACCTAACATCTAACATCTAGATCATGCCACTCAGCACTTCACCCAGAGTTCTCCTGGTTAGACCCATCAAGTCCATCAAGAGACTGCACTCAAACTGGGCATTTTAGTGCTCTGATCTGTTGCTACAGATCTCTTCCACCCTTCAAAATCAACCACTTGAAAAGCTGATGTAGCCCTGTTACACTAATTAAACTTTGTTTTGCATCAGAGTCCTGCATTTGCAGTGTGTGTACAGTATGTAAATTATACAAATTACAAGAAAAGTTGATTAGCGTAATTCAAATCTCAGCGCAGTTACTAAAATTAACAGCGAATACAAATTACACAGAAGCACTTCAGCTCGGCTGAGGAGCCCTACACACAGAGCAGGCTACCAAAATCACTCAAGTGGCCACCCAAACAAGCAAAATCAAGCAGTGAGAATACTGCAGATGACCTTTCTCAGGGAAATGATGTCCCGAAAAAGTAACTCTCATCCAGCCTTAATAATTCAATGCAGCTATCTGTCTGGGTTACGTGTTTCAGCGGTGTCTGCAGTGTTCTGTTTCCAGCTGAGACAGCCCTACTCTTTCCACTCGCAGCGTTTTCTTTCCATAGAAACAGGTGAGATTTCTTGTGTGAGGTGAAATAAGGAAGGTGCCAATTCTTAATGCTCGAAGGAGCACCGACAGGGATAAATACTTCTTTCTTCCTTTTTTTTTTTCTTTTATAAGGATACTGCAAGCTTTTGAGTCTGGGATCTCTGGATTCCAGGATTCCATCCTGGATTTTAATGGAATCCATGGATTTCCATCTTCATGGCTGGAAAGGACCTCCAGGACCATCAAGTACAGACCTCATTCCAGCATCTCCTCAACCCCTAGACCATGGCCTCAAGTGCTCTGCTTGTTTTTTAAACCCCTCCAGGGATGGGGACTCTGCCACCTCCCCAGGCAGCCTGGTCCAGTGCCCAACCACTCTCTCAGGAAAGAACTTCTTCCTAAGATCCAATCTAACCCTCCGCTGATGCAGCTTCAGGCTACTTCCCCTCATCCTGTCATTAGGAATTTGGGAGATGAGACCAGCAGCAGCCTCGCTACAACCTCCTTCTAGGGAGTTGTAGAGAGCAGTAGGGTCTCCTCTCCACAGAATGTGTGTGAGAATGTTCTTCTCTACACTAAAATAACCTCAGTCCCCTCTGCTGCTTCTCATAGGACCTGTTTTCTAGACTTATCACCAGCCTTGCTGCTCTTCTCTGGACCCACTCCAGCACCTCAATGCCCTTTTGAAACTGTGGTGCCCAAACCCATCTCATACCCCACAACACTTCTGTTCCAGTGGAAAGCTCTGCTGTTACTACTAAAGTTACAAAGAGAGGACCACGACTCTTCCTGCATTATTCATCCATAGCTCCTCTGCTTCAAGAGAAGCATCAAGGCCTCTTTCCAGCAACACAGCTCTCTACCCAGATCTCCTTCCCTTCCAAAAGGGATTTTCTGGTGAACCTGAGACAAGTTTGTCTGATTCCTGCTGGTTTTAATCCAGAGACAGAGATGTCTCCAGCTGCCTGCGCTACAAGATTCAGCAGTCAAAACATCAATGGGAATGCAAGAAGCTACCAGAGACCTAACACAGCGCTGCCTTGACCTCCTAAGTTCTTCCGAGCACCCAATCACCTGGAGATAATACAAAGTCAAGGAAGCAGAAGTCTCACAGGTAACAAAGAAAGATTAGCTGTACTCTGTCAGAGCAGACCTCTCCACACTAACCAGTTTGCCTGTCATTGCTCAACAGCGCAAGGCAACCCAGAACTGGTATTTCAGTTTGATTTCTATCACTAAAATGCCAAGCACGGTGCTTTGACAATGATTCCATGATGCCTGTAGCAACATGATGTATTTCTGTGGGAGAGGAAAGCAAGAGGGGTGTAAAAAAGGACACGGGGAAGGCAAAAAAGCATTTAATTTGGAAAACAACAACATTCTGATTGCGTTGGGAACAGGGTGAGGGGGAAAAAAACCCTCTCCTGACACAAAGGCCAAAAGAAAACAAAAATTGGTTTGAAAAATGCTGCTTTACAGTCATTAAGGTCGACTGTGTCCAAACCAGCCTGTTGGTTATCCCAGCCTTTGAGACAATAGTCCTTTTCCCAGCCTGCTAGCAATGATAAAGCTCTGGATTAAACAGGAAGACAGGAAATTCAAAGTTAACTTAAACACTATTCATAAGAGGGGATGGGCTTAACGGTTCAGATAAAATAACGAGTACAAAAAAATTCTATCCAAAAAAATCTCAGGCCAAAATCCGAGGAGAGATTCACGCAAAGGGCTGTGTTATATTTGAGGCTATTTTAGCCTCTTTTCCCCCCACCCCGCTCAGACTTCCTGTGCTCTACCGGCTTGAGTGGAAACCAGCATCGCCATAAGCTGTAAAATGAGGAGAGTGCCTAAGAGCAGCCCTGAATTCTTCAAATAAACCCAAATTCACAGCATTTCAGCAGACTTTCCAGACCACAAGAGATGTACATAGGCATTTCAGATATTTATCAGAAGCTGCTTCTCCTAACGTTTCTCTTGTTCCCTCTTCACCACCTGCCACATCCCACAAGCGAGACACAAGACATGTCTAAGTGAGACACAAGAAGACAAAGTGTAAAGACCCTTAAAATAAATAAGGGCAGAAGAGGTACTGAAGCCATAATTCCATCTCCCAGCCTGAATGTCTTGACTTCTGTGAGTTTAGAGCACAGTAAGAGCTGAGAGCAACAAAAGACAAGGAAAGGTGCTCTTCTGCCTTCAGGAGCTCCCCATAAATTCATAAGGCAACCTAATGACTATTGGTAATTAACAACATTCTATTCAACATCAAGAATGGTCTTGGTTAGAAGGGACCTCAGAGATCATCTAGTTCCATTACCCAGCCATGGGCAGAGACACCTCCCACCAGACCAGGTTGCCCAGAGCCCCCATCCAACCTGGTCACACACAGTTCTGACTGCAAGCAGACCAAACCCAGCTGTGCCTCAAAGCACAGGAGCTAGTACAGACACCCCGAGACTGAAACAACAGTGCGAGCAGACAGGCACAGCTCCTGCAGACAGGCAGCCCCAAGGACGACCTGTCGGTGGGCGGTCTGTGCTGCCAACGCAGCGGTGGAAAGCTGCCACGGCCACGGCCAAGTGCACGGCCAGACACACAAGTGAAAAAAGCCAAGCGCCGGCTCCACGTAAGGACCGGGAAAAGCATTGTAACACCGTTCCCATGGGACAGGGGCTGGCCACAGCTCCTCTGCAAACACGCCCGAGCTGCTCAGAGCAAAAGTTCAGAGCTAAAGAATAAATTATTTCCTCCTTAATTGCCCTTTCTTAGGCTTTGCCCCTTGCCCTTCACTTCCCCGCAGCCAGAGCCACCGCTCTGTGCACTCTGCTCCTTCCTGAGGTGCATCCACCTATTCTGGAAGGATGAGTGAAGACCAGCCGCGGGGTGGGGGGATACAGCTTGACTTGATGGAGTCACGCTGATCTACACGAGTGTTTTGCCTGCATCAAAACAAAGCTTATTAATATTCCACCACACTCGCTTCTCTTGTCAATTGCCTCAGTAACCCTTCCTCTTTCAGAAACCTGAGATCCTGTGACTTAACGTCATCTTAAGCCTCGCTCACGGAATTCAGGGGTTCCAAGTCATCCACTCCGCTTCTACATCATTATTCCCTTTAAACACCCGCTTTAACAGCCTTTTGAACTTTTTACGCTGTTTAAAGCCAAGGGTAAATTTGTACACAACAATAAAACACAGCGCTAATTCCTCATGCTCCTATGAGCAACTGTGTCACTCACACCGAGAGCCGCTGACTGTGGCGTTCGGGAGCTTTCGTTCCTATTTCACATCACTCAATTGAGCCTTCTGCAGAAAAGCTTTTAACAACCACATCTGGTCTTTAATAAATCACTGCACTTTGTCTTCCTGCCAAAACTCCTCCTTTATCTAACTTACATCTTCATGATGAGATAGGAAATCACACATTATGGTGGTGACAAACAATTGTAATTATGTCATTAGTAGCCATTTAGTCTACAAAGGTTCTCAAAAAGGAAATATAATGCACAATGAGAAGTATAGGATAATACATTGATCACAGTTCTAATCCGCTTTTTACTCCACGAGTGTAAAAAGCTGGCATAATTCACGGGCACAGCAGGCAGTAATAGTACAGCACTTTATGAACTATGCAGCTATTTTATTCCCCTATCTACTTAAAAATAAAAAAGCTTTTAATAGCTTGATTTAGACATAAAAGTTATTTATGATGCTTTGCTGATTATAATTTTTTCTTAAAAAAAAACTTTCCCAGAAAGTGATTCTTTCTGAACTGTAAGTACACGTTATGTCATGGGAGAACTCGGAGAACACCACCGGCGAAGGAAAAAAGCAGGGAAGAAACTTTGGTGTTGGAAAGAACTGAGAATCATAGAATCCTTAGAGATCAGAAGGGACCTCGAAAGATCATCCAGGCCAATCCCCCTGCCACAGCAGGATCACCCAGATCAAGTCGCACAGGAACACAGCCAGACAGGTCTGGAACGTCTCCAGAGAAGGAGACTCCACACCCCCCCTGGGCAGCCTGTTCCAGTGCTCTGTCACTCTCACTGTGAAGAAAACTCATCTCTGTACCCTGCTATAAGGGCTGGGAGGCCAGCAAGCCACCACCTGAAATAGCTCTTCTACCATTTAGGAATTTTCTAAAAGCAACTGAAGTATAAACATGGGAAGTTTAAGAGTTCACTCAGAACAAAGGTGTCATTTAAACCAGCTCAGATGCTGGAATTTTCACACGTGAAGAGCGACTGAAGTCTGACTGCCCTGGCAGGCTCCAAAGGTGCCTTTACCATTGCAGTTCAAATCCAGAGAGTGCTTTTGGGACAAAGTGTGTGAGGGCTTCTCTTAATGAACTTTCATTCACATCACATAGCAGCCCCAGCAAACGTCAGCTGGATTCCTCCCAATAAAACTAGATCGGTACCAGGAGCATCTCTCTGACCCCCTGCTCAGAGCCAGGCTCTCAATCAGCAGAACCAGATCAAGTCTGGGCCGGTGTAAAACACCCCTGCAAATCTCATGGGGTGGATATATGATGAGGCAGCTGCTTCCCTGTGCAGCCTCTTCCCTGTGCAGCCCCAGTGCTTTTGCTGTGCACTGTTGAACAAGGCAGGCAGAGCTCAAGAAAGCTGCAAACCACCCAAAATTGTCAATCTATTGTCAGTCACTTTATGTAACCAATCCAATAACAAAGCTTTATTTAACTTTCTAAACCAATCGCTCCATGTGCTTTAGGATTATCACCCCCTCCAACACTTTCATCCCCCACAAAAGCTAAAACAGGTTTGGGCACTCTTCTGAAAGACCTGGACTCCAGCAGCTTGCCAGGAGCCAACCTTTGGAGGAGGTCTCCAACCTTTGGAGAAGCAATCACCTCTCCAAATTCCTGCCACAAGGGTCCTTAAGTATCCGTAACGCACACAAGCATCGCTTCAGGAAGTGTCACTGCAGTGCCCACAGGAGAGGCACGACTGCCCTTCAATGCTCGTGAAAGCCAGTTGCACAATGGACCCCACAGAGCACTGAGTGAACACAGAGCACCGTCGTGTTGGCTCTTCTCCTCCAGCCAGAGCTACAGTGCCCCAAATTTGTGCAGGTGCCATTCTGGAAAGTTTATCTTTCCATCTTATAACCTTCTGGCTGGTGTATTCCCCACCCCCTCATCCCACCGAAGGAAAAGCATCTCTCAAGATATCCAAACACCCACTCCTGTTTTCGATCTTGGTTTGTTACAGTCTCCACCGTTTCCTGTTACCCGTGACTACACCACTTCACCTACTTTCAGCCATCATCCTGTGGAGCATCACTCCACTCCTTACCTGGCTGAGGTTACTACAGCAGGGT
>VZRI01001965.1:1809204-1827066 GCA_013397515.1 Upupa epops
CTGCAGAGTAGAGGGGGAGATGAACCTCCCTTGATCTGCCAACCACCCTCCCCCTTCTGATCCCCCCCCAGGATGCTGTTTGCCCTCTTGGCCACAAGAGCACATTGCTGGCTCAGAGTCATCCTGCTGGCCACTAGGACCCCCGGGTTCCAAAATCATCCCTCTTACCATGGGCAGCAACGCTACGAATGATGGCATGTGCATCCCAGATGCCAGCTCTGGTTCCGGCTGGATGGCAGAGCCACAGTCAGACCAAACAATACATTCAAATCAGACTGGATCAGAGTTCAATTGCTCAACCTCAATAAAAACCCCAAGGCAGTGCTCTAAGGTGGAATCTCCCCTGTTCTGTGCTCACACCAGTTGCTGGGCAGTGAACACACACCCAGTACCGCAATTTTAGTCCCAGGGAGTAAAACAGACGTCTTGAACCAAAAGCAAGAGCAGTGCGTGACACCAGACTAAAGTAATTGCTCTTATTCGGGGAGAGACTTCAAATCGAGCAGATTTTATGCTGTGAGCCACAGGCCCACAGAACTGAACCAAGGGGCAACTTCAGACAGGGACTCTTGACGAAGGGCCAGAACAAAAGGACTTGCTTTGTGTGAACAACGAAGACGAGCCCTTGAGAGAAAATTATACACTAGCTCCTGGGAAACTCTTCCACGCTGAAAACCACAGGATAAGCCCTTGCCCTTGGGCTCGCTACCTCGCAGCAGCACAGAGCTTGGAGCCAGTCAACTGGGTCACAAGGCTAAAAGCATTTCTACCTTCCCCAGCCAAGAAAACCACTTCCCGGTGGTACCTTTTATCTCAGCCGAGCTACAGCACTCCCCACCCTTCTTCGACAAACAAACAACATTAACCCTCACTGCCTAGGGATCTCGCTGTCCCTGGGCTTGGCAAAAGCAATCGCAAGGCTGAGATAAAAGGATCGAGGCCAGAAACCAGAGCAGAAAGGGGGAATAATAATGAAATCCAAGAGCCTGCTGTCAGCAGGACTGGTGCTGTCTGCCTGGGAGCAGAGCCGGGCTGCAGGGCAGGGATCTTACGCTCTTGCAACATGCGCCAGTAATGGGTAGGACACGTCTCCCAGAGGTCTGCAAGGATGGTGGAAGAAAGGCAGTGAGGAATTACTCTTTAAAAGCCTTTTAACTAAACCAAGAGGGGAGAGGGAAAGGATGCTCCAACCCTATTTTGTTCTTCCCCCCCCTTAATTCTTTCCCTTGTTTTTAAACTTCATTAATACTACTAGCAAATGAGAGCAGGGGAGAATCGACGGAGCAGCCTGTCGTGCCCTGAACCACCTACAAACGTCTTATCTGGAAAAATATAAAGTGAGCAAACAGTCACTACTGGACAAAACAGGAAGATTTCAAGACAAACGGCTCTGAGTTGCTAATAGAGCGGTTAGAAACGTGCCTCCACAGGAAAACACAGGCTGGATGCTGATCCTTAACAAGGGTTACAGGCACTTTTTGCTTACACCGAGACACTTTCGAAAAGTCAGGAGACACACTTTCACTCGACCTGGCGCGACAGCCTGGCCGACCTGGAGTGTGAAGCTGTAGATGGTTTCCAAAAGCACTGCACCCACTGATTAAAAGCATGGGACACACAGGCAACATGGGAAACCCTGCCGAGAGCTACCAGCAGCCTCCCCGAAAATAAACTGCTGAAAGGTTTCCCAGTACTGATAGTTTAATGCTAGTTTGAGAAGCCATTTCTTTCTCATTTTTACCTCAGGATCTAGAGGGGTTGGACTGGGAGGGAGTACAGAGTGAGGAGCACAGCCAGCTCCCTGATGTTCCTTGGACTGAGCCCCCACCACTAAGTTTCAAACACTTGATTCTATTTTGTGCTTCTTAACAGGGAGAGGAAGAGAACCATGCTGACCCAGCCTGCTCCTCCACAGCCCTAGAGCTTCTCAAACACAAGTAAACAAAGAAGAAAGAAGTGAAGGTGATTGTGGCTCTACAGAGCTCTGGGTATCTTGCACAAGAAACCTCTACAGAAGTCAACTCCAGCCCCCAGGAACCACTCTTGTTTTCTGCAGCAGGAGAAGCATCGATGTTCATAACACTTGCCAGGCTTCACTGAAGTAATCAAACGTGAGTCTCCTTCTCACAGAAAAATCTGTTCTCCGTTTAGCTAGTCCCACCTCACGACTGAAACTGCCTAGTGAACCTGACTGATAGGTCAGACGTACTACATTGTGCCCAAGACAGCACCTTCCAAGCTTCTTTGAATATCTTATCACCACTGGTTTCCAGTTTATTTGCTGATACAGGTGACTGCTCTGACATTTTTCAGCCTTGCATGTACTGTTTTACCCTTCAAAAGAGAACCGAAACCCAAGATCTTTCAAGACAGCGCTTCTCACTTGTTGATTTGCAACACACCTTCAACTTCTTCAGAGCTCTCGGAGCATCCAACATTGCACTCCTTGCCTTGAAACCCAGCTCCTTGCAGATAGATCGTGTTTCCAGGCAGAAAAGATTGTTCTTACCAAATCTTGTTCTGCAGTTAACTGCAAACACAGTTTTCTGCACCTCAGGAGAAGAGAGCTCGTGTTGAAAGGAGCTCTTTGCAGGAAGGAAACTGCAATTTATAACTGTATAACTGTAATCAAGAAATAAAGACAGGACTACCTCAAGGTTTGCCTGTCTAATCCAATGCTATGAATCAAGGACATGAACTCCTCCAATTAATGCATTTAACAAAAGCCTAAATGAACCAGCAGTTAAGTGACCATGAGGACGGTCTATACTAAGCAGATATCTCATCCATTAAAAGCACACACCTACTTAATAACCCTCTCTCTCTCTCTCTCTCACAGCCTTTGTCTTGAAAATGGGCAAAAGAGTCTCACTCTGAGAGCAACACCAAGATAGAGCCATGCGGTGGCTTTTTGGGGCAATTTCACTTGATGAGGCAGTACCCAGCACAGGCTAAAGCTGACCTCCAGGAGGTCATGGTGGTGTTCAACCAGGGACAGTCACCACTTCAGCTCACACGTACCTGGGGCAGGCACATGTCACATGGATCCCGAGACGACTGGGACCAGAATAAGAAAAGAAAACAACTGACATAACACTGGCAAGGCAGAGGAAAACACAAGGACCCCATCTGTGCTGGCCTTTCTGTTTTCTCTGCACAATACGCAACGCTCCGTCGCTCAAGGACCATCCAACTGGTGGCACTTATTCCATTAAAATGCGAAGGCAAAGGGGCATCACTGCTGCAAAGAGCTCAGCATCGGTGGGGAGGGCAACAGGGGGCATTACTGCTTTTGCCTAGATTAACAGAAGGCTTGCAAGGCTGGTAACCGTGGAGAGTGGTACCTACCCCATGCATTGCAGCCACTAAGGAGAGAGCCAACCCATATCTACACGGCTCCTACAAGACACCATCAACTGATCCAGAATCACTCACTACCTTACAATGGACAGTCACCAACAGCATCCGGGGGGGATCAGAAGGGGAGTGGTTAGCAGATCAAGGGAGGTTCTTCTCCCCCTCCACTCTGCACTAGTGAGACAGCATCTGGAGTATTGTGTCCAGTTCTGGGCCCCACCCTCTGGAGGTGTCCAGCATAGAACAATGAAAATTATGAAGGAAGTAGAGCATCTCCTCGATGAGGAAAGGCTAAAGGAGCCGGGTCTCTTGAGCCTGGGGGAGGCTGAAGGAGGACCTCATTCATGTCTATAAATCTGTGAGGGGTGGGTGTGAGGAGCATGGAGCCAGGCTCTGCTCAAGGTCATTTGGTGATAGGGCAAGGGGCANAATACAAGAACAGCACTATGAAGTTACGCTCTGGGAGATACTTAATGCTCTCTGAAAATCAACATTAGGGCCACCAATTCAGAGAAAGAATTGGCCAGAGGAAAAAAAAAAGCCATTAAGTACCAAAAGGAAGTAAAATTGTTGACTTTAAATATTCAAGCTAAGTCCACAGTAAATAACAATAATTTGCTTGAAATATTGCTGTGTAGAGTGCACTCCCCGAAAGCCAGCACACCATTTACAACCGACTGCAGGCAAATTAATTGTACACCGCCACCTTTTCTGCTCCACTCATGCAAGAAAAGAATAACGTTGAGTAACCCATACACGATCTAATCAATAGTATCCATTTAATTTGAGATTAGATTAAACACGGACAAAGGGAACAGGGGAGCTTGTAACACCTGGGAGCACTTGTTCCCATCGAGAATCCACTGTTGCCAGCTGACTGTCAACAAGGCAGCAGTGGGGGAAAGAAATAAACCAATAAAACCAGTGATGACGTTCACAGCTGTGCAGAGGATCACCCAGACCATCTCCACTCATAAATCAGTATGGTGATGAACATTCATCTTTACTGAGCCATCGTTCTCGAAGTTCTGACAAGAGTCAGCACATCTGGATGAGACCGAGAGAATCTTTCTAGTCTTTCATTTTAGAAATGAATATCTTAGAGAAGATTGTCAACATGTTCTGCAAATACAGGTAGAGGCCCACATTTCACACCGTTGGCCAGAGAAAGCACCAGTCCACAACACTAAGCACTGGGTATATAGAATCATTAGGGATGGGAAGAGGATCACCCAGACCGAGGCGCACAGGAACACATCCAGGCGGGGCTGGAAAGTCTGCAGAGGAGACTCCACAACCCCCCTAGGCAGCCTGTTCCAATGCTCCATTCACCCTCACTGCAAAGAAGTTCCTGCTGATATTGATATGGAACCTCCTCTGTTCCAGCTTGCACCCATTGCCCCTTGTCCTATCACCAGACGACCTTGAGAAGAGCCTGGATCCATCCTCCTGACACTCACGCTTCACACATTTATAGATATGCATGAGGTCCCCCCTCTGCCTCCTTTTTTCTAAGCTCAAGAGACCCAGCTCCCTCAGCCTTTCCTCATCAGGGAGCTGCTCTACTTCCTTCATCATCTTCCTTGCTCTATGCTGGACACCCTCCAGCAGCTCTGTCTCCTTATTGAAAAGAGGGGCCTAGAACTGGACACAATACAATTCTTTCTCTTCCTTTCCTGCAGTGTCTCGCTACTGTTGTCAGATCACAAACACCAGCAAAACTCTTCCAGGAAAAAAAAGTCTAAAGAAACATCTCCATGTGAGCGCTTCCCAATGGCTTCAGCACACCGCAGCGCTGGTTAAACCCAAGCGCTAAGGAAAAGGATCAGTCATCCTGATGCTCCTGCAAGGTTTATCTGTCTCACTACATTCTTTTTGCAGATGCCTTCCCCGCTGCCTGTGTACATGCCATCCCTCATGCTACCCTATGATTTAAGGGTCTCCCTGGAGAACCTCAACTCCATCACTGTCCTCTTCTCTCTGATCCAACACCCTTAAAAATGTGTCTTCCCACCACTGTGTTACACACAACTCTACCAGCTCCCACAGCCAGAACCGACAGTGACCCCCCCATTACGTTCCGTACAAACACCCATCGATCCATCACACACAGTGGATGACGAACTGGGGTTTTAACTGCTCTAAGAGCATGAAAATGGACTGTGAGGCACAGAATTAAACTTGAAATTGGTTCAACTGCTTCGTAGATGTCAGGAAGACAAAGCCAGGCTCTTCTCAAGGTCATCTGGGGATAGGACAAGGGGCAATGGGTGAAAGCTGGAACAGAGCAGGTTCCATAGAAATATCAGCAGGATCTTCTTCCCAGGGAGGGTACCAGAGCACTGGAACAGGCTGCCCAGGGGGGTTGTGGAGTCTCCTTCTCTGGAGACATTCCAGACCCACCTGGATGTGTTCCTGTGTGACTTGGTCTGGGTGATCCTGCTTTGGCAGGTGGACTGGACTGGATGAACTTTTGAGGTCCCTTCCGATCCCTAAGGATTCTATGATTTAGCACTGCAATAAATTATTACTATAATAAAAAGCAACACTGTTCTTGAAATTAGACTGTTATATGGCACCTCTTAGAGTGTCAAAAAAAATCCCAACTCTGGGAATGAAGAGCCTAACTAATTCCAATGATTATTTAAAACACTGACTGCAGGAATGAGCCACTTCTTACTGAATGGCAGAGTCAGGCCTGGCCATAAGTTCCTGGAACAATCAGAGTCCCTTTCATCCACACACAGACAGGGCTCTGCAAAGCTCATAGGACCACGGAGCTTCTCAAAGCACCTCCCATGCAGAAAGAGCTCGTTCCCTGAGGGTCTCCCTGCCTCAGGAAGGAGAGGAGAGCTTTATGCCTGATTTCTGTCCTCAGTTCAGTTGACACTCAAGCAGTCAACAGCTGTTCTCTATTTCTGTTAAGAACAACTGACACCCTCTTCTTCTCCACTTCTGTCTTCTCCACACCCTTAGCATTGGTACCTTCACAGGAGGAGTGAAGCAACCTCATGCACAAAAGATGCTTCATGGCCACACAAGGTGTAGGGAAAACAAAAAACAGGGATCTTTTCCCATTTGGATTCATGGGACCTAGAAGAAGATGATGATCTTGCCTCTGGTGCACCAGCAGCAACTGGAATAACAGGCTCTGCACAGAACCCACTTCATCCATAAAGTCCCCACTTTATTAATATCATTTGCCTTAGCAGCCACATAAAGAGCAGGAATCAACTTCTCTCCACCTTCTGGTAACTCATCTTTATGCATCTTTGATTTGATGTGCCCACTGAGGTTGAGGAATAGTAGGAACACTGTCAGGACTCATGAGCTTTCCCACCCATTGCTGCTCAACACACAGTGAGGGGCTCAACCCACCCAAGTCACTGTGAGAAAGGAACAGCAGCATGGCCATCAGCACAGGGTAGCGCTCAGACTCCAGAAACACTGGAAACACAGGTTTGATGGCTCAGCTGAACCAAAGACCTCACCTCTGCCAGGCCAGGCTTAGAAGACAGACCTCCCCGGGTTCCAACCCCACCTTAATTTTTCTATAGAAACAGACTAGCAATCCTGTCTGTGCTGCAGCTATTCTGAAGAATGTCTTCTAGATGACTGTCTCTTCATCAGCTTCTCATGTTGAGCAACCAAAGGAGCTACTGTGATTCTTATCGCTTTTCACATGTGATTTCACATCGTCTTCAAGAAGATAAACAGACAAGCTGCATGTTCTGTAACATTTGCTTTGGAGGTTTCAGTGGTAAAATGTTTGAAGCTGTTTCAAAACTAGACTGAGGTATTGTCTGAACATCTTCCCTAAATAACCAAGATGCTCAAAGACCGCAGCGTTTACTGTAGGTACGTGGCTGCAACCTCTGCCGAGCGGTACGGCCCTGGCCACAGGACTGGGAATTTTGTCACCGTAACATTTGTCTTCAAGTCAAAACAGCTCTTTAAATCTTAGACTTCTAGAATGGGTTGGGTTGAAAGGGACCTCAGAGATCATCTAGTTCAAGCCATGGGCAGTGACACCTCTCACCAGGTCGGGTGGCCCAGAGTCCCATCCAGCCTGGTCTTGCAGGGATGGAGCAGCCACAGCCTCCCTGGGCAGCTCATTCCAGTGTCATAGCACCCTGCTATAAAAAATTTGCCCCTAGTATGCAATCTACCCTCTTCTAGCTTAATGCCATTTCCCTTCATCCTAACAGTACAAACTCCTCCAAAAACCCTTCCTCATCTTTCCTACAGCCCCATTCAGGAACTGGAAGGCTGCTATAGGGTCTCCCTGAAGCCTCCTCTTCTCTAATCTTGATCTTGCAGCCTGTTACTGTAGGAAAGCTGCTCCATCCCTCTGATCATCCTCTGTGGCCATCGGAGCACTCTTACTCCTTCACAGGGGGTGCATTATCCAGCCTCTCAGCTTTCTAACATAAAAAAAATCCACAGTCAACCACAAAGCTGCAGAAGGTACTTCCAGTTGAGCTGCATAGCTGGCTTACGTGTAATTCTTAGGAAACTGCCTCAGAAAACAAACACATTTGGAAAATACACTGAGCTCATGGTTACCAGCCTCGTCTACATTACTAAACCACCTAAAGCCATGTCACCCCATTATTGCAACGCGTCCCTGTGGCTGATTAGACAAGATCAGAAGGTCAAATGATTTCCCAACTTCACTCCTATCCAGTCGGTGCACACAAGCAAGCTCAGCTGAATGGCACTCCAAAGCAGAACAAAATGTTTGCAGGAGAAGAATAACACGAGCAAAGTTGTTCACTTCATCGCTGATCAGCGCTTAGCGCAGTTGTTTTGCTGCAGGGTTATTTTCAGGCTCTTGACACAAACAAGAACATTTTTCCTCTTGCAAAGAATTAATTGACAGCTCTTCATCCCAAACTGCTTTGTGCTCCCTAGCAAAAGGTTCTTAACAACCTTCAGTAAACTTTTAAATGCAGTTTTGCATAGAACCCGGAGGTCTTGGTTCCCACTTCACTGCTTTTTTCAGACCACCTTTCTCCCAGCAAAGCATCTGCCTAAAGAGCCCATCTCCACAAGCTTGGCAGTTCCCAGTGTTCCCAGTGCCTGGGAATGGTTTAGTGCAAAGGGAATGACTTTCCCCACGTACAAACATTATTAGCAATGTATTAAGACACAGAATGACAGCCTTGGATTGGATCTCTGGGTGTCCTCACAGCATCGTCTGGGTACCCATCCCTCAGCCAGCTGCTGCCCTTTCCCCTGCAGTTAAGGATTTCCCATAACCTCCAGAATCCTTTATTAAGGTCACTGACAACAGCATCACCCAATGCTCCCTGTTCTGCGCCAGTCCATGCACGACTGAGCTGCGAAGGTGCCAACACAGTTAGTGACGACAAAGGTTTATCCTCACTGCTAACAGGGGGTCAATTGAGCTGCTGCCCTGGAGAGGACAACTCTGTCCCACACTGTTACTGAGAGCCAGCCACTTCCCTGTACCGCTGTTTGCATCAGTAAACACCCAGTTTCATTTCTTCACACTCGAAACTCCTTTCTATTCTTGTTTAGGCTTTTGGAGAGGTTGGGGGAAAATCAGGGACTGTCCACAAGTGAAAGCAGTGCTCTGTAGTTTCGTTATTTACACATCTGATGACCGCATACAGTCAGCTCAACTTTTGCTTCTAACACAGAGCCTGAAAACACCCTTTACCAGCATTTTTCATCTTGCTCTGTTTCCACAGAGCTCACATTGACTTAAGCCTCTTGAAATCAAAGCACTTCTGAACTATTTACATCTGATTTTCGCTTTTCTCTGCTCTACAAATGAGAATACTCACTCCAGCACTGTTCACCAAGGTAACTCCAAGCTTTCTGCATTCCTTCCTTCTTCCCCTCACTCCATCTCATTTCTTTGACCATAACAGAAAGTGTCTGGCCTGAAGTAGCATGAGGTTTGATCAACCCTCTCACTCTGTATTAGGGATACCATACACCACAGACGGGCTGCTGCATCCCGCACCCTGCTCCCAGCTGGTTCAAAGTACTTGTATTTATTCCACCCACACTAAACAGCAAAACAACAGTCCCGTTCTCACAGCCTTTTCTCTGTTTTAAGTCTTTTTCTACTCAGGTGAGCACCTGCAGATGCCCAGTCACGGCCACCAGCAGGAATTCTGCTTTGTGAATGCGCAAACGCAGGACTCAACTGAACACCCAGCACTGGACTCCATATCCAGGAGCTGTGACGAGAACTAAGCTCGTTTAAAGCGAAATCTTCCCCTACCAGCACTTATTTGGCCACACTGAACACACGTAATGAATTCTGTAGGACTCGTTTGTCCCTGTTCAGTGTGAAGTGTAATACTAGTTCTACGCAGTACCCAATATATCCAATTAAACCTATAGGATCCCCAGTGCAGCCAACTTCAGCACTGCAAACCACACCAACTCATGCGTTTCCCTTCAGCCACTGCTGTTCCAACCACATCGAGCTAGAAAGAATTTCATTTCCTTCAAGAAAAACATTTACAAGTCTGCTAAAATATTATGTTTAACTACTGATGAGGACTTGGCAGCCTCCAGTGCAGATTGGTGAGCAGAGTGAGGGGTGTAATGCCCATCCCTTGCTGCAGCAGGCAAGTTGGGTCCCACTGCACTCGCTGCAGCTCACCAATGAAGATTCATTATCTATTTCTTATTATTTCATATTTTTTCATATTATTTCACATTAGAATCACAGAATCATTGGGGATTGGAAGGGACCTCAGATCATCATCCAGTCAAACCCCTCTGTTACAGCAGGATCACCCAGAGCAAGTCACACAGGAACACATCCAGGTGGGTCTGGAACGTCTCCAGAGAAGGAGACTCCACAACCCCCCTGGGCAGCCTGTTCCAGTGCTCCGGTACCCTCCCTGGGAAGAAGATCCTGCTGATATTTCTATGGAACCTCCTCTGTTCCAGCTGGCACGCACTGCCCCTTGTCCTATCACCAGATGACCTTGAGGAGAGCCTGGCTCCATGCTCCTGACACCCACCCCTCACATATTTATAGACATTATTTGATATTATTATTTCATATTATCGTACAGGANAGGAGAGCCTGGCTCCATGCTCCTGACACCCACCCCTCACAGATTTATAGACATTATTTCATATTATCGTACAGGAGCCCTTGAACTAACAGAATGCAAACAGAGTACAGACCCCAAAGTCTACTATTTTAGAAAAAAGTCTTTTTCTCATTTCCCCAATTTTCTTCTTTCGCTAAGTCAGAGGGGGTTTTGTGGGGGTACTGTGGGTTTTTACTTGTTTTTATATTTATGTTTTCAGCACTGGGAAAACATCATGAATTTCTTTTCTGCTCTTTATCATGAGAAAGTAGATGGGCTGAGGTGTCTCCAGTGCCAAGGTACATCTCTCAGACTCTTCTTAATAGAATCCAGTAAATGATACAGAACAGAGCCTTCAGCACAAGCTTCACTGAGAACCCTCCACCTGATCCGAGCACGTTAAGTCAAATGAAAACTTTTTCTAGGAAATCTAATGGGTTCTGGGTCTGGTCTTTCGCATCTGAAGCGAAGCTGAGAAATTTCTGATTCTTTTACTAGGAAATTATCATGGAGAGGAGTCGCTTTCTGTATGAAACACCTCAAACAGAGGAGTATCTTTTCCTGAAACAAGTAAGGAAAACCCAAAACCTCGTGTCTTTTGCAGGAGACCAGCTGTGAAAAACACCAGCCCAAGGTGGGAACACCCAGCCCAAGCAGCACCGTGCAAACACACCAGCTCAAGTAGAAACCATGGCATTAACCTCTCCTCCGGGTACCCTGTCAGTGGCAGCAATCGCTACGGCTGCGCTGAACGAAAAACAACCTCCGCCAGCTCTTCACCTTCGAAGGGCAGACAGAATTTCTGAAACCACTTAAGATCTTGAAGGCAGCGGCGGTTTTGCCTGCCCTAAATCCGAATTGAAAGCCATTTTCGTAGAACCGCAGATCGGGTGCCGTTACGGGAACCCTACGGATGATTTTGCGTGGCGGCGAGATGAAAGCGCGCGCACACATCTTCTCTTCAGCACAAATGGAACACGAAACGTGGCAGAGTAAAGGTTAAGTAGCATTTGACTGATTTTCTTACCTCGTGGGAACTCTAATTTACGTGCCGCATTCATGCGAGGTAAGAGGGTTCAAATGGCACAAATTAAAAGCCTTGCAGCTTCCTACTCCTGTTTTTAACAGATCACATTGATACACAGCCAGGTTTTCAAGTGATAAAAGGTTCTCTCTATCCAAATCTCAAACAGCAAGAAGATGCACTACTTCTACACTGTCAGCATTGCTGTGTTTTACTGCATCCTTCCTCGCTCCTTACAGCTACTGCCGACGATTATAAAATAGTAATGGTCCAGCTGCAGTCCAAAAGCACAAATTAATCTTCCAGACACCCAGCTCTTACAATCAAATCCTGGATAGAGGTTTCCAGGAACAGGAATCATTAAATTTGTGAGTGTTACTTACAAAAAAAATATAGCAGCAAAACAAAAAAGCAGCAAAGCTCCAAGAGCTGCTTGAGATCTGTGCAGTGAAAGGGTTGGGTCCAGTATAACCCTCAGTGCCCGGCCCAGAACCGATTACTGCCTGCTGCTGCACTCAAAGGCTGCTGGAACATTGCCATCCACCTGGCAATCTACCTGATCATCAGCTCTTCCAGGGCAATGGGGAGGATGCTCACACCTTGCAACGAGGGTGCTAAGGTGACTTCACTGAGATGCACTGTAAGGTCATAGAATGGTTTAGGTTGGAAGGGACTGTCACCTCTGAGCATCACAAACCCACTCTTGCACCAAGACACACACAGCCTGGCAGCAATGGTTCTGAGGGAGAATGGAATAAAGAAGGGAAACCAGATTGGAAAACCAGTGAACTACACAGGGTCTCCTTTTCACAGCAGTCCTGCACACTTCAGCTCACACAAGCTGATGATGCCTAAATCCTGCACACCACCTTGGCCACTCACTCCTTCACACCAGCTCTCCTGACACCATGGGTCATGATGCCACGACTCTCCTGAGCACCCAGGCAGAGTTTTCAGCAGTGCCATAGATGGTCAGGAACCTACAGTTAATTGAAACAACTCCAGAGAACTCTGTCTCCACCAAAACCCTTTCTGAAGGCAGGATTGGGATGCTCTTGAAAACATTCCCAAGCAGCTGTTAACTACCCAGCAAGCAATTACTTAGTAAATCCCACAAGCCTTTTATTCTTTTGCAAGCAGTCATCAATGGATCCAGGGCATCACAAACCCTGCTACAGATACTACTGCAGTCCCTGCCAAAAAGCATGAATGATTTTTATCAGCAAGTCAGGGAGATATTCAGCAGAGCTTTGGCAAAGTGCCTGCTTCCCATGGCTACTACCCTCAGGACTCTACACTGGTTCTCCTAATGTACTCATCGATGTGCCTGGAGCGCCTCTGGGATTTCCAAGCACTGTGCTACCACGGATCCCAACTCTACCCACCTTCCCTTGCCAACCAGAGCAGAGACAGAGCAAAAACCGGGAAGTACAGCTTTTTCTGGGTCAGTAAGTCAGTGTTTTTCCCATGTCTGATCGCCTATGCCAATTCCATTTCAGCATCAGTGTTGACAGAAAATATGTGCTGAGAACTGCGGTGTTCAGGATGTTCTTTAGTCATTCTGGCGATCTGATGTGGCACAGGAAATATTAGTGCACATTCTGTGTTTTCAGTCACACTCACCTCACCATCCTTACAACACAAGACAACAGAGAGTCGGATCACTGAGACTGAAATTATGAGCAATCTGACAAAAGTCAGAGTTGGGGGAGGAAGGTGACAAAGACTCAGCCAAATGCTAAACTATTCGCTCACACTCGGATATTTTCATTTCCATTCGGCTCTTATTAAACCTACCCCCACATTAGGAGCTTGATGTCAAATGAGACCACACTCACCAGCCCCTCGCTCACACCATGGCAGGTCCAGGTTAATCTCGGTGCTACTGATCTTGGAGGCTTTTGATACCCTGGCTGTGAGTTTAATATAAAAATCTGATAAAGACAAGACCATCTTTCACCTGCCCATTAAAATTCATACCACCAAATACGACAAATCAGGATCTCACTGCTCCTTTCACAGGACTGAGAGTTTTAGGCTGGATCAAAGCATACTGGTGATTAATTATGTATTGAGACCACTGTATCTGCTGCACCAGGCAGTGCTCCCCTCTCCTACTGATCCACAAATCTCTGCCACTCTCTTCCCGATGCAGAATGAAGCTGCCCTTCCCCTGGCAGAGCCCTCAAAGTACAGCGCTTGCTGCTGGTTTATTTACTCTCACTCTGAATCGTCAGAAGGAAACTGTGCAGATCCCGACGCAGGATCCTGCCCCGCTGATTTCTGCAGCGCACACTGCTGGGGGTGGTCTCCACTTCTCATCCTGTGGAACTGGCAGAGAACTCCACATCCTTAAAAGTTAATTAAGTGCCTATTTTTGTCTCTGAATGCCATTACAACACTCAAAGCTCCACTTAAAGATGTTCAGCAGCGCCAACCAAGAAGAAACCATCAAAACAAGTGTACATCTTTCATTTAACACAGTACCTTCCTGTCAAACCTCCAGAAATGCAGTACAGGACAGAACTGTGCTGCAGGTTTGTTCCAACAAGTTGCTTTTAAAGCACATTCTGTTAACAATATATTCAATAAAAAAAGAATAATCAAGACTTCAGAATCACACCTTCTGAAAATAAACAGCACCTCACCCTATACACGTAAGCCCATCTGTCTGTTCAGCCTTGGGAAGCCAGGGACACAATCACGACTAACTGATGTGCAGACTCCAAGCTCAGGGTTTGGTTCATAGCCTACTGGGAGCCCACAGAAGCATCAGCTCCAGCTGGGTGCTGCCACCCTTCCAACTTCCAGCACATCCCAATCCCTGGCAC
This sequence comes from Upupa epops, assembly GCA_013397515.1. Lineage (NCBI taxonomy): Eukaryota > Metazoa > Chordata > Aves > Bucerotiformes > Upupidae > Upupa > Upupa epops. The sequence continues at coordinate 1,823,505 of VZRI01001965.1, forward strand.
ATCCCCAGCTCTTTCCTCCTTTAATCCCCAAGCTGCAAAACCCAGAAACCCCAAAACTTACGGTCCTTCTGAGGGAGGGAGAGAGGCTGGGCAGTGTTTTGTGCCGTGCTGCCTTTCCATCCCTTGTTTCTGTCAGCTCTGCCCTGGGGACAGGGCTCTGCTCTTTGCAGGATGCCCAGCTCTAGCTGGCTAGTAAGAAATAACGGGGACAGAAACCCTGGGCACCCACATATCCAGTCAAGATGGCATAATTCCATCCCCCCCCCGCCACGGGTTTTGAATTGCTGTAGGTTAGCCTAATTGATTTGTGTTCTCACCAAATTAAAGACACAGCACGCAGACAGCATGCCAGTGAGAAAATATGGCAACAGCAAAAGTTTACAAATTTAATTTGCGATTGTTTTAGCAAAACAGCTCAGTCCACTCCTTCAGTTTTGGAAAGTGATCAGCTCGTGCTAGAGGAAGTTACCAGCTCCCAGGCAGGAGCATTACAACGCAGGCTTATTTCATAAGAGATTAAGACCAGTTTTTCAGTTAAGAAGTGGATTTTGCAAGTGAAACGATGCTGCGAGTTACGATACTGTGAGCTCTGGATCCCCGAGGAAGGGAATACTTGGAGGGGTGATGCCAGGGAAAAGACTGTGGGCCAAATTTCCCTTTCAAAGCAACGCTGGCTAAAATCCCAGTGAAGCCTCAAACAGTCGCTCCAGCTCTGAAAGGGACCCCCCCATAGGGGAATTTTTTCCCCTCCCAGAAGGCAAAACTCAGGATTTCCATCACCCACGATGAAAGGGTTAAGTCAAGATTTCAGTCCCCTGGTTCAAAGCGCCCAGTGAGCGCTCCCTGCCCAAATTACAGCAGCGCACACATCCAACAGATGCCGTTCAGACAGGGGCTTTCCTTGCCCTGAGGTACAGTTCAGTTTGTCCATTCTACTGTGCAATTACAGAATCAATAAAACATCCCTTTGAAACTCCCTGGACTAGTGCCGACACGCAGACAGTAGTCAAGCTGACATTTTTTTGCTGTTTCCGTTATTACCCCCGTTCAAGCCTTCTGAGAAAAGAGAGACATCAAAACCCAGGCGCTGCAACGCAAAGAAGGAGAAAAGCAAAGTGTAGGGCTGAGGGTTTGTTTGTCGCGTCGCATCGCTTCCCAGGGCTTTCACACGGTACCGGGCACACCTGCCAACAGAACCTGCTCCAAGTCATCCAAACAGGCACCGGGAAGCAGCACAGTTCCTGCAAGGATGCGTGACCCACCCCCTTGCTCCTTCCAATGCACCAACAGCCTTTTGTGGGGTGGGCTGTTTGAGGGTAGTGATCATGGTGAAGCCCCCCAGCCTAACCAGGGAAGCTCTGATTTGGGGGATGAACCTATTAAAGAGCCAACGCCAAGTACCCCGATGCTCATCTGCGCTCATGAATGCAGTGCGAGATGTGGACTGTGTGGAAGTTGGGAGGTGGGGTTGAAATCTCGCCATCCATCTGTTTCTGAGCAGTGCCTGAAACCCTGAAATAGAAATGGGAAGCTGCACAGTGCCAGCAGTGGAACCTAGGAAATAAAAATGCAGAAGCAGGATGACAAAGAGGGGAATATTGAACTAACACGTTCGGCCAATATTCCCTCAGCAAGCGATTCTAAAGGAGACCTGGATAACCAAGGACACCCCCGGTAATGAAGCATCTGCTGCCTGTGAAAACAAAGAGGGGGAGGTTCCTATAACAATTCCCCAAATAAATGGGAAATGGAAACCTGAGGGGCCTAAAACACTCCTGACAAAGAGCATCTTCCACTGGAGATTTGCACACTCACTGTACAAACTGCAAACGACACACTGGTTCATCTTGAGCTCTCAACTCCTAATTCTGGGCAGTCCGTTCCCTCTACGCCAGGAAAGGTAAGTTCCCCAAAACTGAACCACCATCACCACCAAGAGAGGAGGGAAAACCCACCCTGAGGACAGGGAGCCATTGTGGCTGCTCATCAGCTGATTGTGAGCATAACCATGCCTTTCAAACCATACAAACCTCATATGGGAAGTACAATGTTTAACCAGTAACAACCCGTTCAGAAGGGCTGATGGAAGGGGAGTTGGAAGGATGCTTGGCACCACATAAGTAGAGTACCTCCCTTATGAGGAAAGGCTGAGGGAGCTGGGAGAAGAGGAGGCTGAGGGCAGACCTCATTCATACCTATAAAGCTGTGAGGGGTGGGTGTCAGGAGGATGGAGCCAGGCTCTTCTCAAGGTCATCTGGGGATAGGAGAAGGGGCAATGGGTGCCAGCTGGAACAGAGGAGGTTACATAGAAATATCAGCAGGAACCTCTTCCCAGAGAGGGTACCAGAGCATTGGAACAGGCTGCCCAGGGGGGTTGTGGAGTCTCCTTCTCTGGAGACATTCAAGACCCACCTGCACCTGTCCCTGTGTGACTTGGTCTAGGGGATCCTGCTGTGGCAGGGGTATTAGACTGGATGATCTTTCGAGGTCCCTTCAGATTCCTACTGATTCTACGACTCACAAATTGATGGAGTTTAGGAAGCTTTTTATGTGCAGATTTTTAAAGAGAGTTATAAAATCTCTTGTATCCAACAGTTTTACTCTGAAGGCTCTTCACACACTGATGTCCCAGGCCCCCACCACACTTATAAGGCAGCGGTGGGGGTAAGGAGCACCATCCCCATTGCCTAGACCTTGAAAAAGCAGCTGAAATAACCTGCCCAGTGCCCTACAAAGCAGACAAATATATATAAAAAAAGCCACAAGCCAACTCTTTGAGTTCAAAGGTTAATTTATCAAATTCAGCTTCCTCCCAGAGGAGGCTCACGTGCCTCCTACACCAACCAGAGGCCAAAACAACTCATTCGTAGAGCAACTTATTTCGAAGAGGTTTCACGTTGAGCAAGGAGGGCAGAGGGAGGATGTCTCACGTTCAGACTCCATCTCAGGATTTATCATATCTCCTCTCCAAAGCAGTTCTCTCTGTGGTATAACATCAGGGGTGTGTTAACTGTAAAACCTCATCTGAAAGCGACCGAAGCTGAAGATAATAACCTTCTGTCATCCGTACAAGTGTTCTGTACTGGAATGAGAATGCTGGGTTACCAGAGGAAGAGCTGGCTGAACACAAAACAGTCAGAGCAACAGAAACCGAGAAGATCCTCAAGCCTGGCTTGTTAGGAGTGACCTAAAACAGCCCTGTTTTGACTCACTCTTCTCTACCTCCTCCAACAGAGGATTCAAAGGGAAACTGCAATTCAACCTTTATTGCTGGAGCACAACTGCAACAGAACTATCCTCTGTCAGGGAAGAATAAAAACCAACCCCCCAAGCTGCGGGTGCCTGAATGCTGAGAGATCACTTTTGCTTTAAGAGTACATCATGTCAATCAAAACCGAATTCCTTATGCTCGTCACAGGAGCTTGCAACCAAGCAATACAAAAAATCACGTTCGAGTTCAACCAGTAACGTGTTCAAAGGCTTCCCAATCTGCTCTGTCTCTGGCACCAGCAGCAGACAGAGAAGAGGCAGAAGAGATCGCATAAAAAAAAAAGGGGGGGGG
>VZRI01001965.1:1827078-1838364 GCA_013397515.1 Upupa epops
GGGGGGGGGGGGGATAAAATCCCTTTGGAGGGCAAAGTAGAAAGGTCTCTAAACCAAAATAAAAATAACCATCACAACGTGTGCGTTGGGCTACAAGGATATACAGCAGGTTGAAATATGTTCTATCTTCCTCACCGGTGAGGAAAGACCCCTCTAACTCACCGCGGGCTTTGATCGCTCGTGAGCTATCAGCTATTTTCTTTGCTGCTCGAGTAAATACCAGTCATTCACAGCTGAAACATAATTTCTCTCTCTTTCCCCTGCCACTATATGTTGTGTGCGAATATGTCTTGTATATAGGCACACTAACACAGCGTGCTGTTCAAATACACATCAGAGTTCACCAGATGGTGGGGATTGCCAGACACTCGTCGTTGCCATGAGTTAGGAGCCATGGTGTAACTCATGAATGATGCGTCTAAGCTGTAAGTGGGTTTTGCACAGTTGCCTTACCCTTACCGGCATAAAACCCGCTTCTCTTACTACGTTCAACCTGCGACAGCTTATAATTGTGAGACTTGAAGGCTGCAGAGTATCATGAGAGGTGTTGTTTTCTCCTCCTCCCAGAGACAGGGCTGCGAAGGAGCTATTTTCATCTGGGGGTTATGATTCACACTCGTACACACGGGATTAGACAGAGTTTCATAAAGCTCTGAGGGCACTGTCAGCACCCATGTTCGGGCACAAGCTGAAAACCCAACCTCAGAAAAACAAAGGTGTTTGAACCAAAAATACTCCAGGTTTTAAGAGGCAATCATCTTAATTATGCATAGGAAAAATAGATGAGATCGGAGCCGGGGTTTTGCATACGAGCCTCAGCATGCGCTTGGGCACTAAGATGCTCGGGCAATAAATTATGTGAGCACAGGCTGGTGAGGATGTGAAAGTTGGGTGAATTGGCAATTTCCTAGTCTTTTAATTAATGATGGTGTTGAGAAAGAATGCGGCCTTCCTTCTAAATTAACAGTGCTTTTTAATCAGCGGGTGAATCTGCCCATTTAAAGCAGGGGGTAGCTCTAGGCTGGCTCCGTTTTCTGCAGAGTTTCCACAAGAAAAAAAGCTGGAAGCCTAGCAATGCACTCGTGGTCCTACAGACCCTCTTTACCACCTCTGACAAAGCCTGTACCTTGCCCAAGATCTGACAGCCAGTGGTGATGGAATAAAAATCAAGGGAGAAGGAGAAAGTTAAGAGCTAGGAGGAAGCAGAAAGGAGCAGGGCGTGGGGAGTTCCTTGTGATTTGAATGGGCAAGAGTAGCTTTGCAGATACAGGCTGTCCAAGGAGCAGCTCCAACCTGACACAGGGAAAGCTGCCAGGACATACCTAACCCCAGGGCAGAGGAACTGCACAGGGTCTCCTTCTCTTGGATGCTTTAGAGTTCTCCGACACAACCTTTGCTTGCACAGAGATCCTGGATCTCCAGCCAACAAGAGGATGCAGCTCTGAGCAATCTGAGAACCCAGTGAAGGACCTTCTAAAACGTTTAGATCCTAAACTACTGCTATAAAACACATTCTGCCCATCTAGGTACTACGTATAATCATCCTTTCTTATTGTTGGCCTCTCACAGCCTGAAGTCTGTTGAACAAAATCGGTTTCTGTGCCATCGATGCTCGGGAGAGATGCTCCAAGATCAGGGACATTCTCTTACCCAAGAATTAGCTTTCAGAATAGCCTAGTAGTTTAAAACATTACGAGCAGCATTTGTTATTTTAAGGTTTTCCTAAGGATTGGATGCCTCCAAGGGTTAGGGCTTCAGCTCCAGTTAAGCACCTAAGTTTGCTATCCCCAATTCCTTTGAACTAATAAAAATCCCTGGAGGTTAATCAGATTGGGCTGATCATGGACTAAGGATTTTCAACTCCTCCCCTTTTATCTGTAAATACCAGGACAGCTCTCTAGCACCCCAAGTCAAAATAGTTTCCTGTCTTGGCTGGGAACCACTTTGGCAAATACTGGAGGCCATGAAAAGCAGTTGGATCCAGGCTCTGGGCAGGAGAAGACACTATCAGTCACTGCCGGCTCACCCCAGCCCCGTTTCGAGGAGCATGTTTCGGCACGATGTGGCGGGGTTACGTACAAGCCCCGGTTCTCGAGCACGTTTCTGATTCCCAGACAACTTTCTGAGGCCAGAGGGAATACTGTCTCCATCTCGATTCCTCCTAAGGAAGCATCTTCCCCCAGCAGCCCCATGGAGCAGACAGATGTACCTGCAGCACTGCACCCCCTGAAATTGGAGTTGTCCTTCAGAGGGATGGAGACATCCCTGGATGCGTTTAAAGATCGTTTAGATGTGGTGCTTAGCAGTACCGTTCTGTGGTGAACTGGACAGAGCAGGGTTATTGGTCAAACCTGAGGATCTCAAGGGTCTCTTCCAACCTGAATGCTTCTGTAGTTCTCAAATCCTATGATTTTCCCACCCACCCTCACCAAACCATCTTCTCTTCCCCAGGTCACACGAGTATCAGTGAGCTCTGAAGAGCCCAAGCTCAGTCAGTGGGTATTTGGTCAGACATCTCAAGCCCAGACAGAGCCTATTCAGATGGAGGAAGAAAACAGGGAATCAAACAGGGCTCTGTCTGGCAGGAACGTGCCCGCTGGGAACCGAGCGCACACTGAACAACAGCCTGTTGGCAGTGTCGGTACTAAAAGTAAGGACCTGGCTTTATTTCTTTGTTGATGTTGATATAATTCAAGGAGCAGAAACAGATGAACCTGGGAAATCTTGGGAACAGAAGACTTGCACGAGGGGCAGAGGCATCCTGCTCACCTCACACTATCCTTGTTGTTATTTCCCACTCCAGGAGCAGAGCTTTATGGTTTCAAACGGACAGAATATACGGTGGCTGGGAAGCTCAAGTGTACAAAGCAATAATGAAAACACAATGTTGTGCTCCTCCGAAAAAAACAGCCAGCCTGAACGACTCACACTTGTGACATTAAAACAAAAACACAGGCGAGTCCTGCACGGGGGGCAAGTCCAAGCTTAAGTCAGCCCAGTGAGAACCAGCAGCCTGCCCCTCTCCCCACAGAAATGAGACTAAATCCAATTAAAACACCTTATTGATAATTCCCCACCCCCTTTTCTTGAGGTAAATATTTCTGGAGTTTTATCTACATTTTAAAAGAACTCTGTCCTGGCCCCTGAAAGCTCCAAGGTCCAGTATCTCATGGCTTTACACCCTGCTGACAAGAGGCAGCTATTTCTTTCTTGGTAAGAAATGGCTTACAATTTTTACACAATACCAAGCCACAGCCATCCTATCTCCTCTCAAAAGAGAGAGAGAGAGAAAGCTCTTCTCCTTTCTGGAGCATCTTAGCCTTTTTTATTCAACTAGAGCAGCCCTGAGTAGGATCTTCCGCAGTGACATTTTCAGAGCTACTGAAGATGTTTTGACCGTCTGAATTCAGTTACAGGAAAAAAATCATCTCTTTGGCAATTTCGCAGACCTCACCCTAAAGCTCAAAGATCTCTCTGCAACACAAGACTCTCTTTAGCCTCAAAAAGAGATGGTTTCCAGAACTAAGGATGTACGGAAGCCCTGGATCATAGATCATAGATCATCATAGAATCATCAGGAATTGGAAGGGACCTCAACAGATCATCCAGTCCAATCNCAGACGGTTTCCAGAACTAAGGATGTACAGAAGCCCTGGATACCCCATGCCAAGCCAGCTGCCCTACACAAGAAGAACCATCTTGCATGACTCGACGAGGCCGCATCCCACACCAAAACGCACAGGACTCACCTCGAGGTTCCCATCCAAACACCACACCCTAACTAACGGGAGGCTAAAACGAAGAGGAGGCACAGCTCATGCCTCTGGGGTGCAAAAGCCAGGGAGAAGAGTGAGGAAAAAGCACCATGGAGCACAGGAAGGAGGAAGCTCAGCATCACGCAGCAGCTGACTGGCTCCAGCTCAGCTCCCTGGCACAAGGGACTTTTGGGGTGCTCAATTCCCAGCTACGAGCCCTAACAACTTCACTACTTAATTAAATGGTACAGACAGTGCAATCTGCGCGGGAGGCCGGGACACGCAGCAGCCATGCGCCCGCTCCTCTCCGGCTGCATCGCACTACACGATGCAGCGCATGTACTGGTCATAAAGTTACCCAGGCAGTTGCTTCGCCTGCCTGAATGCCGACTACAACTGTGGCCCCTGGATGCAAATTACTGGCTTTTATAGGTTCCTAAAAACATTTCACTGTGTCTGCCGAACAATGTGGGAGTTGTAGAAAGGGCCCCGATGATGGCAATGATGTAATTAAAAGCTGTGAGTGGAAAAAAACCCCATTAGAGTCCTTCTTCCAGACAGAAAAACTGGTAAAAAATGTACTTCTTAAAAATAGTTTAAAAGAAAATGTCAAAGTAAATAAATAAAAAAGCCATATTCACTCCCCCCACCAGGTCCCTCAAGTTTCCAATAGCTTCCCCGCTCAGTACCCGTGAAGGAACACGTCTACGCTAGAGCACGTCCCTAAGCCCTAAGCTCTATCTGGGAAAAAACGAGATAGAGAGGCTCTCCCTATCTAATCACCGGCCCCGTCTGGTAGTAACAGAAGTTACTATCTCTGCCTGCCTGTCAGGAGCTGCACGAAACCAATCGGTGGCTGGGGCTGATATGGAAGCAAGAGGTATGGGGGCTGTAAAGGCGTCCGGCGGCTTCGGGGACAGGCTGTGGTGAGCACCCAACACAGAGGCTGGGCAGCACTTGCTTCCTCCCCCATGCTGGGATGGTAAAGGGACTTCAGATTAACCTTCTCCTCAGACCAAGCACAGTGTTTGTTGTTTACCAATGAGGAATTCCCCCACCCAAGCCAGGGCTGTTCTCGAGTGCTATTTCACCCACTGCAGGGTTAAAGTCCTGATTAGGACAGAAAAGGAGCAGCAGGAACCCCCCATCCAAACACTAAACACACCCCACACCCCTCCTGCCAACTGAATTCTACGTTAAGATTCATTTCCTATATTAAACCTTCCAGCAGGGGATGACTTCCGACCCTTCTTCCCTCCCCCAGAAACTCAACTCGCAGTGGTGCCAGTGCTGGCAATGAGGCAGGTGGCCCACACTAGCCATCGCTAGCAGCACAGGGATGCAACCCAGCCCACCAAGCCGACCCAGTTCTCCACTCAAACACACAGTGCTTGAGCACATCTGGGCAAGAGTCAGTCCCCAGCTGCCTCTGTGCCCAATACAGGAACTTCCTCCGACGGCACACTGCAGCACGCTCCAAGTACAGGCATGCCACACAACCTTTCTCCAAGCGTTTAGCTGTGGCCTCAAACAATCAAGGAGCTCTTTTTTTTTGTTGTTCTTACTTCTTTCTACTCCCCCCCCCCCTTCTCCTCCTTGTGTTGGCTTTTTTTTTTTGGAGAAATGATCAAACCGGGGGTGGGGACAGAACATCCTGCGTGAAACCGCATCCTGAACAAGCATCACCACGATTCACTGTAAATAAATACTCTCTCCTTGCAGCACTTCCGTCAACTGTCACTGCCTTGGCTCCAATCACCTTTCAAGTCCAAACAGGAAAGCAGAGAAAAGCGAGTGAGATGGCAGATATGAGGTTTAATTTGCTTTTCACTGCAGTTTTCATTGGTGGTGCGCTTCCAATTCGGCGGCATTGCCAGCTGCCTGGAATCACTCCTGGACCCAGTTTTTTCCTGTTAACCTTCATAATTGTATTATTATGGGCAAGCCCACAAACTGTGCTACAAGGAGGGGGGGGAAAAAAAGCTGTAAAAAGTGCAGCTTCCACCCTTTATTAGATAAGCAGCCAGATCCAAACCCTGCTGCTGCAGCCAGAAAGGCAACTCAGATTCACCAGCGCTGTTTCCTCACCTCTGTTTTACATAACGCAAGATGTGCCTGCTACGGAAAAAAGAAGTAGGTGCACGTAGGGGAGAGGTGGTGAAGGGATTACAAGATGAAATAAGTTTGACCTCAATTTCCCTGAAAACTTACAAAAAAAAACCCCCGTGTATAAATTTAGAAAGACCAAAAGGTACAAGAGGCCAGTGGTCCCGAGCGGGGAGCTACCTCGGTCTGTGCAGGTGAGGTCTGTGTGGGTTGGGGACGGTGTTCACCGCACAGTATTTCAAGTGAGCTGAGGATGGAGAAGAGGAAGAGGAGCTGACTCTCATGCGCACCCCCTCGTGGGCACCCAGGCTGGAGAGACCAGGGGTGTGCTGGTCCAGGAGCTCCACCAGACCAATACAGATGCAGACCCCTACCCTTCACGAGGTGAGACAAGCCCTTGGCAAGCAGAGCCCAGCTGGGTGTGCCGGGATGCACGGGATCCCCTCCCCGCTGCACGCACACACACAAGGAGCAATTTAATTAATAAAAGTAAGGGAAAAAAAATAAAATGAAGTATTACATGTAGCAGCAAAGCATTATTAAAAGCCATAATGTCTCAGAGGTTCCTATGAAGTCATGTTCTTACAATTCACGGCGAAGAATTTAAAGACAAAATTACATGCTTGGTAATACTCCGGGGAGCGGGCTTTTCTATGCAGCCCATTGTTTGTGTATGATGCATGGCTTTGAGAAAGTGGCATTGTTAGAGGGATCATAAATCACAAAGGGGAAGTTTGATTTTTATTATTTTCTTCTTTTTTTTTTTTGTTAAATAAAAATATTAAAAAATAACCCCCCTTTATTCCAGACAGGGCTTTTCCTCTGCTGCAGTTTCCAGGCATCAGCCCTACGTCCGCTGTGGTGGTCTCAAGCTGCTCAGATGATCATCACCCTCTTCACAGCCTCTCCCAAGAAATAATCCTTCTGCAGTCAGCATCTCAGGGCTTTGTACCAGCGATTCCAAGAGAACGTTTGTTTTTCTAACGATAACTCCTCAAGCCAAATATCCTGACTATTAAAAAGCAGCTCTACCCAACTCGGGCACTGCCTTGTGCAAGTTTACCTGGTGTGGTTTGCCACCTCGGTGTTCTCTTCACATCACCGCTGGTTTTAGTGTGGTTTTTTTATTCCTAGGTGTATTATTTCTGAGCTCTGAGCCCAAAGTGGGCTCTGTGCACTTCAAAAGCAAAGAGCCAATGCCAAAGATTACTTGCAACCCACACCCACCCACCCCCGTCCTTCGCAGGGCACATGAATTAGCTAGTGGTCTGCCTCCCAAAGCAACCACAGTAAAGTTACTGCTGTGGTGAGGCCGACTATTTCGTACCTCACCACAGCTAAAAACTCAGACAAGACACTGCCCAGCTTCATTCCAAGCTTTGTACCAACCAAACCACCCAAGGCCACGCCTGAAAACCAGCTAAAAATACCCAGCAGGTAAGGGATGGCACAATACAGGCATCCCAGAGCCTCCCTGCCAACACCAACGCACACAAAACCATCTGCAAAGAACCAATGCTTTCAAGACTGAATCACTAGACGTCAGCCAAGCCAGGAAATCAGAAGAGGCTCTGAGAATCCAACAGGGCACCTCTGAAGGATGGTTTTTCAGACTCTCTGAAGGATAATATCACCACCTGCTTGAAAATGGGAACCCCACAGCCCATCACGGTGCAACAGAGCATCTTCTTCCCCAAGAGGACACAACACAAACCACAGACCACAGGAGTTCACACCCTGAGTAGGTGAGATTGGTCTCTCAAGCCATCTCTCATGACCTGCTCCATGTCTCTATTTTATCTGTGGGGTGGGTATTGCATGTCTGTTCACACACACAGTGAAAGCTCCAGCAGCACTCATTCTTAATGTAAAGAAATACTCAACCTTTCAAATCTAGTCTGAAACATCACCGTTTCCAGTTACAAATCCCAGCTTCATAAATTACATCTCCCTGGGCCTCGGTCCCACATCTCTGCATCCTACAGACCACACAGCTTCTGTCCTGCACACACCCGGCCCCCCATCCAGTTTTTGACTATTTCCCTGGATGCTTTCCCATTTCAGTATGTGACAAGTATGAACGTATTTAGGTTTCATTTCAAACTCAAGTCAGCAGCTAGAACCACGTTCAGAAGCATCAGATACCCAGGCAGACGCCCCAGCCTTCACTCCCAAGCGGCAGAGATCAGCACAGCCCCACCGACTGCAGGAGAACTAAGGAACTGTGTCAGTTCATACCAGCTACAAATCTGACCCCGTTCATCTGATTTGTCTCCAGATAGTCACTACAGTCAGAATTTCAGAATACATTAGCATGGATTAAGCCTGGGAGAACCTGCTGAGGAAGCTCAGCTGTGTTAAAATACACACCACGACGTTAGCTTCATTCACCCGTAGTCGCCCGGCTTAATAAGTTATATGGTCTAAATGCCATTAACTAATGGGATCAGCCCACTACTAGTTAGCCCTAAATGTGGAGAGAACAAAACAACCTCTCTGTTTAAGAACCAACTGCCTGCAAATTTACGATGGTTGACTGAAGGAACACATGGCACGTTCTTCTGCCAAAACATCTGCCTCCTTCAGGAGAGCTGACTTCATCCAGCGCTGGTGGAAGGTCCGCCTGCCTGATTCTTACAGCACGAGTATTTGGCTGCCAACACTACATGAAGGAACTATTTATGGTCCATAAAAGTCTTGGACATATTCTGGAATACAGGCAGAAATGAGAGAGCTAAATCAAGCTAATTATTTTGAGAACTTCCAACTAGAAACATTACCACAATAAATTCCACGTGTTTCTCTCAACTTCTCTATGTTGTGAAGGATTTCCACTCCGTGTGTTCAAAAAGGCCAGCAGATGGAAACAATTACAGCACACAACCGACTTCTAGCGACACAAGGACCGATGACCCATCTTTACGGCCATTTAAATAATTTATGTCCAACTCTAATGCAATCTGCTCTACTTGACATCCCTGACCCTAAGCATACTGAGGTTTATGTTGGGTTTCTTTAACACTCAGACCCTGTCAAGAGAAGACGTGATCTATGCTGTTATGAGATGAGCTCCTCTTCAACAGCCATCAAGGCAAGGCTCTACCCATCTCCCTGTGACAGAAAACACCTATGTGACTCCTCCTGAGGGGGTTGTGTAGTCAGGTTCACTCTCTTCCTACCTCTGCTGCACGATGCCTAGAAGGGCATCAGAAAACTGGCAGGAAGGGCAAGGCTTCACTGCAGTCTGAACAAGAGCATGACCATGGCTCCCAGTACAAGAAAGCTCACTGCAAGGGGGACAGCCTTGCTCCTAATGAAAAAGGGATGGAGGGGTTGAGGAAAAGATGAAAGAAAACTTCATGCTTGCTCTTTCTCTGTGAGAACTGATTTGACAAAAAAACACTTCCTGGGCACTAATGCCAACCGGTGCCTGTGCCAGGCCATCAGGCAAGTTGACACCCAGAGACCTTAGCTCTGGGGAAAGCCGAGTGCAACTGAACAGCAAGAAAATCCCTTTGGGAGTAGGCAAGGAGGACAGGAAGCAGGAGAGATGCTGGGGGAATGGGTCTGCGCTCCTGTATTCCACAACCAACAAGCTAAAGCCACCCCTGAAGAGGACTCTGCTTTACCAGCTACAGAGCCCTCCAGCTCAGACAAATCCTCCTGGAAAAGGAGCAGAGGGCTGCAAGGGGCAGTAATGAGAAAGCTGCCCATTTAATTTAGCAGGGATCTCTCCTGTGCACAGCTGAGGTCGAGTGACCGAGGAGGCACTTGGGACTCGCTGCCTTTATCTGCAGAGAGATGACGTTGGTGACCACAAGCTAATCCACGCCGAGCATGAGCTTGATTTAAATCAAAGATTCAAATCACCAACTGCAATCAAAGCTCATATCAAAAAGCAGGAAACATGGTTTAAAACATTGATTCTAATCTTGTTTTCCATCTGTATTCTTATATTTACTTTCTCAAAGATAGATTGATTCCAATTGGTTAGCAGCTTAATAAAACCCAATCTGTTTATTAAGCTTCACTTTCCTCCTTGTTAAACTGGAGAAGAGATGATTTTCACATTCATTCGCACCCCTCAGTTTCAGGCTACGACTGTGTTAGAAATGATGCCTATTTTTATTAGTGGGTAATTGCTGTTCATATTGATCTTCATTTGGTTGAGAAGTGGAACTGCAACCAAATGAGAAAACATTTTTATTTATTAAATGGAAATTAGTGAAATCGCTGGGTACAGAACAACTTGATGCATTTATGCATAGAAAGCGTTTCCTGGACGTGATCTGTCGTAAGAAAACTGAATATATTAGGATCTCAGCAGCGCTACATCTCATCCCCTCGCACCTCTCTTTTATTCACAGGTTGAAAAAGGACAGCAAGGTCTCTTCAGCCCAATACAAGATGCTCAGGTATTTTTTTTACTGAATCACCAAAGGAATTACTGAAACTGTTCAGCACCATCCCCGTGAAAACTGAAACCAAGCTCTTCATCTACACGACACATCAGCAGCAGCTAAAGTTTATCAGCTTTCACATAACTGAAAAAGCCAGCTTCAGTTAGGTCTCCGAGATGATTCTCTTTAAGATGTCAACAGAAGGCTGTCGTTTATTACGATGTTGTGTTTAATCCTTTAAGACACAATGCGTTGGCTACAGGTTTCAGCATTGCTGCTGTAATATAAAGGTATTTTTGTGGGGGATTCCAAACACCTCACCATTCAAACAGTCCATAATTAAAATGGTAATACTGAATTCTTTTCCTTCAAACGAAGTTATCAGGATTCAAACCCAAAGGCATCTTTATAAACTCACTCCCTTTGTGCTGCTGTTCTAAATAGTTCAAAACTACCTAAATATTAAGCAGGGTGTAACGAGTCCAGTCAATAACATTTTTAAAAGGAACAGAAGAAATAAAAAACCTCGTGTCTTAAACCTGAAGAAGCTACTACATCTCAGGAGGTCGTTGAATTGGAAGCAGCTCATTTAGTGGCTTGGGTTCAAAGTTGTCCGTTTGTTGATGAAGGTGGCTTTGCTGCCCAGAACGATGGGAGCCCCAGCAGCCCCACAAACAGCCTGTGCCTGCCAGCAAAGGAGCTGCCCTATGGGTAAAAATCAACCCCAAAGCCCATCAATACAGAACCCCCTCGAGCTCACAGGGCCACTTGATGCATCCCTGCAATGTTTGCTCAGAGTTACTTTTAACTAAGAACTGAGTGTTCAATAAATGTGGGAGTGTTGGAGGGACAGTGACTGGGGGAGGCCCCAGCATCCTCACCCCTGGCATCCCACCACAATCACACACAGCCCTCCCAAAAGCAACTCTGTGCATTACAGTCTGCTGTGAAACTCTGTTAAAAAAATGAAGCTACAGAGGAGGGGAAAGGAGGGGGCGGAAGAAAAGTCACTCTATTGATTACAG
>VZRI01001965.1:1838500-1885075 GCA_013397515.1 Upupa epops
TGCGTTTGGGGGTCGTGAATCGTATGAAGGAGCTTTTTTATCCTTCAAAGAAACTCATCAGAAAACTGCAGTGGAATTAGATGAATCCTCATCACGCTTACATTTGGCACAACTAAACAACAACAAAATAACCCCCCAAAAACACCCCATCAGCCACCTCATGACAGGACAGTATGTAGAACACAGGGTAAACACGAGTTTCCCCCGCCACCAAACGTGGCATTGCTCTCCTTCCTGAAGAATTTACAAACCCAGACTCTCGCCAGACGATGTCAACGATGATAATTTAAATCCCCCACAGTAGCAACTATTTGGGTTGAAAAGAATTCTGTCCTAATGCTACCTTAACATACACGTGAGCTCGATCAGGAGGGATGGAAAGGCAAGAAGAGTAACAGCTCAGGAGCAGAAAATGTAAACATACGCTGTTCTCAAAATCTAATTTCATTAATTTATCTATTTTGTGGTCATCTGGGGCCCCGGTTTGACAGTCTTGTATGCACCGTGCACTACCTCCCTATAAAATGCACACAGAGAAAGGTATTCGTGTTCTCCGTTAGAGATTAACAGAGCAAGCCCTCCTCCAAAAATTCTAATTCAACAAAATTTAATCAAAATTTTAATCAAAAAAGGGGGTTGTAATAAAAAGGCCATTTTACTGTTCACCTTCTAATTCTATGCGATTGGATGCAGCACTGAGCTGCTATGTTTTCCCTGCAGTCGTGACATATGTGATACAGAGCATGTTTAGGGAAAACCTTAACAGAGATGGGGGGGTGTCTGTAAAAGGATAAAGGATTTGGGCTCCAAAACGCAGCGTGCTGCTGCTAACCCCCACCACCCGGTCTCTTCTGCAACTTTATTTATTGTCCATAGTTCAGAGCAAACGAGCGAAGCCGTCTCTAATGCCATACAAATTTGGATATCAGCTGTCCTATGCAAATTTGACTCTAATTACGTATGCATTACTGAGCTATGAAATAAGTCAGTGTGTTGTGGTATGTGAATACACATCCCGCTCTTGTTTTTGAGCATAATAGTTTGCAGTGTCTGCTGAGTGTTCATATCCTGTGGAGTTTTCCTCTTTCTTTTCCCCCCCCTCCTCTTTTCCTTTCCATCCTGTGGACTTTTCTCTCCCCTACCCCCATCCCCCCCCTTTTTTCTTTAAAAAAAAATATGATTCTTAATTAAAGAAAAAAAACCCCCAACCTATTAGATGTCTCTGGCTGAAGTCTGTAAAATAAACCCCAAAGCCTGGTGTGGAATGAATGAGTTATAAAATGCTCAACGATTAAAACAAACAAACTACCCAAAACATTTCTGTGAGCTAATTATGCACTAAGCAAGAAGTCATTTTACCCTTATACCCACATTTTATGTTTGGGGCACTTCTATTTCATGTCCCTTGACACCTTCTCCAATAATCCATCTACTTTATATTGGAAAGCCTCACATGAATAAAACTTTATGGCACTACAGGCATTTAGCCTTCCACTGACATTCCTGGCCTGTTCAATTCTGCAATTCAATCAAAATCAAATCTCAAAATCCTCTTGTCAGCCAGCGTTGCTTTCATATGCCCGAGCCCTGTGTAAGGATAACTGCATCCAATCTTTCCCCCAAGCAGTGCTTATATTGTTTTATTACAGTTCAATGAGTGGAGTTCAAAATTACATGCAGCTGCCTACTACTGTGGTCTGTCTGTGTTACGCATGGACACAAGTATTGCCCACCAGGCTTGAAATCATTCACTTACTGGTCTGGCAAGAGAGACTGTGAGCACTTCATTGTATGGAGGAACATCCTGCCTGCTAGATCTAAAGAGGGTGATGTTAGCAGATCAGTCCCTTTATAAAAGGGATTGCGAAAGCCCTATGAAATGCGACTCAAACGTGCTCGATGTTAAGCATGTGGCTCCTGCACATAAAAGCAAAGATAAACCTCAACATGCACTACTCATTCTCAGAAAGCTTGTGAGGGAAGATAAAGGACTGGGGAATAAAAGGCATCTCACTGAGTTTTTCTATGTGTTTTAAAGGATGAAGCTTCATTTAGACAATTTTTATCTTTCCTCCCCCCCCCCCATAATCTTCATACTGAAACAAAAGGACTAAACACGCAGCTAATTAAATACCATTTAATCAGATGAACAAAGCAGCGACTCCAAATCCAACAGCTTAACAACTCCCGCTACTCCTAGCTCTGGTACAGCCCGGCTGGAGGGAGACGGAGCATCGGCACCAGGCAAGGTTTTCATCCCATACTCCAGTTACAGTCTCGAGAAGCTTCAACAGCTGCGAACTAGTGGAAGGAGTCCACGCAGCCAAACGCACCCAGCTCCCCCCACATCCCAACCTGCAGCACCGACGTCCTCCTCAGAGTGCAGAAAACCCCACGGGCGGCACGAGGCTCCCGCAGGTTAACGCCTCGCCCGTCGCATTAACGCTCGGTAATCATTTTCCCTGGGCTTTCCATCAGCATTTCACAGTATTAACAACAGTGACCAAAATCAAAAGAAGAGAGGGGGGAAAGCGCCTTTTATCAAAGGCTATTCATCAAATATTGCACCGTGACTAAATTCTGCAAGACTAGCAAGTGAGAAAACAGAGGCAACACACGGTTAGACATCCTGCCGAGAAAAAGCTCTCGGCGAGACGAACCCCATTACCTTTCAAGACACAGGTCTGAGAACCAAGCAAACCACACAACAAACCACCGACCTATGACAGCAGCACTAAACTGCTGGTCCGCGAATCAAGGCTTCATTTCTACTTCAAAAAATAGAGGAAAAAGCACCGAGCAGCAGCAGTAGGTTCAGCTGCTGTGCAACTAGCCACGTGTTGGGTTACGTAGGAGTAAGCCCAGACACGAGGGTGTCCAGCGTCTGGGCTTTTAATAGCCTTCATTCAAAAGCAGCGCGGATGACGGCGTGTGCATCGTACGTGTGTCCGTTAATCTAGCCCTACAGCCCCTCGTACAAGGCCCGGACAGGGAGATCTGGAAATGTGACAGCGGTGACCGATCCCGGAGTCACCCACTGTCACTTCTCCAGTGAAGAAGCACAGCTGCCAGCTCAGGCACTGGGATGCAGAGCACGAGAAGCAGCTTCAAGTTCCCATTGCTGCCAGGGGTTTGTGGCAGGCTACTCACATATCCTTTATGTCTGTTTACTGCACAGTGATGGAGTTGGGAAACTTAGTACCCAAACTTGAGGCACCAGGATCTCAGCCACTTCATAGCCTTCTCATCTGAATCTACCAAAGATGTTTTTCTGCACAAGACTAAGGCTTCTCCATGAGAGATGGACTGGCTTATGGGAGCACCAAAGCCCCCAAGGAGCTCCTGGCACAGCTCCTCACGACACCACTGTCCCCAGACCCTTCACATACTGGGAACCAACACCAAAAATCCTCAGAGAAGAGTAACTTCCCTTTGTTAAGGCTACCCAAAGCAGCAAGAGAAGGAGCAACACCACCTCCACCAGCCTGCAGGCCAGGCTTTGCAACTCTACACAGCTCTTCTGGGGCTAAGGCACAAGATTTTGGGCTGAAACCCACAGATCTAGGGTGCAGAATAGCCAGTATCACAGCTCCTCGGGGTGCTGCACACAAACAGGGTGGATGTGTGCCACAGAGTCACAGAATGGCGGGGTTGGAAGGGACCTCAAAACATCATCTAGAGCAACCCCCCTGCCAGAGCACCATCACTTAGATCAGGGTCTCACAGGAATGTGTCCAGGCAGGGTTTTAATCTCTCCAGGCCAGAGCTTGGTCACCCTCACTGTAAAACAGTTTTTCCTTGTGTTTAAGTGGAACTTCCTCTGCTCCAGCTTGTACCCTTTGCCCCTTGTCCTGTCACTGGACACCGCTGAGGGGAGCCTGGCTCCATCGTCCTCCTGACACTCTTTCCACATCTGTGAACATCAGTGAGGTCACCCCTCAGTTTCCTCTCCTCCAAGCTGTAGAGACTCTGTGAGGAAAGGCTGAGTGAGCTGGGAGATGCTCCATTCCCCTCGTCACCCTTGTGGCTCTGGCACCATGACAAACCCATCATCCCCCAGGACAGGGAGATCACTGGGACCCCCTCAAAGGTCCAAACTTGGCCAGCAAAGCGCATACAAACCATCAGCAGGCACTCAGCAGAGAGACCCGTCTGAGGAACAGCAGAGAGCATCCCTGTCGGTACGCAGCGACATATCAACATTACGGAAGCCAAACCGCGAGGCAGAGCGCTCGGGCGTGTGCTGGGGCTAGGAGGGGAAAAACCGTCTCGCTCCACATGCACACTTGTAGGAAGTGACAAAGTATCACGTCTGCCTGCCATCCGAAATATATTTAGCAGCCTATAGATAGCAAACCAACGAGATGCATCTAGAGCAGGCCCCGGCACACGCACCCAGCGTTTCACGGTGACTCTGCACCCGCCGCGAAGCCAAAGGGATGCGAGAGGCAAGCGAGGAGCTGAGGCTCTCAACCGGCCCTTTATCAGCCACCACCATCGCAGTATTTACCGTAACACATGTGACTTAGTGAAGCCCTGGATTAATTAAATGAACTCCTCCATTAATCAATCAATCAAACCAGCACAGAGCAGTTGAAATATTGAATTACTTAAGAGCAGCATCTTTATATAGGACTTTTAAAGGTTTGCTCTGGAGGACTTTATCCTTGATAATTAAATTCGACCTCACATGGAGAGGAGCATAAGAAGCCCAGATAAAGCCCTGAGGCTGAGAGAGCAGCGGCAGGGGCAGCCCTGACTGGGCACATCCCAGAGTGGGAGTGCAAAGCACTACCCCATCCCAAGGGCCAGCGAGCTTCTGTGTAAGGAAACACCCCCCTAAACCACCCTTGAAAACACCTCCCCAGACACTGATACAAGGGCTCCTACTTGTTCCATCAGGATCACTAATCAATTAGTTAGGAAAACCAAGATCAGGATTGCCCAACCATCAAGAACGGCTCAGATCCAGCTGGCAGAGCTGGAACAGGGCAAGGTGGGGAGCAGGACCATGTGCTAGGACTCTGGGAACACCTGAATACATAAACAACAGTTGCAAAACCTGTACAGTCAGTAAAGGTTCTCTGTTTATATACACAGGGAAGGGCAGGCAGGGAGAGTTAAAACACTGTCACATGCCATGCAGAGCACCGGTGAGGATGCCAGCAACAGGAGCACCAACCTCCCATCATCCTGAAAGCCAGGCACACAAACTGCTAATAGGATCAATTTTATCACCCATGGGTCCACCTGAACCGGTATATTTGGACACTGAAATAGGGAAAAAATGAGATGTACACTTCATCATCATTTCAGCTGGGCTGAGGCTGGTGTAGGGAGAAAGGGCAACAGTGGAAAAGGAGGAATAAAAACTACTCCATGCATAGAATCAGCCCAATCAGTGAAAAATCCCCATTATCAGAAACTTTTCACATAGCATGAGAATTGCTGCTTCCTTTGGACAATAACCAAAAGCTTCGTAAGGCTGCCTCCTCAAAAAAATCAGAGCCTCTAGGTAAAAATAACCACCCTGGTATGCTTTCCCCCAGCAAATACTTCTATTTTAACTATCTTAGCTGCAAGAGCCTAACTTAAGTGGTTACAACCTCTTGTGTGCTCGGCTCCTCTGCATCCAGCCCTTCCCATCACCACCACCCTCCCTTGCTCAGAGCAGGGATGTCAGTAAAGTGCCTGGACTACCCTGACTGCTTCTTCCAGGTATAAATGGAACACAGCCACAGCCTTAAGATCTTGGTGATATGATAGGGTGCTCAGGACCCAGAAGGAGAGCTGCAGCACTACAAACACATCCTTCAGTGCTCTAAAGTCACTATTTTTTTTGGCAAAGACAATACAGAAAGAATAAAAAAGCCTTATTACAAGCCCTAAATGTGGGATGGCACAGCATGTTAACATATTGCTGTGCATCCTTTATAGAAGCGCATCCAAAGCTATATTAAAATAACGTTAAGGTTGCAAAAAACTAGGCAACAAAGTTGGCAACATCAACAGGCAATCTTGATTTACACCTTAGGAACGAGTATTACAATCCAGGCCTCGCTTACACAACCGTCTCTTTTTTTTTTCCCCATGGGACTCCCAAGGAATCTGCAGCTACTAAGTTATTTCTTGACACCAGTATGAAACCTGTGCTCCCAGTACTTAGCACATAACACCCGAACCCGATGCTGAATGCAGGACCACCAAGCTCCTCTGGACCATATTCCAGTTCTCCCATTCCAGTAACAGTTAGTAAGATCAAGAAAAGTCTCACCTCTGCTTCTAGAGGAGTCTGGCAGCATCACCCACATCTCACTGGTGAGAAACTGAGGCAAAGCGAAAGGCAAGCTATTGATAGCTGCTGGCCTGAGTTACCCAGTTAGCCCAGGGCACCAATCTGAGCTCACCATGATTCAGGGTGTTTACAGATAGTAACAAGCCCCATGTGCTACAGCCCCAACTGGCCACAGCTGTGCTTACCAACCCAGCTCACTTCTGCAAATCTGGCCCCAGGTGTCTCATTGGTGGGCACACAGAAATGAGGATCAGGGAGCCACACGGTAAGCTTAGAGCTCTTGGGGTTGGATGACATTGCCAAAGCCCTAAATAGGTGACTTGGAAAGAAAAAAAGTAACACAAACCCCAAACCCAAACCCGCATGATGATGATGTCTGCGGGCTTTCTAACAGATGGGAGGCCTATGCCACCTTAACTCTGTCCTGTCCCAAAATTCATCTAGAACACCTTGGAGGTTGCTTTCAAATACAGATGGTTTTAATCTATGTAAAACAAGGGTCAGTGTAGAGTCGGGCATCTGGGCAGGAACAACCCCAGGGACCAGGATAGGGTACCCAAATGGGGACTGAGCTGTTGGAGAGCAGTGGAGGAGAAAGGGACCTGGGGGTCCTAGTGGCCAGCAGGATGACTCNATGGGAGAAGAGGAGGCTGAGAGGTGACCTCATTCATGTCTATAAATATGTGAGGGGTGGGTGTCAGGAGGAGAGAGCCAGGCTCTTCTTAAGGTCATCTGGCAAAAGGACAAGGGACAATGGGTGCAAGCTGGAACACAGGAGGTTCCCTATCAATATCAGCAGGACCTTCTTCCCAGGGAGGGTAACAGAGCAACAGGCTCCCAGGCTGCCCAGTGGGTTGTCAAGTCTCCTCTGGAGACGTTCCAGACCTGCCTGGATGTGTTCCTATGCGACTCTAGGTGAGCCTGCCGTGGCAGGGGGACTGGACTGGATGATCTTTTGAGGTCCCTTCTGATCCCTAATGATTCTATGATTCTACGATAATTTCTGGAGAAATCTTTATGCTGTATTTAAAAAGTGAGAACAGAAACCACTGCAAGAAGCAGCTACAACCAGAATGTGTTATAGGGAGACAATGTACAATAGCTTTGGCCATCAAGAGACACATGCCACAAGTCTCCACCACCAGAACCACCAGCTGCTGCAGCACACTGCTGGGTGGCACTGGGAACTCCTTACAGCAGGTAGAGGCATTAATGCCAAATTCTGAAGAGATAGCTGTTCCAACAGCTGTAAACTGGAAGTTACCCCATGATGGGGCAACAAGGAATGCTCTAGTATCCTCAAACAACTCAAACTGCCCCAATGAGTCCAAAGTAACAAGAGACTTGGTGAGAAAACAGGAGCTCCTACTGCTCCTTGTGGTACCCCAGTGTCATGTGGTACCTCAAGGTACCTGCTGCAAAGTGGCCAACCAGTAGCACCACCACTGCACAAAGAGAATCACAGAATCAAGGTTGGGAAAGACCTTCAAGACCATCAAGTCCAACTCTCCACCCTACAACTCCTCACCACTAAACCATCTCCTGAAACAATCTCAACATCTGCCAGAAATCTTTCTACCAGTAGGACTTTCCTTCGAAGGGGGGGGGCTCATACCAAGGCCCTAGCACACCATGGGGCACCACACGAGGAGAACGCTGGACACTGTGGGACTGGTCCTGCCCCCACCTCACCTTGTCAGGACCCTCTGTGCTCAGCCAAGTGCTGTATGGCTGCCCTGGCTTCCCCTGGCTAGGGACAACTCCTGCACACTGCCTGCACGGAGACACTGCAGCTCTGTTAAAAATACACACACACACACACACACACACATTTGCATCCATCCACTCAAACAAGAATCCTTTATACGGCGACGAGCTGTGCTGTCACTCTCTCCATTATGCACCCGCTTGGCTTTGCTCACCAAAGAGCCTTGGTGAGCTCATCACAAGAACTACCCTCATGCCCAGCAGCTCCATTTCTGACCCTTGAAATTTTCGAGAAAGCCCCGGGTGTTGCTCAGAAGAGGTGGAGTATCTCCGCTTTGCCTGGGCTGCACTAATACACACGAATTGCTAAGTATTGCATTTTCACCCCCATCTAGAGCGTTCTCCATCCTCCCCAGTAATCTGCACACTCTTCTCTTTCAAAGACTGCCATAAGAGGCATTTACAGTCGGTACGGTCTTATTAGCACCCGGTGTATTTTCTCTGTTAACAGAGCCTGCGATGCACTTTTACGAAGTACAAAGTGTTTACTCTGACTTCCCCCTTAGAGCACCAACACGGGGCCCTGGCCGTTTTCCATCGCAGCCTTTGAGAGAGCAGGTTAATAAAACCCAACCGACCGCAAAAATAAAAGTCATTTAAATAAATCAGCAAAACCACCCCAAAGTTGAGAAAAGCTGGTGCTGCAGTTGCTCTGACTGCAGACGGCCGCGAACGCCAAAAGGAAGGAGTTAACCTTTGTCGAAACAGCATCAAACAGCCGCTGCTGCTTCAGTTATTGCTGCACCGGGACTCGCGGCAGCAAACGGCATCCCTCGGTAACGGAAGAGCATCACCTACATGCTAGCAATTCTCTGAGGGTCAACCCTAAAAGCGCTGCCCTTTAAATGTGGGTAACAACCAACATCAGGTACGCGAGGAAAATCTGGTCGACTGAACAGGAAGCTGCACAGAACTATTTCTGAAATGTAAATGAGACTCTGCTACTTTCATTTCATTACTGCCGTAGCACTGTGCTGAGATGAAGTTTCCATCTGTGATTTTCAGGACAGGATATCAGCCATTTCAGACGGCATCCGTCGGAAACTAGAGAGACGAGTTACTCACAGTTTGGGGGGTTAGGAGAGTATTTAAACCCCCTGTAGCCTGCCCTTGGACAGAGCCTTTAGCTCAGTGCTTTAGGAAACAACCTCGCAGCAAACAGGCAGCTTTACCCGCACCGAGCCTTTCCCTTTAGTATTTTGTGAAGGACCATCGGCAGAAAGTGAACAGTTTGAAGCAGACTAAATAAGTCTTTAAAAGAGTGTTGACAAGGCCGTGCGCTCAACACCGACCTTTGCTTACTATTTGAACAGTCCTGCCTCGGCTAAGTCAAACAGCAGCGAGGTTGTAAATAGAGGAGAACATTTTCCTCATCTCACTAGAATGCGGGGATCCGTAGATTTTTTTAGGTGCTCGTGCAAACCGGTCTCCTACGCGAGAGAACAGCGCAGCCAGCGAAAATTATTCCGAGCGCTTGTTTCTTCCCTCACAACGTTTTCACCATCGGCCATGCAAATCTATCAGGAAGAACCGCTGAAGTCAATGATGATGCAATTAAGGCTTTGATTACACGATGACAGCAAATCGATTTTAAAGCAGATTATATCAACAGTTGGGCAAAAGGAGAGGCAGACATTATGGAAATCAAACCCTTTCGTATCTTGAAGATTCCGTAACCTCAGAGAGCATCTTTAATTCACCCTTCTTTACTGCAGATGGTCTTAGAAAACCCCTTGAAGTTAGCTGGTAGCCCACGATAACCCGCATCCTGCGACACGACGTTCACACGCGTTACAAAAAACCTAAGTAATCAACTTTTAAATTCCTAATGGCAATTATTTCCCCACTAAGGTGCCACTTACAACGACATCTGCTTTTCAAGACACCACCCCCCCAGGACACAACGCGGCACTTACTTCCACCGGACAGGCATGGCAAGTGCCTGGTGAAGGCAAGCAGTTACGCACAAGTATCTGAGAGCAGGATTTGGCTTCAGACTCCGCATGGAGGCAGGAATAGGGAACTATTGTGCTGCCTGTTTTCTCACAGCAGATCCCAACTAGCTTTGGCTATGGATCCGGCACCGCCAGCCAATTTCAAGGGAGGGGAATAAAGAAGAAGAAAAAAAAAGAGCCTCCGACCCTTTCCTTTCTCTCCCTTTTTGTAATCTCTCGCAGGCACAACCGCTCCAGCAAGCGGCTCCCCTAGCAGCCCAATATTTACACTAAACCACTAAAGGACTTTCCATTATAATGCTATCTCATTGATACAAGATTACTCCTGAACCACATCAAACCCCGCAATACCGTGAAAGGCACAAACGCCGTCTGAAGAGAAGAGGAGCAGAGTGGATTATTTCACTCTCGTTATTTCAACGGCACTTTTTAGATTCCTGTAAAAAAAGTAATGCGATGCTACAGT
Organism: Upupa epops; assembly: GCA_013397515.1. Taxonomy (NCBI): domain Eukaryota; kingdom Metazoa; phylum Chordata; class Aves; order Bucerotiformes; family Upupidae; genus Upupa; species Upupa epops. Next base: position 1,848,984 of record VZRI01001965.1, read on the forward strand.
AAATGTTTCTCCCCCGGGGGCAACCGAGCGTCTACGTGGATTAAAGGTACATGCGTAAACACTTGCGAGGGCTAATTACCTTCCTGAAAACACCCGATTCTTCCTGTTTCTTAATCCTGCAAAATAATAACAACATAACAATAATAATAATAATAACAATAATTATTATTATCATTATTATTGTTGTTATTATTATTATTATTTTTAAAGAAAAACAAAAATTTTACGGATAAGCATAAATTTTTATCGGATGCCTTTGAACCTCCTCAGAGATTTGCACCTGAGAACCAAGAAGTGTGAGAACTGCTGCCTCTTTCAACTCTCTTGTACAAAAGATGCGTGGATGGGGAAAAAAAAACCCCAACAGACAAGAGCGCTTGCCGTCTCCTCCGCTTGCAAAGAACATGAAAGAGTCACCAGACATTTTTATTCAAATTAAATTATACACATTTTTATATCTCTCTTTCCTTCCCCCCCACCACCACGACTTCAACGTGTAAAAACCCCACCCTACGACGAACACAAGCTGAAAGCAATCCCTTCCAATGGGCCCTTCTCCTTATTGCACAATTTCTTCCCCAAATTACGCAGGTATAATTATTTTGACACTGTAATGAAAAGAAAATGGGATTTGGGCACCGTGGGTTTATCTAATAACACTATTTCTTGCCAGACTTCACAGCACTGACAATCACAAAGAGCCCTGTCCATTCCAATAGGAAATATTTGATTTTACTGTAGGAACATTATTTATTTTCACCAACTTGCTATTATCAGAAAGGATATGATAGCTGAATAATAAAAATGAAATCAAGGAATTCTGGTGTTTCAAGGCTTTATTTTTTTTCTGCTCTCACTTTTGACATTTTCTTCCCCTGGAGAGACAAGATAAAGTGCTGTCATAAATGGGTGACTTTTCTTGTCAAATGACAGATTTGATTCTCCATGGCAACCACAAATCAAGGTGCTAGTCTGAATTAAAGCTTCTCTTAAAAGGCGTCTTTATGTTTATAAAATGAATTTAAATTAAATGGGTATTAGGTACAGTTTTTTACCTCCATTTATTTATTGACTAAGGAGCTCTGTACTGCACGGAGCGTATTTGCATTTTAAGGAAAGACAACATATTGTACTGGCAGATGCACAAACAAAGCAAGTTACAAGGTCATGCTACAGATACTAGTTTACAGTCCTCTGAATGGTATACAGATGGACAGCAAGCAGTTAAGAGGTACTTAAATACTGGGGGAAAAAAGCACAAAAATTACCTACAGAGTAACAGATGAAGGAAATCTCTCCTCATTTCATAACACTGCTTTCTTCCACGCACAGTTAATAGAGAGGCATGTAATTGTCACAAACAGAATGCCAAAAGAAGGGGGGGGGAAGAGATTTTTTAAAAAAATCAGATGCTTCCTCCTGTGCCCTTATGCAATCTTACTATAGAGCATGATACGCTCTTACAAATGGTTGTTACCATGACTTTCAAATACCCGAATTTATCCCAGATTTCTAACTTCAACTGCTCTAAAAATTCACTTTCTTGAGGTCACAACACATTTGAATTTCTTTATTCAGAAGATGAGTCAGTGGAGCCTCCTAGTTCCACAATTAACCTACCTAGAGAACCTAAATTGCACTGTAATACTCTCCTCATTTGGTTTCCCCAAAGAGATGGGGGGGAAAAAAAAACCCCTTTGCTCAGAACACGAGATTAAAATTTTTAATATATAGGTAAAGTCAAAGATGCATTTTCGCTCGCGTTCGCAGGGAAATAAATACTTTTGAGAACTCAGATAGCATTGTAAAAAAACCACATTACATTCAAAACGCTGCAGGTTTGTCAGCCGATTCTCTCCGTTGCCAGAGTCAAGTGGCTCCACATTCACTGTCCTTGTAAGCTCTGCCAAATTTGATTTTAAGCTTCCTGAAGTTAAAGAAGGTTTATACAGTATTAACACGAGATCTCCTCACACATTTCTCAGGTTATTACACAGCCTTTTATCCAAAATTACAATTTTAAGCAGCGCAGGAAGGCTTCGGTTCAGCTTCCCAGGCAGAGATGGACAGAGGATGTCTTCATCCCCACCACTGGGCTTTCTGCTTCGCTTCCCCGCTGCCACCTGCCTTCTTCCAGACAAGGTGACAGCAACTTACAGACCTGTTTACACCCTGGCTCTGAGCAGGACTTGGACCCCGCACCCAGTGGCCTGGAGACAGCCCTCACCCTGCTGCTGTGCAACAGCTCAGATGCGGCTGTAACAGCCCCCACACGGCCAAGCCCCCCGACTCACAGGCACCCAGAAATGTCCCGACCTTGTACTCTGGACCCAAATACCTCAAACCTTGAGAATTGTGGATGGCTCTGAATCAGTGGATAAACATTCCCTACATAAAAATCAGAGGATATGTTGCTAATGCACTACTGTCTAAGTCACAGCGTCATTAAAATAAGAGTAATCCACAGCAGAGATGTCTGTTTTACGAGGTAAGCAACTGCATTTCTTCCATTTTTACTGTGAGAAAAGAAAAAGAAAATGAGTTACCTATTTCTGAGCTGAAACCCGACCGCAGTGTTTATACGTGCCCGTCACAGCACCGTGTAAATACAGTCCCCCAGAAAGGGGGCTGGGAAAATGAAAGATGGTTAACTTCAAACAACACCTTCAGCTCAACTCCTGAAAACCCTTGGCATGTCTTGCTCTACACTTCTGGGCATACTCAAGGTTGAGAGGCAGTCTCCTGCCTTTTAGGAAGAATTCCCCAAACGACTGCTGTGCACACGGGAAACACTTCCCCAGGCTGTAGGATGCTGGGTGCTAGATGCTGGCAGCACCTCCTGCTATTGCATAGGCATGAGGAGTGAAGTCCATACCTCATGCTCATGTTTTCATTCCATCAGTGCATGAAGATGCACCAAACAGATAGAGGATCAGGATAATGTCCTGCAAGGTGGTTTTCCAGGCTTTACTGCCAGCTGGTAGCACAGCTTTGCCCAGCAACTGGGTGAAGGAGAATGAAGCACCAGAGTTAAAAAACTGCAGCTCCTAGAATTGCTGTTACAACTCTATTTCAGAAGCAACCTGCAGCCAGATCACCAGCAGTTCTCCAGTTCCAAATATTCCAAGGGTAATAAGGCATGGGAGAAAAAAAACCTTACAAGTAGCTGAATTTGGAAGCTCTTGACTTCGTGGGGAGGTGATGGTGGTGCTGAGGCTGCACCAAAACCTCCTGGGAGCACCTGGCTGTTTAACTCCAAATGTGAAAGAGCTGCAAGAGGAGAGAACCTGGATTGAGCGCAGCAGAAAAAGACTTCTCCAACCCCTCATTTAGTGGGAACAGAGAACTTGGATTAACAAACTCCTGAAATTCAAACTGGGTTAAGTCGATGATGCTACATCTTCCTTCTGAGCTGGCTTGTGGCAAACATATTAAACCCTCTCTTTAACTGCTGTGAAGCAGCACAGCTCACCTTTCCCATCGCTTCTCACAGCATTTCATTTCACTGCGCTTGAGCTCCGCGGCAGCGATAGCTGCAAATCTGACTACTTCAAGAGTAAACGTTACCTGACGTTTCCTTCCACCGAGCTTTGGGATTTGAGACTGACCGGTCTTGACAGAGACAGATAGTTTACATAAGAGTTAGAAAGGGAACAGGAAAACTTTCGGTGATATTTGAAGCAGGAAAAACTATGCGAGGTACTTTTAAAAGTGAAAAGACAACCGGGAAAATGTTTGGTGGGTAATCACGGTCAGGAAATGCCAGCAAATGTTTTGAGATGCTAGCTGAAAATTTGAAAAATGTTAAAAGGCAGCTTTGCTACCTTTAGCAGTGAACTATAAAGCTAATCACATATATTTTTGGGGTCCTTAACATGGACCAGATGGAACTACACCGCATATAAATAAAAAACATTCTCTAGGTTGTGGGCTGGTTTGAATTTTATTTCATTGGATAAATGTGGAATGACAAAGTTACCAAGTAGGCTTCAGTCTGAGTAAACCCCAGAGCAATTAACAGGGGTTCCAAGATGTGTTTGCATCCAGCGGATTCCCCTAACACCTTTGGGATTGCACAGGAAAGCTGCTGCCACTGAAAAAGGGACCTCGTCTCATGGATGGGGGCAAGTTCAGGTGCAGCTGAGCTCCTGGGTCCATCCTGGGCTGGGGTACCAGCTAATCCTAAAACAATTCATAACATTATTCTTCCCGTAATGCTAATTAAATGGGGGAAACTTTGCTAACAAGGTATGGAAACAGCAGATGCAAACCTGCGAGGTAAATAAACTAAGCAGAATAATCTTGACTCTTTTCTCGAGTTATAGAATTATTTACTTGTTCTCATCTGAGCAAACATAAAAGAATACCTCTCCCAGGCTCCAGGCATTGTTACCATCAATTAACTAACAATTCCATAAACAATAAAAGTATTACAAAAACAGCAGCACATCCCCACCTACACATTAGCACCAGTCAGCAAAAAAAAAACCCCAACAAAAAACTACAAACAACACTTCCTACTCCTTCAATTCCCAAAGGAAACTCCACCCCAGCTGCTGCAATCGCAAGTAGGGGACTTAACAAAGTGCCTGCGAGGTTAAGTGGCAATTTGAGGTGTTACTTGTACCAGAAGTAAAACAATTTCAGACGTGAGGGTGAGTGTAAGCTGAGAACTCCTCAAAAAGCAGACTTTGCCCCAAATCACCAATTCTTGTAGAGTGCGTTCGCTGTTTCAGGATGCTGAAAGATGAATGGGTCTAGATGGAAAAAAAAAGGAAAGAAGAAAACATAACCCCCTAAGCCATGAATCCTCAACCGACCCCAAGCGCAGCAAAGCTCCCTTGCACTAGGTTTTCAGGAGAGGGCTGTGCTCTGACACACGCTGGAGGCAGAAGGATGGTGGGAAAAGGGGATTCCAGGCTGCCTTCTCCTCTTCTCCCTCCCACAAGTCCACACTTGTTTCTTCTCACTGGTTTCTCAACTGTGTTCTCTACAATCTGTGGGTCAACACAGCACTGACTTGGCAACCATTCAAGGCCAATGAAATCTGGGGAGTCATGCAAATGCAGATGAATATGCAACATCTTCTTTCCTGATTCACTATGAACAGGCAGGAGCCTGTGAACATCACTCTTAGCTTTGGGAAGTATTCTTTCCAAAAGAAGTAATTCCCCATCTCCTATTGCTCCTCAGCTCTCCCAATAATGGTCCAAAGATCCCTAAGCACAAACACACCCCCCATTATCACAAGCAGAGCCAGTGCTCTGCTCTGAGAGTAAAGAGGCACTAAATGGGGCCAGTGTCAGCAACCTGCAGAAACACAGGCTGGTATCAGTTATTCCAGTACGGTGAGACTCACATCGTGCATCTGGGAAATGGGGGTTTGAAAGCACAGCATCACCGGTCAGCTGGCAGCAAGTTGAGCCCCTACCTGGTACTTCTTCTGAGCACCTTTGCTCTGTCCAGGTCAGGAACTTGCTGCCCGCAAAATACATTATGGGAACACTCAGCTGTCCCTGTGAGTCACCTGGAGAATCAGCTCAGTCTTTGCAACAGAAATACAAGGGGTGTAATCCCGTTTTAAGTGCAAGTTTCAACATTAACTGAACGTTGAATCCTCCAGGACTTCTTTCTAAGAGTAATCCAGAGGAGAAGCTCCTGGGCAATCTGGTCTAGTGAGTGACGGCCCTGCTTGTTGTAGGGGGGGTTGGACCAGATGACCTCTGGAGGTTCCTTCCAACCCAGTGCATTCTACGATTCCTTCGGTGTCCATGCAACAACAAAGCAGAACCAAATGCTTTTCATTTCCCTATGGCAGAGAAGGACGACTTACAAAACACAAGCCTAGGAAATAATTATTTACCTTCAGAACAGGCAGTTTCTGCTCGGTTCCTGTGCCATAAATGCAACTTTCTCCCAACAGCAACTTCTTAAAAGATGTTTGTCAACTTCTGTCATTTCCCAGATACACAACAAAGAGAAATGTATGTATTTCTAATGAGATGCACAGCCGAGGACGGTTGTCAGCATCATAGCCCTGCTGTTGTGACATGTTATTTCATTTTCTTCAATACCTAACAGCGAAGCTGTTTAATCCAGCCGTCCAAGCAACGTCCAAATAAGCATTAATAATGCGGTGAATACCTAACTGATCATCACGAGATGGTTTGTTGCAAGATAAAGCTTTTTCCCTCCCCCTTCTTAAAAATATCCTCCTAGTTAGAAAACAAAGAGGCAGAACTTAAGGCTGCTGCCTGCTCTCTCCTACAACGGGCACGCATCTGCAAGTGCCAACCTGCTCGCTGCCGAGCCCGTCGTCGAGCGCGGCGGATTTCAGCACTACATCAACAGATTGCAGCAGCACAGCAGGTGGAGCGGGGGGCTAAAGGAGAAGCAATTAACATGTATTGTGTTTCCCATTTTTCAAGGTAGATGGCAAATTCTGTTTCACAGACATGTACAAATTCGAGTACAAAGCCCACTGCATAATAGCAAGACATCTGTGTTTACCAAAGTAATCATTATTGTTTAATGCGTATTTTTTACACCATTTAACAAATAACTTTAGCTCTGATGAACATGGTGATTTTCATGAAAGATTTTAAAAGGAAAGTAAGTTCCTAAGAGATGTGGAGGTTCTAGCGTGTGTTAAGTATTGAGACCAGCACCACAGGCGAAGGGCATCGCTGAGGCCTCACATGTTCTCACTCCGTGCGTGCTCAGCCAGCACGGTCCAACAGGGAGCGGGTGGCTTGCATCAGAACTTGGGAGTTATCCTCAAGCTGTTTCCTGCATCAGACTTCATGGACACATGCAACAAGGGCAGGCAGCACCCCATCACACGCCATGAGAACCACAGGAGCAAAACCCCACTGGTTCAGGGCAGAAGCCACAGCCAGGTCTGCTGGATCTGAAAAGGCTTCCCAGCGCCGGGTGGAACGGACACCCCTATCTTCAGGACTGGCCCCACCATCCATGGGAACATTCCCATCACTACCAGTGCCTTACCACTTAGAGCCATCACCTCTGCCCCACCACACCTCCCCATCTGCAGGCTCAGAGGGAGAAACGTGCCTGACCATCGCGGGCTCCAGGGATGCTGCAGGCAGGCAGGGCTGGCACGCAAGGATGGGGAGCTTGAAGGAGAAGAGAGCTGAGTCGAGACCCCGCTACATGTTCAGTGATTATAAGATTAGTGTGTTTTTATTTAAAGTATTATCCGTTAACATCCCGCGTTACAAAAGCAGCACAACAGTATCGACAGGCTGTCAATATTAATAGGAGTGTCTAATGTTATATCAATACTAATTTAATTTCTCTTATCTGCAGGCTGCAGGGCCTTTCTGAAGACACAGTGGAACAAGAATGAGAAAGCCAAAGCACTGACATAACAGGAAAACAAGTCATTCCTTCAGCTTCTCTATCACTCAGTGGCACCCTGCTGTTTAACACAGTTATCCCTGCTTCTTTGGAGAAAACCACCGACAACAAAACCCTCTTTAGTGAGGTGTGGGTTTTTTTTCCCCCAGTATCATCAGAACCTCCACCCTCTCTTTTTTCTCTTTGGCCAAGAAACATCTTTGCAGAGCAGCATCTTTCCTAAGGACATAAAATAAATATGTCAGGCAGCAGCAATTCCAGGTCGGATGAACAACTCATCCTTACGACACAGCGTTGACTCACAAAGGAGAGTTTCTAGGCCAGTGAATGACCCAATCTCGTACAGACCCTACAAGCTGCACGGAAAAAGCACGTCTTCATTATACATGAAGAATACTTCTTTTTAAGGTAAAACTTCACAGAATCACAGAATGTCAGGAGTTGGAAGGGAACTCAAAAGATCATCTCGTCCAGAGCGGGACCGCCTAGGGCAGGTCACAAAGGGCTGCATCCAGGCAGGGTTTCAATGTCTCCAGAGCTGCAGACTCCACAGCCTCTCTGCACAGCCTGTGCCAGGGCTCTGTCACCCTCACAGTGAAAAAGATTTTCCATGTGTTTACATGGAACCTCCCGTGTTCCAGTTTGTACCCATTGCCCCTTGTGCTGTCACTGGATGTGGAAACTCTGAAGACTAAGTCAGAAAGCAGGGCAGGGCTGGCAGAGCCTGGTACTAGGATGGGTGTCAGGAGGAAGGAGCCAGGCTCTGCTCAGCGGCACCCAATGCTAGGACAAGGGGCACTGGGTGTCAGCCGGAACAGTGGAAGCTGGAACAGCCGGAGCTTCCACGACAAGAGAAGAACCTTCTTCCCAGTGAGGGTGCTAGAGCCCTGGAAGGAGCTGCCCGGGGGGGGTCGTGGAGTCTCCTCTGGAGATGTTTAAACCTGCCTGGCCTGCTCCTGTGCAATCGGATCTAGGGGATCCTGCTGTGGCCAGGGGGGCTGGATGATCTTTTGAAGTCCCTTTCAATCTCTAACAGTCTGTGACACCTGCCCTTTCCATATTGATAAACGTTAATGAGGTCACCTCTCAGACTCCTCCAAGCTGCAGAGACCCAGCTCCCTCAGCCTTTCCTCATACAGCAGATGCTCCACTCCCTTCACCTTCTTTGTCGCTATGTGCTGGGCTCTCTGAAGCAGTTCCCTGTCCTTCTTGAACTGAAGAGGACCCCATCTGGACACAGCATTCCAGATGCAGCCTCAAAACTTCTTCAAGAGTTGTATTTTCACGTGGTTTGAGTATCCCTAAGAGCACAGGACAAGGACACACATGGGTATGTGTGCCTGCGGCGGCAGGTGCTGCGAGGTTGAGGAGATGCCCCCCGTCCTTATGGGGAGATGGTGGGCACAGCACGAGCTGGACCCTGGCACCACCCCTGCACTTCCCAGCATTGCTCACGTACTTTATGAGAGAGAGGAAGACAGGTCTGCAGTGACAAAATGTCAGTGTGAACAAAGTAACGGAGCTAATTATGTAAACACTCATTATTAGGAATATTAAAATACCCTGGTTTGCATTTTCTTTTCGTGGCAGAATGAGCAGCATCTAAGGACTCAGAATTATCATCCAAGATCAGAGTAAAAGAGGAAACCGCCCAAAATGAAGACACAGTCTCAAAGAAGAGTATTTCTCTGGCTGTAGCACATGAATGATCCCAACTGTGCTCGCTACAAAGCATTAGGTGGGAATGCAGGGGAAAATATTCTTCTCCTTAAATCCATTTGAAATAAGTGATTTATGGGTTTCAAACTGTGAAGGAGAGAAGTGGAAAAGAGGAAGGTATTGGGGTAGGAAATTGGCTTCCCTCGTGATACTCCACGATGTGTGACCAGTTCCTACAAATGGGTGAATCCTCCTTCCCCACTAATGAGTCTGCAGGTTCGCTGGTCCCCCCCGCCCAGCCCAGCCAGAGCTCCCCACTGCATAGCAGGGCACGGGGAACCCACCCCATCACCGACCATACCCTCACCCTCATTTTAGATCCCCTGGCCAATTTCCAAGGGTAATGCTCCCCTGAAAACACCTCCAGAATACCAGCGATGGGCTGGGTGGGCAACAAACCCTCTGCACTCCACAATGTTAGATCACATCACTGTGCCTGGTGGCATCCTCTGAGCCCCACAACAGAATTAACACCCAACAGGGGTGAGGAATTAAAAACTACCCAATTCCAAGTCTGACTTGTCTCCCCTAACCCACCAGTGCTCCCCCTCCCTCCCAAAAAGCCCTCTCTGTCAGAGTCACAGAAATTTCCACTCGCACCACATTCTCCCTTCACATCGACCTTTGCTGCTGCCTCTGCCCACTGCAGCCACTGGTGGTTGTGGGAAGCTGGCTCTTCCAGGAAAGGAGGGAAGGGAAAGGGAAAAGAGGGAAGGGAAGGAAAGCAGGGAACAGCCTCTACAAACCAGGGCACTGCGCTGCTGAACAAATCCCTTTCAGGCAGCTGGGGATGGAGCCAGAAAGCTCTCTTTGAAGGAAGAAAGAAGAACCAGCGAGGAAGCTACAAGTAAGCGGAGCAAGGGGGGAAACTGCACCATGGGGAAGTTAATCCAAGAGAAGTCCTATAAATTGGAAAAGGATAAGAATGAGAATTAGGGCTTATTGGACAAGGATTAGCCTAAGAGGGATAGTTTCCTACTAGGAAATGGGGATTGAACGGCTCGTGCATGGTCCAGCCAAGAACCTCCGAGGAGGCAGCAGGAAGAAATTCCAAGGCACAGTGATGTAGGTTTGCCTGCAGACTTAAAGTGAAGCCCAGCTTCTGGGTCTGAGCACCCACCAGGGCAGCCCAGGTCAGCTTAAGGGATCAGCAAAAGAGAATAATCCTTCTCCAGTCTGGCCATGGAGGTTTGTCTTTCCATTATAAAGCTCCACACCTGATTCTTGAGAGTTCACACACACCACCACCCTCGGAGGACATGCTCTTTTCCATCTGCAGGGGCTGGATTCCACTGCCCCACACAGCTCTACATCCTGCAAGCACAAACCACCACAATAAATGAGCCAGCAGCTGCACAAACTGCAGCTCAAGAAGGGATCTGCCTCACAGGAATCCTTCTTACCAGTTCTTACCTCTCTCACCTCTTTCTGCTCCCTGCCTCCCATGTCTATAGCCATGTTTCTGCTGCACTTCCCCCTCCTCAGCCTCTGCAGTTCTGGGCACCTCGACTGAAGAAGGCCTTTGAGGTGCTGGAGCAGGGGCAGAGAAGGGCAATGAAGTTGGAGAAGAGCCTAGAAAACAAGTCTGCTGAGGAGCAACTCAGGCTGCTAGGGCTGTTCAGCCTGAGGGAAGACTTTATCACCCTCTACTACCTGAAGGGGCATTGTAGAGAAGTGGGAGCTGGTCTCTTCTCACAGGTCATTAGTGACAGAGCTGGCCTCAAGCTGCACCAGGGGAGGGATAGGCTTAACATCAGGAATCATTTTTTGACAGAAAGAGTAGTCAGATCTTGGAGCAGGGAGGAGGTAGAGTCCCCATCCCAGGAGGTGTTTAAAGATCATTTAGATGTGGTATTAGAGCATCTGGTTTAGAGGGGAATGTGGCAGAGTAGGGTTATTGGTTGGACTTGATCTCAAGGATCTTTTCCAGAATGATTCTATGGACTCTTCACAAGTTTCCAACCCCCTTTTCTCCCAGCACAGGAGGCAGCACAAAGGGAGCAGCAGCAGCTACCACAGCTCATAACTCACCTAACCAACACCAGCCACAAGTGATCTGCAGGCATCAAGGAGATGATTATTTTTCAGAGGGTGGAAAAGAAAGAGAGAGGCACAAGCCTAAGGTGCTGTTGATGAACAAAGATGAAAAAAGAAGTCTTTAGGGTGAGAAGTGTTTGTCTAGTGTGACCTAAACCACTCAAACCTCATTTGATAGACAATGGACACTTATCCCCTGCTATGCGCCGCTTCTCAGTCTAAGGTTTATATATTAAACAAGAAGTCGTCTCCTTCTAGGTTGTTCTTCACTTTTTGCTGGAGCTTATCACACAGCACAAGACCTGGAATGTAATCACGGTTAGGTTTTGTAATGAAGTCGTATGGTCACTAGCAGTGCGTATTCGAAGCTGCATTTTATTGTTTTTCATTATGTAATTGTCTGCTTCATTGCTTCTCATCTGGTTTTCCTTGTTGTGGGAGGAGGCGCAGGCCAGCAACACCATTTTTCGGGAGATGTTCTAAAGGCAGGGTGAAATCAAACCACTCACTCTCCTCTGGCATGCGGTGCCACCACCCTTCCCTTCTCTCTGCTCCACGCAGGCCACGATCAACCCCATGATGAGATGACACCTCGCAGTCCGAGGCAAAACAAATCCAGCTTTTCCAGCCCTGCTTGGAGAAGCTGTCAGCAGGACATAAGGCAGAAGAGCAGTTTTATCACAGAATGATTTAGGTTGGAAGGGACCTCAGAGATCACCCAGTTACAACTGCCTGCCATGGGAGAGTGACATCTCTCACCAGACCAGGTTGCCCAGAGCTCCATCCAACCCGGCCTTGGACACTTCCAGGGATGGAGCAGCCACAACCTCCCTGGCTTCTGGGCAACCTGTTCCAGGGCCTCAGCACCCTCACAGGGAGGAATTTCTTCCCAAGATCTAACCTAAGTCTCCCCTCTTTTAGTTTGAAACCATCCCTCTTGTCCTCTCACTAGATGACCTTACAAAAAGCTCCTCTCCAGCTTTCCTGCAGGTACTGGAAGGCCACTGTAAGGTCCCCCCTCAGAGCCGTGTCTTCTCCAGTCTGAACAACCCAATTCCCTCAGCTTGTCCTCACAGGAGAGATGCTCCAACCCTCTCATCATCCTCGTGGCCTCCTATGGACTTGCTCCCACAGTTCCACATCCTTTTTAGATTTGATCACAGGAGGACAGATTTTAAAGTCTTGCTATCCTGGTGGCCTCAACCAAGTACCCAACCTCTTCTCCATGTTCTACTCAGAGAAAGAAGCAAACACCTTTGAGTTGAGATGCTCTAGCCTCCCACACCCGAAACTAACAAACCTAGTGCTACTTCCCATCCTCTCTCCATCACCAGCACACTTCTCCTGCAGCCCAGCTAAGCCCTTGAAGGCTCCACAACTGTGCACCCAAGCTCAAAGTTGGAAGCTTGAAATTATGCTCCATCGAGCTGCTCCATCTCACTACACTTTTAGAGCTTAAAAATATATATATATCTCAAATTCTATTGAATTTCTCTCTACACAGCTGCCTCTCTAATGAACCCCCATAAAAGTTAAAACTTCCATTCGGTAATCACATGCAATTGAAACATCACAGAATGAGAAGTCAAGGAACTGTATGTGGGCTGCAATGACTTGTCTTATTGTATTCATTCCCTTAATAAATATATCTTAAAAATAACCTCCCAGTCACGCGGTTGCCATATAATATAAAAATAACATTGGATTCAAATTATTAAACAGGTAATTTAATAGAACGAGAATTGAAATGTAGGACAGCGGCGCAACTTTGTGCCACAGGAATAGGATGATTTTAGCCAACACGACTCTCTGTTTGCGTTACCTTTGCATTTGTAACGCTACAACATCCGCATAACCTTGACACCGCAGTCACCTTAGTAACAACACCGAGGGTACCGTTCCCTCCTCATCGAAATCCCGACAGGGTGTTTGATTCCGAGTGAAGCCAAAAATCGGAGGCCCCCGCCCTCGTTGCTTTTTCCACTTTGTCGCACGTGCACAAGCTGAAAGGATTTAAAAATAGAGGTATTTGTACACTATTACATCTACAAAGCAGAACCGAGTGAATTTGAATCTAACACCAAATGGAAACAAATATAACACCTTCCAAAGACGCAATGCTAAAAAGAGAAGCAAATTATTTAAGTTCTGGATCAGCTCGGCTTTGGAAATTGACAGCAAGTCAAGTCCAAGGTTTAAACCAGCCTTAAAGCCAAGGGGAGGGACCTTTGTGCCAGCAATGCCGTGTTGGCAGGGGACGAGGGTGCCACCCAACGTAGTTCAACAGTGATGGAGGGTGAGCATCGCTGCACCAGGACTCTAGCACAGGCTGTGCACTCAGCTCCTGCTTTCATTTAAATGAGAGTATCTTAAAGAAAAGACAAAGGGCAGAGCACTCGGTGCCCAGAAGCACTGAGCTCCTCCAGATCAAAGCCTTAAAGATGGCCAAGAGCAGATAGTTCACACGAGGGCAGAAGTTTTCCCTGCTCCAGGAACAAGGATTTCTGCCTAAGCCTTTGTTCATCCTAGAACACTACGATTTATGTTCTTCCTAACTGGTAAAATTAAATTGAATAAAACTGCTCCCACTCAAGGTACCTGCAGATGTTTGTGATTATCTATAAAGTTAAATCCTCTTATTGTTTCACACCTAGTCCATCCTAGCTAGGATTTACAGTTTCACTGAACGATTCTCCAGTTCTGTTCCAGGAAAAAAAGAAACCACTTCACTGCAACCCAAACCATGGGAAGACAACGCTTACTCGGTGGTGTTGGCTGCTCCTCTCACAGCTCCAAAGCCATGAACTTTCCAGCCCTGCAGAAGAGACAGTCCACTGCCTCCAGCTCACCAGCACAGCCCCAGCCACACATCCCGCCTGTCAACCCAAGCTGCCATCTGCCAGGGCTCCGTCCTGGCCGTTTACTGAGTCCCTGACGAGCGTGATACAATTAACAGCGCCTGAAACGCCACTACGCTGCAAATGGAAGGTGACAAGGAGTTGACACAGTGGCGGGGGGCACAGCAGAGGGCAGAGCAGCCAGAGGACACAGCAGACCTGTTAATGTACGTGGCAAAACGGGTTTGATCTGCCAATGGCCAGAGGGAACAGTGGGAAGAAAACGAACCTGGAGACGCAAGAGTTTTAGAGAGCTCCTTCCAAATGGAGAGGCAAACTCATGGGTTTTACCAGGTTCTTCTGTCATCAAGTGTTTTGTCTCCACATAGCATCACAGTGCCCATCACCCACACACACCTGACAGAGCAACGAGCTCTACCTTGCTGGAGACACGTACGATGCCACCAACCCCAGCAGGAGGTCCATGCCCGAAACAGCTGCAGGAGTGGGCTCCTTCTGCCGGTGGAAACAAGGACTCGGCTAAATGTGGCGAGCTACAAGTTTCTGCAACAACGTGCAAGTCTCCAACATGTGGCCCGTAACGTAGCTGTTGCCATGGTAAATATTCATGTTTAGTGAAAAGTGTTAAATCTTGTATCATAAGTTAAATCAGCTGCCAAGACACATTTTCACAAGTAGGGGAATTTTTGTCTTTTCAGAATGGAATGTTTTTCAGTTGACATTGATTTTTCCCTAAAATAAGTCCCCCAGAAAGGAAGCCAATCACACGTGAGGCAGTCCAAGAGCTGAATTACTCTACTCCTTCTCTGAATCATCAACAAGTGTTGTGTGCTAGTGCGCGTGTGTGTGTACAAATGCACTCCAGCTTCACACACCCCATCCTCTGACACAAATGAGCAGTTAGATGATTTATTCGGGATATTAAACCACTGATCCCAGCAGAAAGGACATCGCTACTCCGTTTCTCGGTGACGAGAGACTTCAACAAGTAACTTTTCTAAATAGGAAGCATCTCAAAATAAATCACTGAGCGTAACTTGCCCTGGCCTTTTCACAGGTACAGGTCTCAATCCTGAGCCTGACTGTGCAGTTGTTTATGTAGGTCAAGAACAGAAAGAATAAAGGAGTAGTAACTTGCCTTGATGCTTCTTATTCAAAATTTCCGAAGAGGACAAACGGTCTTCGCACAATTTCAGCAAGAGAGACGAGTTCGAGTGAATGCAGAACTGGCTCAGAAAGAACTTGCTGCTTTTATTAATTTAAAAAGCGTTGTGAGGAAAGCTGACTGTTAGCAGTCGAGTTCTGCACTTACATGTGTGTGTCCTTCCACTCCTGAACCACTCAAAATTGGCTCATTCCCACATCCTATGGTTAATCTTCCGTACGCAAAGCAAAACGCATTTCCAGCAGAAGGGGGGAAACGGTAATTCAGTCATTAACCCAACTCCGCTCAGAGCAGGGTAAATAACTCTTCTGATAACAGAGCAACAAAGCAGAACTAGTGCTAAAGTCTGAGCAGAAAAGACAAAGCAGTCATCTGCTTTGACACTCGGGAGACCAAAATAGAGACCGTGAATAGCAACAACCTTTTGCTCTCTCCTGCCCAAGCGCCACGTCAAGAAGAACCTCTTCCACTGACACACAGGGAGGAGTCAGCCCGCAGAGCAGCCCTCAGATGCACCCCTGCCCAACGGATGGGAGCTCTTTGTCGACGCTGACTTCTCTTCCACATCTCTCTTCAACAACCAAAAATTTGATGTCACCTTGGTTTTGTCTTGTGCGGTGAAGATTTTGCCCAACAGATTCCTTTCTTCTTTACCTACCTCTGAGTAGCAACAGCCAGCAGCCAGTCACATCCTTGTTTCTAAGTTAAGAAACACTTCTGATTCCTCCTCCTCTCTCTAATTATTGCTCTGCAATTGATTTGCCATACCCCATGCCAGATTCGCACCTTAGCTCCTCACCTCTAGCTATTAAAACTCAAACTCTCCTCCCGTCTTCTCCACAAAAGACATTCTCTAGCAAGCAAACTACCGCTTACCCTCTCTTACCTCTTTCTTTACCGAGCCCAGCTCTACCGAAAGGCTGAAGCATATTTAGCACTCCCAGCTCTCTGCCTGTCTCTTGTATTTTACAGGGTTCAATGCTCTCGTTCTGCCTTCTCTTCTCCTTTCCCTACCCCAGCACTACAAAAAGACATCTTCTATGACACCTTAAAACAAATAAGAGATCGCTGAATTAACATGACTCGCACCGCACGGTGTTTTCAGCCCAGCCACTCGCTAGCGTCGCAAACACAATTAGGAAGTCAGGGAAAGAGCCGCGGGAGCAGATGAAAGCTGCAGAGATTAAACGAAAAGCTTTTACCAGCCAAGCACACAGGTTAGGGCTCCAGGTTACCCTCACATCTAACAAAGCTACAGAGGAGCCACATTAGGGAGATGCACGCTCACGCTGCCGTAAACCCCAACCGTAGCTTTTCCATCCTTGGGTCGGTTTCTCGCTAGCGCAGTTTTGCAGGCTGGTAGCCATAGGTGGTTTAAATTCTCAATATTAAAAGAAAAAAAAGGAAAAGCTGGGAGCGTTCCTGACAATTAAAAGCAGCTTTTACACGCACGCACAAGATCGCTTCTCCTGCCTCTTTTTTTTTCTGTTAAAAAAATATAATATGCATATCCATATTACCATCATAATAAGTGCCACCGTGTGACATGATATGATTGAGTATAATGGCTCCTTTGGAGCCATTATGGTCGATCAGTAAATAATACACTTTTGAAATTGTCTAACTACATATTTACACTTGTCAGCTCTCATACACTTGGGTGACAGAATTGAAAAGAAACACTGTAAAAAACCTCTGAGCACGTGAAACCACAAAAACACTGCGCTGAAGCAGTATTAGGGGTTGACTTCACGCCGCAAAAGCACTGCGGTTGCAGGTGAAAGTCAAATCTATCAAGGCGATGCTGTGTTTAGCTCAGTGAGCAGTGCTCAAGGGCTTGCAAGTGGTCCAGGAATAGGAAGGGCTGAGCTGGAGGGCAGGAGACCATGGGGGTCATGACAGAGTCTAGTTGGAGGCCTGTATCTAGTGGGGACCCCAAGGATCAGTACTGGGACCAGTCCTCTTTAATCTGTTCATTAATGACTTGGATGAGGGATCAGGGGGCACTGTCAGCAAGTTTGCTGGTTACACAGAGCTGGGTGGTGTCGCCAACACCCCAGCAGATTGTGCTGCCATTCAGCGAGACCTGGACAGGCTGGAGAGCTGGGCAGAGAGAAACTTAATGAGGTACAGCAAGGGTCAGCGTGGAGTCTGGCACCTGGGCAAGAACAACCCCAGGGACCAGGACAGGGTGGGGACTGACCTGTTGGAAAGCAGTGGAAGAGAAAAGGACCTGGGGGTCGTTGTGGCTGGCAGGATGATTATGAGCCAGCAATGTGCTCTTGTGGCCAAGAGGGCCAACAGCATCCTGAGGGGGGATCAGAAGTGAGGTGGTTAGCAGATCCAGATAGGTTCTTCTCCCCCTCTACTCTGCAGTAGTGAGACCACATCTGGATTATTGTGTCCGGTGCTGGGCCCCTCAGTTTCAGAAGGACACAGAGCTGCTGGAGGATGTCCAGCATAGAGCAACAAAGAGGATAACAGAAGTAGAGCAGCTCCCTTGTGCGGAAAGGCTGAGGGAGCTGGGTCTCTCGAGCATGGAGAAGAGAAGGCTGAGGGGACAAAGGGCACTGGGTGCCAGTTGGAACAGAAGAGGTTCTGTATCAATATCAGAAGGAACTTCTTCCCAGGGAGTGTACCAGAGCACTGGAGCAGGTTGCCCAGGGGCATGGAGTCTCCTTCTCTGGAGATGTTCCAGACCCGCCTGGATGTGTTCCTATGCAACCTGGTCTAGGTGATCCTGCTGTGACAGGGGAAGTGGACTAGATGATTCTTCAAGGTCCCTTCCGATCCCTAATGGTCTGGGACATGGGGTGGGCACTGAGCCACTGAACTGAGCTGTGGCCATCAAACTTAGAAGCAAGAGCCAGCTCCTCTGCAGCAGTTTAGCTGTTCAGCAGGATGCCATTTGATGGTATTTGAGAAAAACAAAGCCTGGACCTTCCCTCTGTTTATTCAGATGAAATTCCCAATTAAGTTGAGAAGAATTAGTCTACACTTATTTTAGAAGAGGCCCCCGTGGAGACACTGTGAGTTTTGCCTAGCTTAAACACATGGAGAAAAAAACGTCAGGCTTTGACCCTAAAAAGGCATTGTCAAAAAAAATATGTTAAACAAACATGACAGCAGAACATTCACATCCCAAAGATTCGCTCCATGTGGGGAAAAAACAACAGACTGGGAACTTGGGTTTTTTCAAGAGTAAAATAATGGGCTCGGCGTTAGCTCTTTTAATTGATCATTCTGTGTTTCCTGCTCAGCTGTAGTCACTTCTACACTGAGTGGTGGTGGCAGCAACTGCACTGGTTCCAGTAGAGCTCTGCTGAAAAGAGTAAGCAGCGAGTCCCCAAGTGCTGTCTGTCTCTCTAAGAGGGTCACATCCTGCTGCTCCAGAGCCAAGGAGATACCGAATGCTCAGGAGATGTCAGGAGGAGCCCCAGTCCATGGCATCTCCATCGTAACAAAGGCAAGTTTAACAAGGCCAAGGGCAGGGTCCAATATTTCGGCCACGATAACCCCAGCAGCTACAGACTGGGGGATGAGAGGGACCTGGCAGTACTGGCTGACAACTGGCTGAACAGGAGACAGCAAGGTGCCCAGGTGGGACGAAGGCCAATGGCATCCTGGCTTGGATCAGCACTAGCGTGGCCAGGAGGACTAGGGACATCATTCTCCCCCTGTACTCGGCACTGATGAGGCACCACCTTGAGTACTGGGGGCAGTTCTGGGCCCCTCACTTCAAGAAAGAGATTGAGGTAATGGAGCAGGTCCAGAGGAGCAGTGAGGCTGGGGAAGGGACTGGAAGGAAAGTCTGAGGAGGACAAGCTGAGGAAATGGGGGTGTTTAGCCTGGAGGAGACTCAGAGGGGACCTTATCCTTCACTACAGCGCCCTGAAGGGAAGTTGTGGTCAGGTGGGGGTCAGATTCTTCTCCCAGGCAACTAGTGCCAGGACACAAGGGCAGGGCCTGAAGCTGCCAGGGGAGGGTCAGGCTGGATGTTAGGAAGCCCTTCCTCATGGAAAGGGTACTCAGACACTGGAATGGACTGCCTGGGGCAGTGGTGGAGTCCCCATCCCTGGCCCTGGTTTAGCTTACTGTGCTGATACTAGGTCCCGGGCTGGGCTGCATCAGCTCAGAGGTCTTTTCAGCCTCAGTAATTCTGTGACCCCAAATACTTCAGCTACTCTGTGCTACAGTCCTGAGGCGTGATTTAAAATGCCATGATGGGTAATGGTGCCCCTTTCAGATCTGTCTCTAGATCTGTCTCCTTGCCGGGACTTAAGATACCTATGACCTGACTTGTGAGAACAAAATCCATAAAGGCTTGGTGTGGCAGGCTCTTGAAGTTGTTTGAAGACACCACACCCCTGTCATGAGGGAATTACAGCTCGGTTTTATTGTCAACTCTCCCCTCGACTGGCTGATGACAGAGTAGCCTCCCTCTACGCTCAGCATCTGGGATTTTACAGCCGTGGTATATAAATGGGATTTTCATGACAAACAAGTCTGTATTCAGTTTCCTTGTATATCTGAAAGTGAGAATGATCTCTGAAGGCTCTGCTGGGAAGGAGTATTAATGAAGACAAAGAGTATTTCAGCCTCTTTCCCCCAGGAGCATTATCATGATGACAATATAATGACTGTGTCCTGCACACATGCTTAAAGTCCATGTCTTCCTCCCAACACAGCTCTCCAAGACCCTCCCGCATCCACACTCCACACAACGACCCTCACAGCCCCCTCTCCACAACCAGCAACCCACAACCACCCAAAGAGGACAGAATCTGCCATCAGCTCGGCGAGCTTTAAGGTTTTTCCCATTTCATAAGCCCTCCCTGGAGATGTTTGCTTTTGTCTAAATATTATAAACCACGGTACGGCGAAGACTTAATAAACCCTGTTGCCTTTTCACTTTGCACAGCGTCTGTCTCCTCTCACCCTACCTCGCGGCTCATGCAAATGTCAGAGTAAGAACAGATTTTACATCTCCTCGGGTCGCCCCTGAATGATATAAGCAAAGGTAAACAAACTACTGAAGCCTGGGTATTTTTACTTCAGATGGGATGTAAATCAGCGGGTGAAAGCTGGGAATAAACTGGCAATATGAGGGCAGCTTATTAAAGTTTCCTCCCCCAGCTCAGTGTTCCCTCAGTGTAATACAGCTGACATAACCCTACACTAAGGAAAGAAAAAAGCCAACCCAAAGAGTTATAAATATTTCCCCCAAGTCGAAGACACTCTTCCTTCAAGATGTTTGGTGAAATCTTACAGAAAGAGAAAAGCCTTCTCCTGCCAAAAGCAGGAATCTTCACCTGTGGGAACTCAGGAGGAGAGCAGACACCACCCCAAGCACACATGGATCATAGAATCGTAGAATCATCAGGGATTGGAAGGGACCTCAACAGATCATCCAGTCCAATCACCCTGCCACAGCAAGACACCCAGACCAAGTCACAGAACAGAACATTACAGATTGGAAGCGACCTGGTAAGACCATCCAGTCCAATCCCCCTGCCACAGCAGGATCATTCAGACCAGGTCCAGGCAGGTTTCAAACATCTCCAGAGAAAGAGACCCCACAAAAGCCCTAGGCAGCCCTCTCCAGCACCCCATCACCCTCAGGGGGAAGAAGTTATGGAATGATGAGCACAGCCTCTGGGTGGGACACTCCAATGGGGAGACCAGACACCACGAGTGTTTGAGATGAGGCACAAGCTCCACAAAGGACACTCCAACGCAGGAGATCTTGGGCTACAGAAGGTGCTCGGTTCCTGCTGTACAACATACACCACTTCTCAAACAACAACCAGAGCAACACTCATGCCAGGGCTCACGTTCAGAAAATGACTCGTCCCATGTAGAGCTGAAAGTCCCCGGGGAAGATGGTTTTTTAAGAGCAGCAGCTCCAGCTGCCAGCTAATTGTCTGCCAGTGGGGGCCCAAACCCATGACCTCCTCACACCATTATCTCCTGGCAGGAAGATGTTACATGCTCCCACTCTTCCCTCTGCACCTCCCCATTTAAAGTGTCCTGGCTGCTGGTGGGGAAATGGGTCTGCCTTGTTCTACCTTTCTTTCCATCACCTTGCTGCCTGTGAGGACTGGTGAGAAAATGTTTTCAGCTGCTCTTACACTCCTCCAGCATCCATTTCCTGAGGTCCTCAGGGGAAGCAAAGAGAAAAGCCTGTCTCCCATCTCCTGCTGCTGATAGTTTTATCAGATAATAGCACAAAGGCAGGAATGATCCTGTAGAGCTGTCACCAATACCCAAAGATATCTGAGAGCAGCAGTGAGACAAGAGATCACGCTCATGTTCACCCACCAACGGGTGAAGCCTGAACAGCAACCAAGGCACTGGCACAGCCTGTCTACCGAAGGGTGCATCGTTACTCTAACCCACCCAAAGAAGTTTGGCTTCTCTGATTTTCTACGTGCACACGGTATGTTTTTTTCCTTACGTTTTATTTTAAGTTAAAACCTGCTCAATTTCGACGGCTCCAGCCACAGCAGTGCCAAGGAAAAGGAGCCTCTGGTCCCTGAGAGGGGCTTTTCTCAGTGCTGGCTTGACACATAAAATCTGTTTCTTCAATTATGCCTTCCCTCTTACCTATTTTAGATGTGATGGTGTGAAAACATAATAAAAGCTCACGGAAAATAAAAACTTCAAGGAAGCTGAGAAAGTATTCTCCAGATTGCATATACAGGCTTTGGCTCTCCAGTGCTTTAATACCAGGAGCATAACCGCTCGCACACCCCAGCTCTGCACCACACCAGGCTCACGTCTTCCCAAAGCACCAGCACCAACATCTCCAGCAGCGTAAGAGAATAGTAAATCAATCATTACAAAACCGCAGCCTCAAACCCCATCCTGCACCACTAAGGTTTTGCACACGACGAGGAGCTGGTGTTTTACAAATCTGTTGTCCAGAAGTTTGCACAAGCTCCGAACCTCATCCCAATAAGTGACATCTCTGCTGTATCTAAGTCAAAATGCTCTGTACAACTACCTGAGAGAAGGTTTTAGAGAGGTGGGGGTCGAGCTCTTCTCCCAAGTTAGTAGCGACAGAACAAAAGAGCCTCAAGTTGCACCAGGGGAGGGGTAGGTTGGACACCAGGAAAACCTTCTTCACCGACAGAGTGATTAGGGGTTGGAACAGGCTGCTCAGGGAAGGGGTAGAGTTACTATCCCTGGAGAGGTTGAAAAACCACATAGATGTGACACTAGGGAACAGAGTTTAGTGGGCAGGGTGGGTCAGGTTGACGACTGGACTTGAAAGAAACCTACAAGATCATCAACCTTAATCACAGAATCGTCATGGCTGGAAAGGACCTCTAGGATCATGATGTCCAGCCCTCATCCCAACATCTCCCCATCCCCTAGACCGTGGCCTCAAGTGCTCTACCTACTCGTTTCTAAACACTTCCAGCGATAGTAACTCCATCATTCTATGATTCTAAGTATCTCAAAGCATCTCAGGTATCACCTAAGTGATTCTAATCTTGCCAACTCTACCAAGTCAGGGTGAAGCTTTGCAGATAAACGCTCAGGACTTAAGAGTTCCTCACCTTAACAGGAAAAGGTTTTGCTGTGTGAAGGGATTTATCAGAATTAACAGAGACTACTTGTATGATAAAACAGACTCCTTGGAAAATTGTCCCAAGCAATCAGAGCAAAGTCAGGGCTTGTTCTACTACCACAACAAAAACTCTGTGCTTGGCTTCATAAATAGAAAGCAACCAAAAATACTACCGCTAATTGAGCCAGAATAGAAGTCTACAGAACCGCTGTCATTGTAGGAGTGGGAAGATATTCCTGGAAGGTATAAAATCCTCCTTCTCCTGGTGATGCGAAGCACCCCTTGCTGCCCCCATCTCCTCCAGGACCCGGCCAAAGTGGAAATCATCTTCAAACCTATCATGTACACGGAGTAACACGGTTAACACCATGCAGTGGATTTAGATCCACCTACGCGGTATAAATATACCCAGATACACTGTCACCTTCAGCAGAATTCATTAAAATAATGTTGTATCTTCCTTGTTAAATGTAATTTTTTTAATTGAAATTTAATCTCGCTGCATTATTTGGTAGATTTTTAATTGACATTTGTAGTAATTAATTGGTAAGCATTACAGCTTTGTCTGAAGAATTTAAAACTAAATTTGACATCGAGATTGGCCAGCCACTGCTGTGAGGTGCCTGCTGGGAGCATTTCATCATCCTCCCAGCCCCTCCTGCTGATCAGAGGTGGGAGATGATGGTCTCTTTCTTACAGTCATGAATTACATTACTAATGTATTCCATTACCACCACGCAAATGTCATGTTAATTCCTGATCATCATCAAGTCAGACAATGGTTTCCACGCTGGCACCCAGCCAATTAGCGGTGTGGAAAAATATTCCGCCAATTATATAACTTGAATTAGGTTAAGGACTCAAGAGAAAGCAAAATAAACGCTTTGAAAATACTTCTGAGATAAAATGTAAGTTGACACTGTCTTCATGTGCTATAGCCGATGTTATACAATCTGATAGGCAGCTGCCAACATTCATAACTGTTTATTAAATCTAGCCTCTCTTTATGGTGGCAGCTAAGATCTGTATTTTTACCAATATTAGGTTCATTGTGTTATGAAAAAAGACCAAAATACTTAGGAGCATTCACAGCAGCTTATAAAACATATTATGTAGTATATTAAATTGTTAAAATTACTTCTTCTCTCCTCCCCCTCGCCACACAGAAAAGTTCCATGGACGGAAAAGTTTCAGGGAAACAAAGACTTTCTGCAGCCACCGGTGCTTTGAGGAGCAAGGGAGACCCTACGAGGACAGAAGTACCATCTCCAGGCTGCTGACATCTCTCCCACTGTGCAGCTCTGCCGGGGTTGCTCCCGGAGCTCTGCCTCGTTCCCCCTGTGCCATCATCATGCATCTGGGTTAGCACAACCCGCTGACCCAGGGGAACCCACTTACTCAGGGGAACCCACTCCTGCTCTGCATCTCTGGATCACAAGAAGCATCAGCGTGACCAGCAGGACTAAGGAGGTGAGCCTGCCCTATCCTCAGCTCTGCTGAGGGTGCACCTCGAGTACAGGGGGCAGTTCAGGGCAGTACAGGAAGGACACTGAGGTCCTGGAGAGGGAGCAGAGAAGGACAACTGGGCTGATTAGAAGTCTGCAGAACAGGTCTGATGAGGAGAGGCTGAGAGAGCTGGGGCTGTTCAGCCTGGAGAAGAAGAGACTGAGGGAAGACCTCACTACTCTCTGCAACTACACCTGAAGAGAGGGTGCAGTGAGGCAGGTATTTGCTTCTTTTCTCTAGTGACTAGAGACAGGAAAAGAGGAAATGGGGTCAGGTTGTGACAGAGGAGGTTCAGATTGGAACTCAGGAAAAGCTTCTTCCCAGAAAGAGTGGGGAAGCCTTGCCACAGGCTGCCCAGGTTGAGGGAGAAGGCACCATCCCTGGAGGGGTTCAACAAACAGGAGTCTCAGGAGATGGTTCAGTGGTTGAGGGTTGAAATGCAGACGCCTGGACTTCATGATCTTGAAAATTTTTCCAACCTTGATGATTCTATGATCACGGGCAGATAAAGTCCATTGTGAAACCAGAGGAGAGAACTGCAGCAGGAGTAGGAAGGCCCCCATGAAGTACAATAGGAACACTTCCAGCCACACAGGGCCACGGAGGGCTCTAGCGCTGTCAGACCCACCAGCAGCGAGCTGCACGGCTGGGATTTTAGAAGCATTAGGGAGTGGAAGGGACCTCGAAAGATCATCCAGTCCAACCCCCTGCCACAGCAGGATCACCTAGACCAAATCACACAGGAACAGATCCAGGCGGGTCTGGAACATCTCTAGAGAAGGGTTATTTTAGTAGCACCCCGTTATTTTGATTTGTTCTGCTCTTAACTCAATTGATCATACAAGCCTGGTTATCTCCAATTTAAAAAGCCATGCACAGCACCGGCTCCTCGACTTTAAAAATGTCTAACTACGAGCAATTTGTTAAAGCCTTTCACCGTGTCTTTCTCTCTCATTTTCCGAGGTGCCGCAACGAGGCAATTCACTGTTCTGGCTGCTTACCCTAGATGACCTTTGCCTGCCATAAAATGGTAGACAACTGAACGCTCTGCTTTAAATACACCCCTCGCCTCTTCCAAAGACCCTACGCATTCAGCCAACACAATCAGCACAAACCACGTTTGGTTACTCAATAAGCTGGAAACTTCTAAACCGCGAGCGGCGGTGAATGAATTCCTGACATCACCAGGGACACTCGAGTGGGGAACAAGAGAAACCGCCGAGAAGTGGCTCTTGCTGCAGCCAGAGAAAGGATCACTCCTTTAAGCTGAACTCTCAAGGAAAACGAGAACAAAAACTGAATTAGCTCAACACGTACCCTCTGCAGTCAGCACATTGCTAGGCAACTTACCATCTCTTGATAGAATTATGGTGGAGGGCCGGTCGTACATCAGGGTTAAGATGAACACAAGCACCGGGCTTGGCCAACTGCTCCTTTCCAGTGGGACTGCTCGACGCTTGGTCATTTTGTATGATTATTTTGCTCTATTTTCTAAGCACCTAGAGAGTCTAATGCATTCAGGAGGTATTTTAAAGCTATTATGTGACATGAAAATTTTAAGATAACTGCGAGTAAGTGAATTTTAGGAGGAACAGCACGAGCCTTTTTCTTTGTTCAAGATAGTATTTGGGGAGAGTTACCAATTCTTCTTCCTGTTGCTTTTATTTTTTAATACCGAAGCTACCCAGAGGGCACAATACTCCACTACACTTTGTCTTGACTCTGGTTGCTGGTTGGTCACAGCTCTGTGACTTGCTGTTTCAAAACAACCCAGTCCTTTCATTTGCCACCAGTGAGACCGGAAGGTCTCATTACGGGTAGTGCCATGGGGCTATCACAGTACCTGGTGATGCTGCATTTAACCTCCACCGACCTTAGAAGGGCCTCGACCTTTAGCAGTGACTTGGACAGTAAGATCTGGACTCCAAATTATTTACAGTTATTAACGAAGTATTAAGCAAATACTGCACAGACTGCTTTAAAGAGAAGCACACCCCTTGCTTAGAACCCCGTGTTGCCTGCGAGCGCTTCACAAGCGCTAAGAAATAATTATTAATGACAAAAAGCGACGTGACAGAGCGGTGAGCAAGTTCTACATCGCGGGAGAAGTCTGGATCTGGTCCCTGTTTGGAGAGATCTGAGTCGCTATCAGCGAGGCTGGCAATTCAGACGCAAAGGAAATGGTAAGGATCCCTCTCCTGCATGAACGCTTTGAGCTGCCATATGGGTTTGTTCAAGTGTTTACTACACCAGTCGGTAAAAACTGAACAGCTATTATAATCTTTGCTCAATGACATGGTAATTATGCTACCTCTGGAAATCAAAAAATGAAAGAAGAAATAAAATGGAAAGTTTTTTTAAAAAAGTCCAAAAATAAAACAACAAAAACCAAATCACTGCAGTTCACCGACCTGAGAATTTCTTGGGGTTTATAATCTTTTTATTGAAATGCACTTAGTAAAACACAGAGGGATATTAATATATAATAGACATGTTAATTTCTTCTAAAAAACTATCTGTGCCTCATTTAATTACGTGGATTTTTCTAGGTTTGGAAGATTTCTTGCGCAGACCTTTGGATTTTGCTGTCAAATCAGATGATTCCTGTTTTGCCAAGCTCAGTCTTCTGAGTGACTGTTATCTCCTCTCTCACACATGCTATTGAGAGAGGCAAAGCAGGAGTAGGGACAGGGCATAGGCTGCTGGGGGATGGGGACAGCCAGGAAAGGCAAAGCCATCCCCATGGCACAAAGATGGCCAAACAGACTTCTTTGGCTGGCTAATGCCACAGGGAAATGGCTATGGACAGTTAATAAAGAAGGGGTCACCCCACCTCCTCAAGCTTGACCTTGGCCAAAACTGGCTGTTAAAGGCTTTGTCCCCACGTTCCTCCAGACCAGGCATCACAGCACCAACGCCACGCTGAGCGGGGCAGGCATGTGTGACAAGACAGCTCTCCTGTGTACCAGTGACACCATTTTGTCACTGGGATGCAAGCGCAGCAAACGGTGGAGCTAATTATTTGTGGGCAATGGTTCCTTGGAGAGGCCATCACGCGACACACGATGGGAGAGGAGACCTCCCCGTATCCATATTTAATCACATATGCATAAGCACCTCGGCAAGGCTTCAGTTCCGGGCAGTAGCTTTGCCTGCATCACTGAGTTCCAGTTTCACCACCAAAGACCTCACAGGTTTTGAGAGAAGAAAGGAAGGAAGGAAGGGAGTATTTTTCTGTACTGCTAATAGTTGGTATCAGCTCTCTCTCATTACAATGAGGGTCTTCTTTGTTTTCTTTAAGTAGTGGTGACTTGCTCTTTAAGCACAGGCAATACGAAAAAGAAACCCAAACCCCCACCGTGTTACAAAGAGGAGAAAGGGTGAGGGAAAGAGAGGTTGTGAGAAAGAGTAAGTGAGAGTTACTCAACTCGGGTTTGACGACTCACCAGTTTTACTTGCAGGCATCACACAAATCCACTCATGACTCAGGGCAAATACGGGAAAGGATCGAAACCCTTATCATGGCAAACGCGTCTGGAAGCCGGAGTCACTCCGAAAAAATGTTCTCAGGAGTCTGAAAGACAAAAAACATGTTTTCAAACTTCACTCAGAATCGTCTCAAAGCCTTCCATCCTCCTTTGAAAGCAAGCGGGGGTTAGAAAAGCTGGAGGTGGGGGGAGTATTCCTACACCCAACAGGGCTCTCTCACACAGCAGACTTTACACAGTTTATTAGGGTTGAGAAAGGAGCCTTCAAAGGCTTTCAGGTCCAACCCTCCTGCTCAAGCAGGATAGGGATTACTGGAAAGCATAAGCACCTAAAAGCCTAAATCAAGTACACAAAACCTCAGCCAGACGGGTCTGAATCATCTCCAGAGAAGGGGACTCCACAATCTCCCTGGGCAGCCCGTTCCAGTGTTTAATAACCCTCGCTGTGAAGGTTTTCCTTGAGGTGAAGCTTCCTGTGTCCAAGCTTGCATCCATTACCCTTTATCCTGTCTGATGCAGTTGAAAAGACACTATTCCTTTCTTCTCCTTGTGTATTTACAGACAGTAATAAACTCATGAGGGGATTAGAGACCAGTTGAACCAGGAGAGGCTGAGGGAGCTAGGCAGGGTTAGTTGGGAGAAGGGGAGGCTGAGGGGGGACCTCAGTGTCCTCTACAACTCCCTGAAGGGAGGTTGTAGAGGGGGGAGTGTTGGCCTCTTCTCCTTGGTGCCTGCTGACACAAGCAGGGGCACTGGTCTACAGTTGAGGCAGGGGAGGGTTAGATTGGATCTGAGGCAGAGATTCTTTGCAGCCAGAATGGTTGGGCACTGGCAGGGCCTCCCCAGGGAGATGGTAGAGTCCCCATGCCTGGAGGGGTTAAAGAACCGTGTAGCCATGGTGCTTCCTGCCCTGCTCAAGTGGCAGCAGGGAGGGGGTCGGGTTGTGTTTGTCAGTCTCTCAGGGACTGAGGGGTTTTGTTGGTGCAGGGATGGCTGGACTGGTGGATCTGGGAGGCCCTTTCCAACCAGGATTATTCAGTGATTCTGCAATTAAACGCCCTTGTAGCCTTCTTCTGTCCTTCTTACTTGGCTCTAAATAAAACTTAAGTGTCTTCAAAACCCTTTCCTAATACTGAAATTGATTTCACATTTGCAGCCTGCTCCTCCAACAGGCAAGCTTATGTTCCTTCTAAATACCAACCCGTGTCACCACCCAAATCCGTATTCCGCTCTGAACACCGCACTGTGCACAGAATCCACAGACTTTAACCTACTTTGCATTATCAAAATATAACAGTCTCTGGATTTCTGAAATATTTACTCCCTGCCTTCGCTCGCTGCATCCCGATAACACCTTAACAAAATGTAGAATCTCTTGTTAGCAGTAATCTTCCCTCTGAGATAAGGAGGGAAAAAAAAAGACCCCATATAGAAACTATTTGATGTTCAGGGTGAAAAGGCAGAATTTGGAAACATCAGTTAAGAAATAGCAATTAGTATGGGGTGGGGGGTATTTTTCCCCAGCTATTAGTAACACAGATTGAGTTTAGCTCAGAGGAAGCAGCCTGCTGTACCAACGAGACATTCATCTTACTAATCAGGGTACTTTAAAAGAAGATGCAGCATTTCTCCACTGACAAAATACCCGCACCAAGCAAAAACCCCATCGTCAGAAGTATGGCCCAGGGAGTGTTTTCCTGGGGCTGTTCTGCATCGCACCCATGAAACCACACAGCATTGAAACGGCAGCTCTGCCGCCCGCTCTTGCTGCACCGACGCCTGGGAGAGCACCCCTGCTCCCTGCACCACCAACACACCGGGACCCGCAGCGACGAACCCCAGAGGAGAAAACAACCTGCAACGGATGAAAATGTCCTCAGGGACTGGGATAGGAAAAAACAGAACAGCAAAAAATCCCGTGGTGCTTCTGACCTCTCTATTTCTCAGTCCCCTCCTCCTCACCACAGCATCCCCCACGGCGGTGGCTGTTGCCAGCCTTTCCTCATCTACCAGCGCTTTGGCACTGGCCAGACCCACCATCTCCAAATTAACCTCGTGGAGTTAATTATTTTGGCAGCCTACAGCCGCCTTCCTGAGAACATCTGGAAGCTTCTGTCTTAGCAACAACCACATGAACTTTGCTAAGACAAACACACGGGTACTTCTCTGGCCCTAGGGCTTTCTCTCCCTTTTTTTGCTGAATGCAATGCAACGGCTCCAAGAAGATCACAACGGATCCAAAGGCTAAATACATGGATTGTGTGACCCTATTATAAAACTGTGCTGCACAATAAAAATAGATCTGGAAGGAGGGTTTTAACAGCATTCATGCTAAACATGACTCTTTTTTTTTTACCTCAGAGCCTCTGAAATACCTGCAAACCAGAAGCGACCTGCCTCTTGCATCAGTTGTATTTTATTCATGAGGAGCAGAGCACTTGAGAGAAGCAACTGAGCAGTGTCAGAAACACACTTTATTGCTGCTCCTGATGACAGATATGCAGGTGGGTTCGTAGCTGAGCACAAAGCTGCATCTACTCGTGTTGGGGCAAGATTTCTCCAGCTGACCTGCTGCACCACACTATTGAGCTGCTTCACAATCTTTAGCCACGATGCATCTGTACAGCAGGCCAGTACCTTTAGCCTCCTTTAGAAGATGAGGAACTGAGGCTTGGTTTGGCCAACGCTTTCTGCTCAAAAGATTTTGTGATCTTTTTAAGGCTTTCAAAGCAAAATGACTTGTCTAAATTATATATCAGGTCTGCAGCAGACGAGGGCTACGACGTACACCTCCAGATCGCTCTTCTCCTTTACATCCTCCCTCAAGCATAAGGAACATCTTGGCACCTCTGTGCCAACAAGCAGATCTGAAAGCTGGGATTGCTTCTACACAAGGAACAAGAAACAAGTTGGGAGTAAAGACATCCCAGCCCAGCCCGGCCTGAACCCTGATGGAAAAAAGCATGCTGCTTGCTCCATCAGCAGCTGACCTCACCAAAATCCTCCACAGAGCATTCCTTCAGCCAGGTTTCCCAAGGGAACAAGAGTTACGTGATCCCCAGGTACCTTCTGTGCCCAGCCCCACCTGCATGTTTTGAATCCTCTGGGATTAACAGGATCAGAGAGCTCCCAAATACATGAATTCGCAGGGTGTTCAGTCTGGGGCTTGCACCACTAGAAGCCTCCAAACCCATCTGGATGAGCTGCTCCAACAGGCGGCTGGCTTCCCGGCACACCGCCAGCACCAGGCTGAGCTGTGCCAGGAGGGAGCCCAGCATGGCCTGGGGGCACCTCAGGTACTTCCATGGACCTCAACACGGGAGAGCCTGAGGAAACCACACATTGTGCAAGGGAGAAGGGTGGAGGAGGGAGGAGAACTGATAATAGATTGGTTCTGATAAACCGAAGCCTTTAATGATCTACCCACGCACTTGAGTTCGATCTGGCATTGACAAATTGAAGCTTTTCACCATGTGCCCACACAGCCGAGTTGGACACTCCTCCTCTACAACTTCCACAAGAATTGCCTGCTGGGTGAACGACACAGAAACTCTTCTAACGCTGCAACACGAGCAAAACTCCTGACCGCCCTCTGACTAAACTTCTCCCCGGACAGATTCTTTGATGCGACCTCCAACGTAGACCTCAACCACAGACTTTCTTCTGGGCTGCACTGCTCTCATACCGGTTTCTCCAAAGGCTACGGATAAAGAGGGGCATTGAGATGCAGCAGCTTTAGCAAAAACGAAGTACAAAGTCAATCAAACCTTGAAACAGGAATCTGGGCTTCATTAATTCCAGCAATCACAACGTTTTTATTATCGCTGTATTAATCAGAATAGGAAACCTATTAATCTGCCCCCAACAAAAATTAATCTTCGTAATATTGAACAGATTTGAAAGACACGTTTTAATATTTCACTATTTAAATCTCAAAGGCAGAGGCACACAGCTCTCATCACCTGGCAGAACACTGCGGACTTCATCTCATTAGCGTGGGGTCAACCCCACCACCCTCATCTGGTGCTGATAACTCCAACCCTCTTCTGCACATCTCTGGGTTTCAGCTGCTCACAGGGTTTTCGAAGCAACTCAGAGCATCATTTTGAGCATCAAACTGCCAAACCAGTTGCAGCAGGACTTGAGACTTGACAGGGTTTATGCTGAGATCTAGGGAACGGGGTAGTCCATCACAGGCTGAAAATGTCCCACACAAAGGGCTACCCAGGTATGAATGAGATGTCTGCAACACACAGGACAAACCTGATGAGCAGCAGATACATGACCATGGGATGAGGTACCTACACTCAACCCTTAGTGCATCAACCCTACAAAGCATCGCAGTGACCTGTAGAATACCCCACTGGGGACAGGTTGCCCAGGGAGGCTGTGGCTGCTCTATCCCTGGAAGTGTTCAAGACCAGGTTGGATGGGGCTCTGGGCAGCCTGGTCTGGTGAGAGGTGTTCCTGCCCATGGCAGGGGATTGGGACTGGATGATCTCTGAAGTCCCTTCCAACCCAGACCATTCCATGACAATATGATCCTACAGAATATGATCCCAGTTTCAAGGAGAAAACAGCTGGCAGACGCCCTTTTGAAATGATGGCAAGAAGCAGGACAAAACAGGAAGGCTCAGGAAATGACAACCAGGCCTGATAGAAAGAGGGAAAACAACCCACAGCATCTCCAGACACCCTTGTCCTGCCTGGGCAGGGCGAAGAGGAAGAGCACGCGACAGTGCTTCTGCTCTTCCATCACCATCCTGTGATGGCAAGTGCCGATGGACACGTCAGTTGGCCAGGCTGTCATCAGAGCAGCTTTCACCACCCCGGTCAAACATCCACGTGTAGGTACACACACACCCCCCCCTTAGGACTGAGCCTGGCACATCGCAAAGGCCGATCAAAGGCAACATCAATCACCTCACCTCACGTTCGGCTGTTTACTGGCTGCAATGAAACTCCCGAGCGCTGCTTTAACTAATGATTTCTCAAAGCCATGTTGCATAAAAGAAAACAGGTTCAACTCGTACACCAGCGCCTAAGAGACCGCTCCAAAACAGACAACTGCAGGAAGAGTTGTGCCCATGTATACATATATACAAAACTGTTTTTAAGTGCCTGTTTTAAATTAGAATAAATCTGTGTTCCACCAATTAAGCGCCGAATGCAACGGCTGATACCGTTGGCTTTTTTAAACAAGCGGCATAATAAATGCAAAAAAATCAAATATTTGAGAGAAAATACTTGGAGAGTTGAGACATTAATTTTGCCATATACAATCTGTTTCGCGGGGATTTTCAGAGCGTTATTGCCACTCTGGCTACGTTGGAATAAAGAAGAAACAGCATCCTTTGCTATTTAAGTGTTAAAAACTACGTACCTTCTTGATACAAGACTACCCAGCCTGCTGGTACCTGACTCTGTTCAAGACAATACAGCCTGTCGGGGAAACAATGCCCCAGACTAGCAAGAACTGCTGCACTCTAACAGGTTGTAAGTGGAAATAGAATGTACTGCTGCCTTGTTTATCCTTCCCTTCAGCGAGCATCCCTGTGGGAGCAGGGCCGGAGCAGCTGCAGCTCCCTAGGGTCCTCCTTAGCCAGGGAGCTGTTTACCAGCCACCGGCACCTGCAGCAAAATAAGAGGAGGAAGATCAGCCTGGAAAGCCTTGACATCTCAGGTTGTCTATATCCAGATAGGGAGAAAAAAGGTATAAATAACCACTAGACCCTCAAAAAATTAATTAAACAAAAAGAAGGCACTCCATTAAAAAAAACCCCTATCCCTCATCAAGCCTCTTCTTGTATCTCACACTCCTGTACGTGACTGCAGCTTGAGATGCTCAGCCATTCCCTAAAATCTTTTAAAATGGATATAATTTTTCCAAGCTCAATAACCTTTTCCTGATGTTTTTCCCCCTTTTTTCTCCCTTTATTTTTCCTCTTTTTTTCTCTATTTTTCCCCTTTTGCTTTAAATAAATTGCCAACAGAAACCTGTGCCCGAAGCATCTTTAAATAGCCCACAAAGGCCACTCACACGGGGAACTTCACCCCAGCGAGCGGTAACATTTGTTCTCCCCTTTCAGCTGGGATCCACCTCAACTTTTTGATGTTGGTTGGAGCTTTTATTTGCAACTAGAGCAGAGCTTGGGACCGAGGGCTCCTCCGGAGCCTGCCATGTGGCCTGCACAGATGTTCCTTTTATTCCCGTGTCCCACAAGGCTCCGTGGCTCGCTGGTGTTAAACAGATTACGCAAGTAGAACACTTGATTTTGCATGTCCCCCTTTTTTCCCAACAGTTGTCTAATTCACTCTACGTGTTTTGCCCTCCCTCCCCCCACCATCACCGCAGAGAACACAGAAACATGAGGCAGAAGCAAGGAATTTGCTCCTCCAAGACCAGAATTCACACGAAACGTCTGGAAACAAAGCAGAATCGCCGGCCAACGAACCCCTTCTCTTTGGACCCTTAGGTGGTGGGGTCTTCTAAATAAACCCAGCAAACTTTGTCGCATCCCAGTAACCCTAGAAGCTCCAAGCATCACCAACGCTTGTCCTTACTGAGATGCCCAAAGGAGAATTGAACTTTTTCCAAACCCATCTCCAAATACCAATCTAACACCAATTACGGGCGCTAAGCGGCTGAAAATCCTTGAAAATCTGCTCTTTGCCTCGGTCACAAAGAAGGAGCTTAATTTCCTGGCTGTCAGGCATCCCAATCAACAACTGAAGCCAACGGGATGGACCCGTTACCTTCTTTAAAATAAAATAAAGTAAAATAAATTCAATTACCAAAAAAAAAGGGAGCCTGAGAGGCTCATTAAGCAATTTCAGCTACAGGGAGACAACCTCGTCGCGCAAGACAGCGGCGACACGCGGCTTTGTGCAGCAGCCACTTTGCTCCCTCATGCTTAATTTGATTAATTATTTTGGTATTAGCCCCAATTAGAAAAGTGTCTGATAGAAAAAAAAAAACCAATAATAATTAAAAAAATTAAAAATAACCCAAACCAAGAGGCAGCAGAAACTGGCAGCTCCTGAACATCCGACTCCTTGGGACTTGTGGCATTCGCCAAGGGTATAAAATGAAAGCTAAAAGCTCGTGGGTGAATACAAAGGCATCGGTGTTCCATCCAGGCTGGGGATTTTGAATTTTTTTTTTCTTCTTTTTTTATATTTTTTTTTAATAAACTGAAACCGAATTCCAGATGTTGAAAGTTGGGAAGTAAAAAACTGCTTTAGCTGTACAAACACCGAAAGGTGAGACCAAAAATTCTGCTGAAATATAATGATTCTTCGGGATGAAAGCGAAGCCCACACACACCTCCCTTCACCGGGAATGGGCTGGGACAAGATTTCCCCCTCACCCTCTGCGCCAAACCAGGTAGCGGCACGGGGGTTTGCCTGGAGTTTCCTTTTAATGAGGGACAGAGCGAGGCAGAAATCCCTGCGAACTCCCTCAGCAGGGAAGGGAATGCGTGTCCCCTGCATGTCTGATGCTGGGGTGGTTGTGAACAGAGCCCACTGGGACTGTCCAGCAGCCGTCACCTGCTTCCTGGCACCCCATGGCTGGTACCTGGCATCTGTGTGATGATAAAACCAGGGCAGGGGGACTTGTGGATGCCACGGACATTAACGTCCCACAAACATGAACAAACTCAAGTTTCTTTTCACTAAACACTGAATCCAAATCATCCCTAGCACAGCAGAGCCACGCGTCAGGCTCCAGGATGTCCTTCAGCATCCAAACCTGGACCAGCGTAACTGGTTCTTGTTTTAATATGCGGGTTCAATCACCACCGAGAGCCAGGGCCCTTGGAAAGCAGAACCCAGGGCAGTATTTGGAGATCTCTGGTCCCACCCCTGTTTATTTCCATCACAGAATCCACAAGGCTCTGCAGAGGAAAATGCAAGAAATCAGCAGCATCTCACCAACTCCATCCCAGGAAGACACTCAGTTTCACCCTAGAATTCAAGGAGAGCAGCAAACATTTGCATTTTGATAAGGAGGAGAAGATTCTCCAGCATACTTCACGGCTGATGCAGTCAAAACTTGCAAACTTAGTCACAGAACTATGACTGAACTTGTCTGCTACCACAAAACAAAGTACCGTCTAGTGGTTAAAACGGGAGGACATGATTCAGGAATGCAAGCCTTTTCAAAGAAGAACTCAAACGCATGATTAAGTGCTGCTGAAGTCAATAGGCTGATTCAGAAACCAACTTTTGGAGCGATGGATAATACTCCCCACATTGCCATATGGCTCGCAGTCAAGCTTCCTCGAAGTATTTGCTAATACCGGGTTCCACCACAGCTTTTTGGGAGGCCTGCTTTCCTTTTGCTTGGTTTGTTGGGTTGG
>VZRI01001965.1:1885094-1921490 GCA_013397515.1 Upupa epops
AAGCCTACGTCTGGGATGATTTTCGCCCACTCTGAAGCTCCTCTGGGCTCTCTCACTGACTGAGACAGAACACCCAGCCGTCAGTACTCCGGGGTGGTGCAGACTCATGCAATGATTAATCGTCTCAAATGAAAGGTTATCTATAAATAATAAATCAATTAATTAATTAATTAATGCAAATATATAGGATATATGAATATGTGAGGCTATAACACAGAAAACAATGAACACAGGTAAAAGAATAACTCAGTGTAAATTTATTATAGTACAAACACACTTCTTTGTGGTGTTCAGAGGCGCAAACCCATCAGAGCAACGAAACCCAGCATCCACATCCCAACCAGCCAAGGGATCTCTGCATGTGATCCTATCCCCACCCCAAAACCCCTTTCCAACTTGCACTGCCAATGCTTCACTCTTCCTGCCACCTCCCCATCGGTTTGTCATTTCCTATCCTCCCAATCTGTACTGTGCACAGGTAACAGCCCCTCATCACGGCCTCCTGCAAGGAAGTGACAACCACAGGGCCATTTAGGGGACCCCCCAGGTAGCCACCCCACGCCAAGCAAACCACATCCCCGAGGTTTTCCGTATCTCCCAGGAACGGCATCCAACAGCACCTCCCGCTCGCTCCCCAGCCATCCAACCAACCCTGCCAATACAAACAGGCAGCAAACCAAACCTTTTAGCGAGATAAACGGCTACCTAGCAGCCTGCAAGTCACCACGTGTAGCAATTCATTCCCGTTTGTATTTATGGGATGGGGAAGGGAAGGGAAGGAGGGGACCACTGGCAGAGCTTCCCGCTGGCTTTCCATGCCCTCCCCCAGCCACTGGACCGAGAAAACCCGCTCATTTCACACATTTCCTCATCTCTGCAAAGGCTGAAAAGTTGATCTTTAGGTTCAATCACGGGAAGAGAAGAAATAAAACAAAAGCCTGATGAGTTCCTGTTGGGTTTCTGAAACCCTCGGTAGCACAGACAAGGCGTGAGAGCAGTTCTAGGCTGTTTGAGAACGCCCTGGGTCTTCCTACAATTAAATAATTGCGATCCCAGCCCAAGTCAGCCCTCCCAGTCATCTTGTCTCTAAGACAATGGGGAAAGAAGAGGTGCTAGGACACTCAGTACTTTTTTGCTGGCTATTAAAGTGTTTCTCCTTACTCAATATCTAAATTAAATCAAATGGAGTATACTAAGTAAGCCCATAAGACACGGCGAATGATGCAAGAGTCTTAACATCCTTATCTGCTGAGCACTCCAGCTTAAAGGCTGATGGTTTATGCTCCCCTGCAGCACATGGGGATCCTGCTGGCTTGGCCAGACGAGGAAAATACACTTCGAATGACCAAACGCAACTGCAACGTGAAAAGTAGGAACCAAACCAGACACAACAAACCACAGAGCAGCCGCCCCGGCCGGGTCCGCGCTCGCCCAGCGCTGCCGTTCCCTTGCCGGCAAGTTCTCAGAGACCTTAGCTGGGCTGCTGGTAAGATGCTTGTGAGCAGGACCCATGGAGTTGGGTTGTTTAATCACAAGGTGTCCAGCTCGAGATGCCCAAGGTGAGGAAGGCAGAAAGCCGACGGGGCACCAGATACTTGGGGTTGTGCAAGTCTGCTGAATTCCAGAGGGATGAATTCCTGGAGTTTCAGTGAGGTGCCGCCGAGCCAAAATCCACAGTCCTGGCTGGATGTTCTTCCCGCGGGTCCCAGCAACTGGGGTGAGAGGACACTGTGGGAGGTCACCCCATCACGCGCCCAAGGGCGACGTATGGGGGAGGAGGAAGGGCGGTTTGGGTTCTTCTGTGCTCATGCCTGACCCAATCAGTCAGCCCTGCAGCCAGCTCAGCAACCACCCTGGACAACGAATGGGTGCTGCCCCATGCTTAGTACCCAGGGCCAGCGAGAGGCACGGGGTACTGAGCCCTGCAGAGCCTCTAAATGTCAGATTCCTACAACATCCAAATAAAACTCGGCGTCTATCGTCCAAGTTTGGACGCATTCCTCTCCTGAATAATTCAAACACGTGAAACACCCTTTTACAGATCCTATTAAGGGACATTTGCCACAAAGAAGAGTGAAGCAGCTCAAGTCTTAAAAAGCGAGAGGAAACTATTGCTGATAACAATGATAGAAATTAATATCAGTAGTTAATTAAGTCCGGCTGCATTCTCAAGACTGAGGATTCCTCACAATATCTGTGTTCCTCACTAATATAATTCCATTAAGTACTTTGCTCTAGCAGATCTATCACTGCAGTCGATACTGTTCAACTCATCTGCCCTACATTCAGCTCACCTGCCCACAGACCCAAACCACATATCCTACCTTGTTTCCTCCAACACAAAGCTCTGCCATTATCACCCCACCTACCAAGAGTATTTGGAGGTTGAGTTTTGGGTCTCCTTGGCTTTCTTTTTCATGTTTTTATTTTCCCCCCTTGTTAACGTTCAGCTCCTAAGCGCCAGCAAACAGCTCTGAAAATTAAAGCATCTCCACGTCGGGAAATGCAAACAAGTCACATTCAACCAAGGCAAACCCGCAGCGGTGACTACAGAGAGAAAGAACTTCAGGGCCCCAAACCAATATGAATTTGAGAAGAAAAATGACAACGATTTCATAAAACACCACTACTATGAGCCCACCCGAAGCGGCAAGGAGCCACTCGTACACCATTTTAATCAAACACAAGGCTGATATGCTCACTTAAAGGATCAAGACAAAATAAGGTATGTGGGCCGGCAATCTGAATGCCAAGTTTTCCCCATGTGAATTCAGTTAAAAATGTTCGGAAAATGTGATTCCTTCACTCCGAAATAGCAGCTGTAGCATTCAAAAGGGTACTCCAGTAATTATTGGAATGCCTGATGAGAAACTAGACAGAAGCTAACATCTTACTTACATTAAATACGCGTTCACCGCAAATTAAAAGAGCCAGAGGAAAAAAAAAACACCCCGTAATAACAACAGAGAAAACAATCAGGCCAGCAGATGCTCGAAGGAAAAAGGGAAAACCAACAGGAAAAAAATGACAAGAGAGGGCCAGCTGCTCGTCTCTGATTATATGATGAAGGCACCGAAGGTCCCCCCGCACCACCAGCCTCCCCAAGCCACCGATGCTCAACGGCCGAAGGGAGTCGGATTGTCACCTCTACGTGTCTAAGTGGTAATTTCATCCCAGATACTGCAATAACACGCTGCCTTAAAATCGCAGAAAGGCTGCCTAGTCATCTGAGACAACAGTAAAACAAGCGGCAACGCCAAGTGCGGTTGTCTACTACTGCCTGAGGGACTCGTGGGGTTTAGCAACCGGGCTGGCATAAGGATTGGATTATCGAGGAGTGCCCTGCGCTGCTTTATTAACTGCCAGTGAAATGTCTACTGCACTCAGCGCCTGGGAAATTCTGTCAGGACTGCCAGCCACCACCAAGCAAACTACAAATGAAGCCTCTTGACCAATCCAGGCTCATTATCAGCTACTGCTTCCTGAAAATAAACTGGTTTGGAAATAAGAACCTGGTGATGTTAGCAGCGACGGGTAGGAGAACCACTCTGCAGTGAACATAAAACCCCAGGACACGCTGGTGGGAGCAGGAAAAGTCTGCACCCAGGCTTTGGAAGGAGGTACCCAAAGAGGAGGTATCTGCAAAATGTGCATCACACTCTCCTGGCTCTTCACACCTCCCCCTTCGCATCCCCACTCCCATGCACCTTCGCGTCTATTCCCACACTTCTCTCGCTACCCACATCCTGAACATATTTATGTTGTAAATATCCATTTGGAAGCATTTGGTGTGCTCGTGGCACAGAGAATGATGCTGCTCAGAGCTCCGGGAGGCAGCTGTCTCACCGTGACCCCTCTTCTCCCTTTCCCAACTGCACAGGAGGGGGAAAGAATTACTTGGCCCTCACGCTTATCTTTTATCCACTCGGGAAGCAGATTATTGCCTAATAAAACTTCACTGCAAAGCTATTAAAAATTAAAGGGATATTTCCCTTCCTACATAATGATTTGTCACAAGCCAGACCTAAATCAGGATTGATGAGGGTCGCGGTACTTCCCATTTGTGCTCTTTTTTTTCCCCCCCCCCTTTGTTTTTTCTTCAGTTTTGGCAGAATCTTCCAGGTTTTCACAGCCCTTTTCACTGCTGACACAAAATTTCTCCTTCCAACCCTGAAGATGAAGTAAGAGGCAAAAGGCAGCTGAGCCAGCAGAAATGTTCCCACTGTCCTTCAGGAAACACAGAGCAGAGTCCAAGTAGTTGGGATGATTCAGAACTAGTGGTAGAAAAAGGACAAACCAGATTACAGCAACACAGAAGACTCCATCCAAAACCTGCATCCAAAGAGACTCCTGCTAACATATGGTGGAAATGTGACTTTCTGCAAATATCCTCCGCAGAAGCCAATTCCTCTCCTCCACCCAAGCCACCACGTCCAATAGCTCTAGTGGAACGAGCTGTTACTTACACATATTAGTCAGGATAGGCATCAGCCGTGATACAAATTCTAATCCATCTAGCTAATGAGGAATCTGCCATCTAGTTAACGTGCTCAGACCCTCCAGAGAAATTAAAATCCACCTATTCTGACTCCTCGCTAACCCATCCCGCTTGCCTTCTCCCAGTCACCACATCCTGCAATCCCTCCACAGGGCCGGCACCGCTCTGCTCCCCCCGATACAAAGAGAAGCACCCAAAGCAGAATCACACTGGAAAAACAGAACTTGGAAAGAATGCGTTAGCAACTTCAATCCAAATATAAAATGCATTTAAAGGTCATAATTTGCATAACTACATCTCATGTTTTCTGTTGTGTGGTTTTTTTTTCCCCCTTTTCTTTTTTTTTTTTGAAATTGCTCTATCCTGGAAGGTACTGAGCGCCGCTCACGATTACCCACTGCTTCTGCTTCGCCACTCAAGTTTAAACAACTCTTAGGGCCCTTCACTGTGTGGTAGGAGAAGCTCTGCAAGGTGGTGTAGGACCACACTGACAAGAACGTTGCATTTCTGAAGGAGAAAACCCACTCTTTTCAACACAGGAATTGGATTAGGGTAGACGTGGTGCTTCAGGAGATGGTTTAGTGGCCAGGGGTTGAGGGTAGACAATGAGACTTGATGATCTTGAAGGTCTTTTCCAATCTTGACGACTCTATCCTATGAGGCATGCGGCCCCAAGAGTACCCAGCATCAGTATCACACAGCGACAAGACAGGGCAGACACCGGAGTTTCGTTTTCTTACGATGTGCTCTTGGTGGTGGAGTCAGAAAAGCAGTAGGAGCGCCCAGTCACAACAGGAAGAGGCACTAATTGCCCCATCACAGAATCACAGACTGTTAGGGATTGGAAGGGACCTCAAAAGCTCATCCAGTCCAGTCTCTCTGCCACAGCAGGATCCCCTAGATCCACACAGGAACACGGCCAGGCAGGTTTTAAACGTCTCCAGAGAAGGGAGACTCCACACCTCCCCGAGATGGCTGGTTTGGGTTCTTTTAATCCTTGTTTTTTCCACTTGGACCAACAGCTGTCCCAGCAAGGATGCTGCACCGGTCCCCTAAAACTTCATCACTGAACCCATCCCCAGTCCCATGCAGGCCTGTAACTGGAAGCGTGTTGGAGGTGCCCTCTTCAACTAGAGTGAAAATCAGGAGGTACTGGAACACTTGGCGGCTCCTACCTTCTACATGAAATTAATTAGAACGGCCAATCTGTGCTGCTGCTGCTGCTGCTGCACCCTCTGATGGGGAAAGGATAAAACAGCTAAATTGATCTCAAGGCAAAGGAAGGGCTCATCGCAGCGCTGCCGTGCGAGTGCTGTTGTACCTTCTCCTGAGCTACAAACAGTGGCTACAAGCCTGCAGTTCCCCCAGCTTGTACTAACGTGCGTGCCAAGATCAATGCGCTCGGCATCAGGTCCAGGGGTTGAACACGGCTCCGTCACCATTAGCATCTGACTGGTGATTGACATAAACCACACACCTCCTACAACTGGCACCGCACAGACCCGAGCGTGTGGGAAACACAGGCTTTCCAAAACCCTGCTGCAACAGCTTAGATGTTTTCCCACATTTCAATTGAAAAAATAAATATGTACCTATAGGTAAGGGTTGCAGCATCCGTGTTCAACAGGATCTTTCATTTCCGTGGCATCCGCTCGCATTCCTTTCCAAAGGTAAGGAACACTGTTTATTCTGGACTCAGCACAAGATCTTTCCCGCAAAAGCAAGTCTCTCCTTGTACTCACCAGTAGGGAAAGGGAACCTGGGCACCCTACAAAATTAATCCTGTAAGAACTTCTTCCTGCTGCCTTTCCCTTTGATCTCACTCCCTCCTCACTCTGGAGCACAGAGACTACAGCTCCTGCTTCACCTTACCTGGGGTCTCTGCACTGCCCCAGGAGGGATTGATCCATCTAATGAAGCAAAAAGACCCTGAACAACATGAGGTGGCAATCTCTTCACCGCTCCCACCATATCCCAAACTTATCCCGGGAGGGTGGTCTTATCTCCTCATCAGAGGAGATGCTCTCTCCTAAACCAAGATGCAGTGAGAAGGCAGAGATGGATGGCTCAGATAAAGACAGCCAGGAGTCAGGCTAGGTCAGGAGTATCTCCAGATGGCAGTCTGAGAGGGAGATAAGACTACAGACCTGTAGCAGGGCCTCCACTGACATGTCACCAGCCCACCAGGGACAATGGGACTGCATCAGCTGATGAACTACCAACATCTGCAAAGGAAAGCATTTCCATAAATCCCTGATGACAGAGAAGGCTTCAGAGACAGTTTCAGAGAATGGAATGGGTTGGAAGGAACCTCTAAAGAGCACCTAGTCCTGTCCCCCTACACTCAGCAGAGGCATCTCTGTTGTAGTTAGACTACCCAAAGCCCCATCCAGCCTGACCCTGAATAGCTCCAGGGATGGGGCATCACTCACCTCTCTGGGCAGCCTGTTCCAGGGAACCTCCACCCTCAGATTCAACAACTTTTTCCTGATATCTAACCCGAATCTGGCCT
The DNA here is from genome assembly GCA_013397515.1 of Upupa epops. Taxonomy (NCBI): domain Eukaryota; kingdom Metazoa; phylum Chordata; class Aves; order Bucerotiformes; family Upupidae; genus Upupa; species Upupa epops. The sequence goes on from VZRI01001965.1 coordinate 1,892,105, forward strand.
CTTCCACCCTCAAACCATTGCTGCAGCTCTCACACAATCACTTACTCCGATCAATGAGGAGCTCTTGAAGGCTTCCATGCTCAACCCACGCGTGGCCTTGTAAGGTCCTGCCTCAACCACGACACGGTCTCAGAGACCTGAGGGTTCAACCTTCCCAGAGACGTTCTGGCAGGAGCAGATCCACACGCGGTCTCACACACAGCAAGGGAAATCCGCAGGTTCCCATCGCTGCAAGGCGTGCTTTGCTTTGCTTTGCTTTCTTGTTTGTTTGTTTTTAAATATCCTGGCAGTGGAAAGAGTCACTGTTTTGTTTTTCTCCCCCACATATGCTATAGAGTTTTCTCTGTAACACTCATTTCTTGCTTACTCAGTTGTCTATAGTCTGCTTCCCTCACAGGGAACACTAGCTGTGTTTGTCCCCAAGCCGTATCGTGATCCAACTCCTTTGTCTCATCCCACCAGCCCCACTCGGGAGCGACAATCAAAATACTTCCCCTACGATGCCACGCGGGGAGATGGGCAGAGCTGGTGTTTTGGGGCAATGCTGACCTGTAAGAGTCAGCAGCATGCAGCAGTGTTGTGGCTAGTGAGCTGGGTAAACACTACGTGAGAAGACCGAGTAGTGCTACAAACACCACCGAGGCTTTGTTTGTGCAAGAGCCCTATTTTGCCAGATCCAGCTCTAAGAAAAGACGATGTCTCAGTCACACTCCGGGGCAAGTCCCCCTGCAAATTACGGCACCGTACGACCCGCTCTCAGCGATGCTTAAACACAGCCAATAAATTCATACAGGACATCCCAGCCTTCCGCGGGTCGCGCTCATCAACAAGTAGGTCAAATTAATTCTGGAAGGCTGCGAGAGGCACATAAACCAGTCTGTGGCAGTGGTCGGGAGGCAGGGATGAAGCAATCCCCAGCTGAACTCAGCCAACAGCACTGACACAGGCCCAGGTGCTAAAGGGATGCAAGACGAAGCCGCCCTCGGTCCACCCAAGTCGCTTCCCATCTCCACGAGATAAAATTAACTTCCCTGACAAAATGCAAATACATTAAAAAAATACCCAAGCCAATTAAGACACAAGTGTTTAAAGACACCAGGAGTAATTACAAATGTATTATTCATACCTAATTTACAAGATGAACTTCTTTCAGTAAAATATTAAACTGTTTACATGCATTCAAGACGACAATTTCCCAACCCTTCGCATCCCGTTCTGAACGGTGACTACTGCTACGCGACGACTCCGCAGACGTACAGTGTGCACCATGGAGTAATCAGAAAATGTTTGACCTCAGATATCTACTTGACCCCACAGAAATGCAGACTCGCTCGCTATAAAATCCTAAACAATGGGGCAGACAAGGTCAGAGGGTCAAAGCAAGTATTAACAGGTCATTGTGCAACCCACTTGGGAGCAATTACTTCTGGTCACGGCTAAGTGGACACTTGATTGAATACCACTAAGACAGCTCACATCCCACAGATAACAATCCTCACAGCGATTAAGAATTAAAGCCCCCATGATTCAGCCTTTATTACTCAAATGAACCTAACTATTCCATAAAAAACTCTTGGTATATGCATGATGCAAGGTCTAAATTGAAATGCCACCTCATTAAACAATAATATCTAATTTTATCTAAATGAATTTTCATGAAAGTACGCCACACAGCTCAGGAATTTTTAAAATGAATTATCACGAGCGATACATAATTTCACCAAAACTGCTGCAGGAAAAAAAAAAATCAGCTTCAGGGATGAAAGGAAACATCTATGCTGAATGAAAATTGCACTTCTTTCTGCTTGCAGAAAGGGTAAAAGGGGATTCGGGGCTTCTGCCAGACAATAGAGCCAGATTTTAATCAAATCAACGCTTTTCTGTGTTGTCACGTACACCAACAGTACCCTGGCCTTTGCGGGCACCCAACAGCAGGCTGTGGCTGCCCGTGGAGATGTCACCTGCACAGCAAACACCTAAAACTGGAGGTTATTATCATAAGCCAACAACAAAGCCACCCGTGACCCTGCCTGTTATCTGGTCTCCATCACTTTGGCTGAAAACAGTTTGTACATCCCCTCCTGAGAGGTGAACACCCTGCTCAGGCACCTGTGAGCACATCTGCGTGCTGCCTCTGTGCTTAAGGGCTTTTATGTTTTTACAGAAGCTATGAGAAGCACAGATGAGATGGCTCCTTCAAAAGAGGTTCTGTCAGGAACCTCTTTCAATGAGCAGGTAAATACTTAATTTTAACCTATGTCTTTGGTGATTCCACGAGCAGAAGCACTGGGTCCCACTCCCTGTGGCCAAAGAGCCACACCATCAGCTCAAAGCCTGTGCAACTTGGTCTAGGTGATCCTGCTGTGCAGGGGGATTGGACTAGATGATCTTTTGAGGTCCCTTCTGAACCCTAAGGAGTCTATGATTACTTTTCCTTACCCTCTTTGTCCCATTAGTTCCTTCCACATAGCTGCAGGCCTGCATCTCCTTTCACAGCCTTTCATAAGGGAGGAACAAAAAGAACCAATAAAAGGTAGATGTCCTCAAGCCAACCAACCCAGCGTAAACCTGTGGAGAAGAGCAGGCTGCTGCACGGCTGCTGGTGGTTGACCAGCGCACACTGAAACCCGGGGTAAGGCGATGAGGATAGCCATGCCAACAGGTTACGTCCCTCCTGGGGACGACCTCCTGCACTCCTTCCCCGCTCAACCCCAGCGGCAAAGCCACCGCCTGGGGAATATTTGAGAGCACTGCATATGCAGACAGTCGGATGTGCAAAATTATGCAGGAGTGTTCGGAGGCCATTTCAGAGCCTGGCTCATGACTCATACAGAAAGTAGATCAGGAGGGGGGAAAAAAGTTTAAAATGCCTTTTTTTTTGTATTCTTGCTGCTGCAGCAGAGCTCTGCCTTTTCTGTTTTACTTTTTCTTCTCTCCCCTTCACTTTTAGCTTTACTACTGAAACTCTTTGGGGGCTTTTGGTCTGGCGCTACTAGGAAAATTCTGAGTTAAACCAGGAGTCTTTTACATCAGCGTTAACACCACGATGGCCACCCGGTAACACATCAGACACACAAACTTGAAGCTTGATGGTCTGGCACTCACCACCACCGACTACTGCCCAGGAGCTCACGAGGAATGAAAAGCCGCACCGTCGCGTCTCCCTTGTCCTGCTGCCAGCGAGGTGTAATAACGCTATTATGAAAAGCAAACAGGGATGAACTCTGCTGAAAAGAAGGTGAAGCTTGAACTAAGAAATCAATTGCTGCATCAGCCGTGCCCCTACAACTGAGTAATGCTGTTACAAAGTTCATCGAGCCCTCAAGATCTTCACCCTGGCAAGGCTGACGGTATTGGGCATGTTTTATTGGCGCTGAATATTCAGATTATGACAGCACCTGGAGAGCAACTAAGGCTGCCACTGTCGGGATTAAAACAGTCCTGGAGATCAACCACTAGGCTGGAGATTTCATCAAGAGGTCCACGCTCAGTTTTCCACTCCTTCGTGGACTTTTTGCCATGTACCTCTGCCCATTCACATCTGGGATAAGATCTCGTGTTTTCCTACTAACAATGCATTACAGACCCCAGTGCCCTGTAATAACAAGATGAAAACCCAGAGCAGGGAGCTCACATACAAGGAACGGTAAGAGGTACTCTCTCCCTGAGACAGCCTCCCTCACACCTAAGAGGGCTGTAATCAGATGGGGACTACCTGAGCTTTGCTGCTGCAGTGAAGCAGTGAAGATGTACCAGTCACCGCAGGCTATGGGAAGGTGGTTACAATGGGGCAACAATGAAGAGGGTTGTGAAAGCAGAAAGAAAGTTTATGTTTGTGTCTACAAGGCACAACACAGCCATGAAGGGATGTGGAAGCAGTCCCAAGGCCGAGAGGTGCCCAGCAGCTGCACAGCCAACTGTCCCTGCAGTGGGGAAAGAGCTGGAATTAAAGACACACATAGAAGATGCAAGAAAACTGCCTGCTAGCACCAACTCAGTCAGAGAAGGGCAGGACTGTGAGACACCAGGCAGGGCCAGTAACTGCTTTTACCACCTGCAGAGTCATGGGGGAATCACTCACCAGGATGCCCGACTGTAAGCTGTACAGCCTACAGTCCCTAATTCCTTTCCTCCTGCTTTCAGATCCATTCAGGCATCCCATACATAACACACAAAGCTGAGACTTAGTACAGTCAGACAGGCCAAGATCTACTGGGTGGTTCAATGACTCCCCTCTGATGAGGAATGTGAATGGGACCAGCAAGGAAAGCTGCACCTAAGCTAGCAAGGACAGAGGAGCATCAGAGCACCAAACCATCACACAAGCCATGGGAGGTGGCATCAATCTGGGCACACGGATGCTTTTCAGGGCTGCTTTTCTTTCATTTGATGCCATTTCATTTGTTCATGTGGGAATTTCTTCTGGCGTTATTAAGTGTTGTCCCCCCCTCTCCTGGGTTCCCTCTCTTCGTGCTCATCCTTCCCAGCTGAACAGGCCACCAGGCTGCCGACACACTCCAAAATCCAGAACCCTGCAGCCAGGATCATGCCTAACTCAGCAACAAAACTGAGGTTACCTGTTTTCCTGGCAGCTGTCCTTGCCTGACCAGCCAAAGCAGTTCACTCCCCAGAACACTCTGCCACCCTATTATGTCTCTCAGCCAGAAACTCAGGCTGCCAGCACGGACTTGGGACTCCCAGCAACCAGGCATGTATGGGGGATGTCCAAATTCAGCAGGGCTGTGCACTGACACTTTGGTTTCCCTTCCCTTGCTTAGCAGCTGGAAGGATCATTGCAAAGGAGTGCATGCCCCACACTCATGGCTGGAGGTGAGGGATCAGCATGGGAATCCTGTGAGAGAAGGAAACTGGGAAATCAAGAAGGAAATGGCTGGACCAGATAAAATCCTCAGTCTTCCCTCTGTTAAAACAGGATGTTTCTGGTTCAGGAACAGATGGGAAGAGAATCCACTCCACAGCTAACCCAGGGGAGGTAGAGAAGCCTGAAATAAAGTCCCTTTGACTTCAGCTCTGCGTCTCTGACAGCCGGGTTGAGCAGATAACAGGCGACCATTCATCAGCTCAGCCAATACACAAAGGCAAGAATTTCCCTTCTTAAAGAGATTTAATGATAGAGCTTTAGAAACCCGGTTAAAGGAGAGAGACTGAGAGGGAACACACTGGAGATGAGACCCAGTAGGGTGCTATTAATATTTCCCAATTTGTAGCGCTGGAAGGACTCAATTCAAAGAGCCAGGCACGTTCTTCAAGCAAAACATCACCCAACTGCACAATTAGAGCAGAGTTCAGAGGAAAGTTTTTCCCACTGAGCTAGCCTAATGGGCTACTGAAAAAGCCAAGCCGAGAATTCTTGTCTTCCTTGGTACACTGAAAGAAAAAACCCCAGAGATGCAACTAACCAGCTGGCCGAGGACCTCAGCCTGTTCTCTGTCCAGGAAGGATTTCTTCACATCTCGCTTTGTAAGTGATAGGTTAGAACATCTTCCATCAGGCCAGTCAGCCAGAGAACAAGGCTACAGGCGCTACCGCACCCGTCACCCATAGCTGCACCGTCTTGTGCCAGCGGGTCCTCCCGAAACACACCCCACCTCTTCCTGCTTTGCAAAGGGCTGGAGATGTTGTGTCTTTTCTAGGGTGAAGCAGTTGGGAAGCCAGAAAAAGAAGTTTTCGGCTCTGCAGCTTTTGCCTGTTCAGCTCCCTGCAACGCTCGCCTTCCTTTTTGGTACAGAATGCTTCAGTTGCCTGGAGCTATTCTAGTTTATACTGGGCATTCATAGAAGCAGCCCAACATCTCTAGCTATTTTTGCTCATGGCTACCTAGGCAAGCAGAGAAGCACCTTCTTAATGAAGCAGCTATGAGATCAATGTTGTCTGACTTCCAAGAGCAAAACAGTTTACAATTAGCTGAAGGTCTGGTTTGACAGTTTTTTATGGCTCTTTTACAACTGTTTGCAAATCTTTTCTTCCTTTAAATTATTCTGAAAAGCGTTAGGGGAAAGCCAAAAGTTATTTTGTGTAAGCATGTGTCTACTTGCAGGAATCCAACAGCCTCTTTAATTTAAAGGCACCATTACAAACGCCTGTATTTACACGAGAGTTGTTTATGTAATGCTTTAAAGAAAATCTAAATGGAGCAACCAAGCCAATGCTAATGCAGAAGACAGTGGGAGTTAATGAACATGCTCCTGGGGCAGTCCAAAAGATGCCAAAAGGATGCTGCCTGCATGATAAGGATTCAATAAAGAGGCCGTGTTTCTCAGGAAGAACTCTTGATCCAAGTTTGGTGCCTGCTTAACCATCAATTTTTAAGTTCCTCTTCTCACCTGGACTCCTGTGAAGTTCAGGACCACTGTCTGTCTTTTAGCTGGATGTTAGAGGTCACAACACAGACTGTGAGGACACAGACCCCTGAGATCCAACTCTTCTCTTGAGATGAGGTGCCTTTCTATAAATTACAGGTAGACACGAAGCCCAAAAGCATCTCATCAAGCTAACCTCTTCTGAATCCACACCTCAATTCCTTTCATTCAGACAGACAAACCTTGTAGAGCTCCCAAATCCAAGTCACAAGTCTGGAACAGTCTGGCTTTCAACTTGGAGCAGCAGCCTAGGTCTTGGCTCTCAACATCACAGCACAGCCCCTCACCTTCACCTCAAAGCATCACCTACTCCAAGTGAAAGTGCAGGAGAAAGCCTTCTCAGATAAAAAGCATGTTCTAGCCTCAGGCCTGTCAGCATGGCACATGTCTAAAGAGAAGAGCCAATCTGCATGATAGAGGCTTGAAACGCAGGTGCCTGGGTGGAAACAAGAACTTCCAAAAGGAGGCATATGTATGCTTTTAAAGAAGTATAAATAAAGGGATGCTCATTTGCAAGAGAACACAGGACAAAAAACAAAGCTACACCTGTAAGAAACACGTTTCTCTGCCAGCTGCACAAGAAGGTTATACCTTCATTTTAGACTCCAGCCAAAAAGATTAAAGCCATTTTCACCCTCACCCAGATCACCAAGGAGACCAAACCTTCTTCAGCTTTTAACTGCAGTGAAGTTAGCACCGAGGGAGGATTCAAGAGAACCATCTCCCAAGCTCCAGATCACAGTTGTGGTTTCACAGCATCCTCCCGGCTGCTGATGCTCTCTCCCTCTGCTTCACGCACGGGTAGCTGTGGGGCAGGCAGTGGGTGCCCCAGCCAACACATCAGGCACAACTGAGGAAGTATCTTGTTGGACAGGACGACGTGATCGATGCCATCTTCTTCCTTGTAATTACACCTATGGTTTGGCAACGGATAATCTAGACTGACTACATGCAAGATCCTACACCTTCCAGGGGAAGCTGAGCCCCAGCTCAGGATGCCTCCAGCAATGGGGAACTCGACCAAGTTATGTACTCTTATGCAAGTTTGGGGTTTCTAAAACATCTGAAGGAAAGAAAGAGAAGAAGAAATTAATCCAGTAATCCCTGTTGATTACACTGTCAGTAATTATACTCGTGTTATGCCAACAGTATCTGTAGTCTCAAGACTGCCAGCCAGGGCTTTGAGATAGCTCGTCTGCCTCACGGATGAAATGAAGCTGTAGGCTTCAGGTTATCAGGAAAAGGACAGCAGGCCCTGAAGGTGATTTGGGGATGCAGGACAATGTGCTGTCTGTAAAACCACTGCATTTCACCCAGCATAGAAAGCAAAAGCCAAACTTGCTGAACTGACTTCTGTGTGATAGCAAAGCTGTGAAGGTACAAGGACACGGAGGACAAGACTACAGGCCACACGTGGAAAGAAACTAAGGAGACAACATGCATGAATGACCAGATGAGACTCCCACAGACGAGGTGTCCTGCCCTGCCCCACAAGGCAGCCCATGGGGGTGCTAGCAGCCAGGACCTGCCTGTACCATCACTGGTGAGGATGGACACTTCCCTGTGCCACCCAGACACCCCGCTCCTGCTTCTTCCAAGCTAAACACATTGATAAGAACAACAAAACCTCCCAAAACTCACCTGTCTTTGCAGCCAGGTGTTGGTAGATGAAACTTACATATCTTCTATTTTTCCCCCTCATGGATGAAGGCGTTAACATACCAGCAGCAATGAGCTGCCCAAGGTCTGGGGCAGGGGGAGGGTGTGGGGGTATTGATGCAAGTGATGCACTGAACGCTACCATCCTCCAGTCATTACACAAAATACATCCAACTCCCTAAATATCTTAATATATATTTTACAGTGTAAGTACTCTGTGTGGGAAGAGACAGAACAGTCACCACATCACAGTTTGCTCAGCTGGATCCTGCCCAGCTGTGGGATCACCAGTGAGCAACAGATAAATTTAAGTCCTGTTCTGACACTGCTTTCTCCTGTTGCTTTTGGCGAGTCGCTTTGCAGCCAGCATGTCCAAGTTTCACTGCTGTATATACACACACATGCATGTCTGGATACACACCGCAGCAATCGTAGTTCTCCAACCTCCTACAACGTTCAAGAAAGCAACAAATTATGCTAAAACGTTTGAAAGCGAGGAGCTCTATCAGAGACAGAGATCAGGAGCCTTGAGAGAGCGAGCAGTGATTTCACATCAGCCTGCAGCGCTCTGGAGTGAACAACCACCCTCAGCCTTTGAAAAACAGGACCCGTTCAAGAGAGCTTAAAAGACGGGTGAAAAATTACTTGAGATCTTTAAAAAAATACAATAAAATATATATATATATCTCTGTATCTGTGATCAGGGAACACCACAGCCAACCCAAAGCACTTATGGGCAAACCACTGATTTGCAATTCCAAACCACTTTTCCGCCTGAATCCTCCACTTACTATCTTATCTGATCGTCTCTCAGGGAATCCCCTGAATGTCTCTGCTTCCAAAGGACCTCTCAAAGCTCTACTCTGAGCACTGTTGGTGAGGGATGGGTGTAAAACGATGGCAAAAAGACTGCACTTTTACACGGTCTCTTCTGACAGGGTAACCGTTCTGATTAGGTAACCAAGCTCTGCTCTCTTTACCAAAAAAGCTTGCTATACCCAACACACTCACACACTTTTACCAGCCCAGGACTTGTAAACATCAGCCCAAAATACACTGTAAAGCACCAAACATGCCATTATCTGTATCAACACCATAACAAACAGACCCAGCTTTACCAAGATTCAATAGATGTTTCACAATCTGCAGCTAAAACAGTACAAAACCACATCACGAAGTGCCACGGACCCACTGCATCCCACCCCCAGAGCCGTCACGATGAAGCTGGGACTGGCTGAAGAGACACTGATTATTTTTGCTACCAAAACACCCTGCTTTAGGTGGCCTCAGCATTTTGCAAGGATTGTTTAAATCCTGCAGCATTGCCCTGACATGGTAACTCATTCCTCACTCCCTCTCTATAGGATGTATGAAGGAGCTGGTGTAGCAGCAGCAGCCATGGAACAACAAAATCCCAAACTTCTGGCTACCGACTGGAATTTCCAGGCTTTGCATAACGTCCTTTGGCCAATAATCTATTTGCTGAAATGAGTAAGAAACAAAAAGAAGGTTTCCCCTCCCTCCCCTCATCATTTTGTAATCCAGGAGAGAAAAATAAAGAAAATACCTTCGATCTGGAATCCAAATCATTTCAGCAATGAGTTTTTGAGGAACACTGCCTGGAAACACCTGCTTTAAGTGGAGATGTGCGAAGCCCAAAAAAAGTATCATGGAATAATGATACCTTTTTTGAACAATCAGTATCAGTCTGTTCCTGGCATTATTTTTGGAAATGGTATAGCTAATATGACAGCTATGATTTGGAGCCTTCAAAAGGCATAAGCTATTGGCATTTTAAATGCATTACACACAAACAGGCACGCTCCCCTACACCCACACCAACTCAAGACTTGTTCTGCTCATGTCTGCTGGCTCTTCTGAGCGTACTCCACAGCAGATTGTCTCCTTCTCTCACCTCAGTTTTCCCCTATAGCTGCTTTACATCAGGCATCCAAACGCAAGGGCTAGGCTTGGCATCAACAGAGGGCACAGCAGAAGGCATCCTCAGTGACTAAATGGACACAATCAAGCCTTTTCAATTAAATTCTCACCCCAAAGAAGGTGTGGGTGGCTTATTACCGAGGACAGCATTTCTTTTCAGAAACAGAAAGTACCATTAGAAACACCCAATATAACTCTTATTAACTTATTTGAATCTAGTCCTGAGCACATTGGTTTCCTAAGTGTCTGCTAACATAGCATTCTGTTTGCCTAATTAAGTTTTCAGTAGGGTAAGCTACAGTTCTCAGGCTCATACAGGGAACTGAAGAAAAAAAAAAAATCACATATAAACCAGCGCTTAGCTTGATTTACCTTTATTGTGTAAGAATTTGCTACAGGCTCTTCAACAACCGCTAACTAATTTTCCATCAAAAAGGACAATTGCTGGACAAATTCCCAGCTCAGCGATGGGGATGACAGATTCAAAGTCATCAACCCTACAGCACTTACAGGTCCTCTGGGTTTTCCTCATCACTTTTTCCCCTCCCTCCCCTTCCCAGTCCATGCTCTGAATCTTTAGCTTTCCCCCTCGCCTCCCTCAGTGAGCAGCACCGCAACGCTCTAGCTGGGGAACATCAAGCGGAGGAAAATTACTGTGAGCCAAAAAAAAATTACCCTTAAGAGGCTTAAAAGAAATCTCAGGGAATCAACTCAGATCTCCGTTAACAAATAATTAGCAAAATAAAGATAAAAATACTGAAGCATCTCAAGCTTTCCGCTACATTCCAAAGAGGCTTATTTTTCCCCCTCAGTTTTATTCTTGCTGCCTTCAAAACGCTCGCTAGCAACTTTGCAGAAGAAAAGGGGGAAAAAAACAGAGAGCTTTGGCCCAAAAAGTCTGCCTGTTGACTCCACGCACCCACCCCTGCACCAGGCAAGGCCCCCACCACAAAACCCCCCGTGAGATCTGCTCACGGGGCGAGCGCTCCTGGAACGAGCCCAGGAGTTTTTAAGTTGTATGACAGCATTAATAGAATTTATAAAACAGTTAAAAGAAATAAAACAAAAAAAAAAAGAATCAGATTGTTTTTCCTTCATGAAAAATAACACACTTAATGCTTTTCATCTGGCACATAAAATTTACAATACCTCCAGGAACATTTTCTTTGCTTAAATCAACCCTATTGGAACTTTTTGAGCCTTTAAGCATCTTACAGCCCCAGCTTTTTACAGGGGTTGGGGGTTTTTTTTGGGGAGGAGAGGGGAGTGGTTGTTGTTTTCACCCATCGTCATAAACTTTTCTTAACCAGAAACACTGAACAATAAAATGCATTCCCATGTCAAACGACTTTAACTACTGCTTTTAAAATAATAATAAAATAAATAAAAAAAAAGAAGGGGAGTGCTGCAGAACGGGCTTCAAACCCAAGGCGCACGGCAACTATCTCAATGCAATTAATACCAAGCAATCGTCTGTAGGGCCAAACTCCAGCGCTCTGCCCCAAATTGTTTCCATGCCGCTTGCAACAGGCAGCCGCAGCAGCTGTTGGCTGTTAAAGGGCGCAGACGACACAGTTCATGACTTCTCGGAGGCGGCTGCGCGCCACATCTGCAGTCAATGAAGGCGAGCGCACAAGTGTGGCAGACAGACACACACAGACAGACAGACAAACGGCAGCCGGGCCAAGCCAACTCTCTTCCACGTCGTAGTTAAAAATAGAGGGGGGCCGTTCTCCCCGCCGGCCTCGCCAGCCCCCGGTGCCGCGGGAGAGCATCCGGGATGCGGCGAGTTCACGGCGAGGAAGCGAACGGCGGCGGCTGCCTGCGCCTGCCGCTCCGCACTCGGCTCCTCATTAACTGGGCGGCGATCCAAGTTCATCTGGGCCCCAGAGAAAGGCAATGCTTGTGTTTAGACCGCACAATACTGACATAACATTAACAGATTTACATATGCAAAACTGTGAAGCAACAGGCATTCCCCCTCAATTGACCCACAGCTTGTAGTGGCTGCCGAGTTATTCCCTGCTTAGGCTCTGTAACCAAGTGGGCGTCATGCGACTACCATCTGGGTACCACTTATTTAAAGCTGGCAGTCTCTCTGTAATAGGCAAGCTGGCAATAAGCAGGAAGGGAATAAATTGCATCATTTAGTTAACATCCACTTGCTTTGCGGCTGTTAAAAACCCATGACTGAATAATAATTTGGTTATTTCTTTTGCCAGACAATGCTGTCAGCCAAATCGGACTACGCATGCTGCAAAACGTCAGCTTGCAAAATTTCCACTTTTAAAAATAAAAGAAATTCGCAGTATAACGCGAGCGAAGACTTTCTTTTCTAATGCTGGCGACTCAGATGCGATCGAGTTCTAAAAATAAAACTTGCACGACTGTAGTCGCCAGATCCTGCTTCCCCCCACCCCCCTACATTCTTTATTCTTTGTTTTTATCGACCAACCTGTTAAATTTGCCAAACACCACTGACCTGGCCTCTAAGGAACCGGGTTCCACTTGTAGAATCACTCATTAGATCCAAACACATCTCCACTTCACGCTCCGCGCTGCCCTTCTCTTCCTTTACCTTAATTTGTAGGTTTTATCATTTCCTTCTGACACAACCGCTTGCACACAAATCGGTACCCAAGAAAGCGGCTGAAACTCCACACTGCTGAAATAACAGCGGAACTCATCCTTTGTCAGAGAAAGAAAACACGTTAGAAGATAAGAAGGAGGGAGTTTCTCTTTGGGGCTCTTTAGTTTGCAGAAAAATTTAGTTATCAATACTCATCAATTTATTTTTTAGTCCACATTAGCTGGAGTCCAGGGCACAAGTATCTCAGCATCCATCACTCTTCAGGACTAAAGGAAAAGCTCATGCTGAGTAGCTTTTATACTGGAGAGTTAACAAGGGTTTGCATTATACAGTGGGAAAAGTCAAGAGTGATGTTTAACAGTGAGGAAGAGCCAAAAGCACAGTCCATGGGTAGGAGTTTTCTCCACACAGGCTGTAGCGTCTCTGTCTTTCACAGACCCAGGCTCGCTCCTCCCTCATTACGTTCTGAAGGGACGTCAGGGACTCTGAAGTGCAGAAACAATTTGAGAGAACCGATAGCAAGTGGAAACTCGAGTTCATTAGTAACTTGCTTCCAGCACTGGCAATGCACACAGCCTCGGGGAGAGGATGCCAGAGCAGAGCCAGGCTGCCGTATGCCTCACACACGTCCCTGCAGTGATGCCTCCAGCACCCACACTGGGTACCGTGCCCAAAGGCCACGCAGCTGGGCATGGAGATGGCAAAGGAAAATGGGAAACAATCACTTCCCCTCCACTATTTTGTCACCAGTGCAGGTGTAGGGCACCAGGGCAGAGTCCAAGAGGTACCAACGTCCACACCATGCAGCATCTTGGGCAGGTATGCTGAAGAGCAGGTATGGTTTCAATACCTTCCTGGTATTCAACCCTTCAGTGACAGAAGACAGACCAGGTGAAATGGGGCCTGCAGCACTCAAAATACTTCCTGCGCCAATGCACATGATGATTGTTCACTTAAAAACTAATAACTTGAAAAAGGACCCTTTTTACAGGTTTTACAGCTCTGCTGCACAATTTGGGATGCTCAGTCAGCTCAAGGCGGGCAGGGGAATACAGGATGCACGGCCATCCACAGCCCACCCCAATACAGGACAGACACCCTGGAACACAACAGGGTGGTGCACAACTTGGAGGTTTTCCTAACAAAAATAAGGATGAAGAAGCAAAGGGCTTTATAGAGCCTGATCCTGCACCAACCCATCAAGACAGCGGTCAGATGGAGGAGGAGAAAGAAAAGGGAACAGAAACAGAGGGCAGAGCAAACAATCTGTCAGAGGAAATGCAATGCCAGAAACTGTTCCAGGACCCTGTGGCTGGAGGCCAAATCAAAAACCCTCCAAAACTAAAAAAAATATGTAAGGGCAACAGAGCCCCAAAAACCTTCCTGATCAAAAAAATCCCCCCAACTGTACAAGCTGAGGCTGGCCAGGTCATACTGGTGCTTGCTGTGCCTGCTCCACCACCCTCACCCTGAAATACTCCTGTGGGGAGGAGACCCAAGGCATCCAGGAACTTCAAGTTATCCTTTGGGAAACACGCATCCCCTAAAGCATCTGTTTATCTCAGAGAGCGTCTGAAAGGCTTCCCAGCACCAAGCCTCAGCACTTTTAATTGCACATACACCCCCAAGATCATCAACGCAGCAACGCCGTCACGCGAGCGGTCCGCTATTGTACGGCCAATCTCCCTAATTAGCCTTGAGGGTTTTTTTTTCCAGTAGATCTAGGAAATGATCAGCATAAATCTCAAAAAAACCATTTAGCAGTCAACAAACTCAGCACAACAGGCCCCGACAAATAAAAAGACCAAGGAAAATGTATTTGTTTGTCACAAATGTCCTTTCCTATAACCATCAAACAGATTACAACTGCATTTCCTTCCTTGCATTGCACCCTGGGATCCAGACGTTTAACTAGCACACGCTACAGCCCCGGATTAATCATACATAGAATATATTTTTAAGTGCATTAATTATGTAACAGATGCTTCCAGGATTCCAACGGAGGTGATTTTTTTTAAATCCCACTCTACAGTTTTATGAATCTGGGCAGTTTCAAGGTTGTTTTTAATTTGTGCTCAATCCTGCATTTATTTAAAACCAAGAGGTAATAAAAAAACACCCTTATAATGATGCAGAGCTTTAAGTGTTGACTGGATGATGTACCCCATGCTATTGGTATCGGACATCCCAGCTGCTGCTGAAGGTGCCTCCCGTTTCTTTGACATGATGGTGGGTTTGGATTACGAGCCGTACAAATGCACAATCCCAACATCTGTCTTCTCCTTGTTCACTTCTCTTCCACAAACTAATCTCTGCCATTCAGAAATCTCACTCTCCTCATGCACTGCCCCACTCACCTAAGGCCTATCCACAAGGACAGCAGGGTGTGTATCCATGGGGTACTATGAAGCAACTCCAACCCCTCTAACCCCCAGGCCCTGTGGTGACTAACAAAGCTACACCTGTGGACATCCTGCTGCTGGCTTCCTTGGAAAATGGAGGAAACCTGAGTTTGCTCACTGTGCTGCTATTACTAGGGAAAAACCGGGTTTACCTCACTCTTACCTTGATGGGGACAAGGATGCCGTTCTTAGGTATGGGGATCACACGCAGCTCCACCTTGCTTTCTTGCTAGCTAGTTACTGCTGGCACTGCTAACAACCACAGGTGACCTCAAAACCAGCTAGGGCTTGCACGGGGGTCTCCTGGCTGTGGCCAGGTACTGCCTGGAGCATGGGTAGGGTAGTGAAGACCTCAGCAGCATTCACATGGCCATACTGGAACACCCCCAGGGCAGAAGCACCACAGCCTCGGTGCTCTGGATGAGCAGTCTGCTTTTTTCTCCATCTTCACCCATCGCACAATTCTTGGCTCAAGATCTCCTCACAGAGCTTCACCTCTGCCTCTGTCTGTGATGCTTAACTCATCACTCGGAGAAGCGTTTTTCCAGTCTGTGTGTGCAGCTGGGGAAGTGGGAGAGCTCGCACCCTAGAAAGGCCATACTGGCTTGGGCTCTCCCTTCCACAAACTCCCCAGCTGGTCGAGGAGGAGAGGAGGAAAAAAATTAAGTCCCCAGAGAGCAATTAAGGCTCCAATCCGATGTGGTGTTGACACATCAGAACAAACAGTGAAGAACTCTAACATGAGGTGAGCAGCTTTTTAGGAGTATGGGTAATTCTGCACGTGCAGAACCCAAACTCTCGCACTCAGGGAAGAGACGAGGTGAGGACAGGAGTGATTCAGGACCATGGCTCTGCTCATCCAAACATCAACCACCCCAGGGGAGGGAGACCTGGCAACTCAAGTCAGGCACAAACCAAGGAGGCAGAAAAGGTGAATAATAAGTATTTCAACCCTACTAAGTATTTTATTCTGACTGCTATTCATTCCAAAAATACAAAGTACTAATTAAAAGTGAGGGTTAACGCTTTGATGCCTTCTCTTTGCAGGCTGCACATTCAAATTCCTCAACAAGACAATGCAGAAACGGGTAGTTAACGGGGCCAAGGCAGACGACTTTGTGCAACACCAGGGAGGCCCCAGGGCGGGCAGCTGGGTGCTGGTCTGGGTCTCGCTTCCCCAGGCATGCTGCAGACAGCCTTCTCCTCCTCCTCCTCCTCCCTATGGGCTGGGGAAGCAGTGCAGGTGTAACCCAACCAGCCGGCACCTGGCCTCTCCTCACACTGCTGACAATCCTGCTGGTTCCACATCTTCCCCACAACTATCCACTGGCTTTGAAGGAAGACACATTTAGCCTGGGGGAGAGAAGGCTCCAGAGATACTTAGTGCAGACTTGCAGTACTGCTGCTGTGACAGGACAAGGGGCGATGGTTTTGAACTAGAGGGAGATTCAGATGGGTCAGAAGAATTAAGTATGTTACACTGAGAATGGTGAGATCCTGGCCCCCGATGCCCAGAGCAGTGGTCAATGCCTCAGTCTTGGAAACAGCCCAGGTCAGACTAGAATTTGGGGCTCTGAGCAACCTGCTCTTGTTGCAGGACTAGATGAGCTCTGAAGACCCCTTCCAACCCAAACTAGTCTGTGACTCTATGATTTGGGGATCAGACAGCTTCATCTGACCTATCAACAGAAACTCGCTCTGCATCAAAGCTTTGAGAAGGATGGCAATGCCCTGCTAGGCTGCTGTCACAGGTAAGATGATGTCCCCACCCAGGGAAGGAAACAAGCCCTGAGCACACAGCCTGTCCATACAGCCTGGAGGAGGGATTAGCTCCCTGCCAGACCATGGCATGACTTCACCTCTATAACTCCCACGACACGTGTGAAAGCTGATACCATGCCAGACTATCAGTGAAGTGATAACACTTGCAGGCTGTACCTGCTTGGCATGGCTCAAGGGAGGCTCTCTCAGGGTTCCTCCAGTTTCGTTTCCTGCTAACATGCACCTGCACCCATTGCAGAAGCAGTAAAGGCATAAATTGCACATAAAGTCGAACTCAAAGCCCCAGTACAAGCCTGAGTGAGCCCCACACTGAGCTAACCACCATCTAGGGCAGCACCTGGGCTTGCAGGCAGCCAGACACAACCAGAGCTGCTCTCCTGTTCACCTTCAAACCACATCTCCTCCAGCATGGACATCTTGCATGAACGGAGTGAAGAGAAGCTACAGGTCAGATGTAAATCCTGCTCTTTCTGGTGTAAATCCATGGGAGATGACTGAGCTCTGTCCCTCAGTTTCCTCATCAGCTCCTGTTCTGTAACTCCAAAGTCAGTGAGCTGGCTGAACACAGCTATATCCAAGTTTCATGTGCAACTGTATTTGCTCATCACACAGGTAAGTTACTGTAAAGTCAACAAGAAACAACAGCGGCCGGTAACCTAGAAATCTCTCCATGCCCTTATCAAAAATATCAAGTCTCTGGGCCAGCTCATCATCTACTGCTCAGAGAGAAGAAGAAAACCCAAAGAGAACACGACACAGCATTGTTCAGTACTTGCATGCTAAAAGCTCTAGGACCTGGCACAGTTAAATTAACAATCACAGGAAAACCCACACTTGCTTTAGCTCAGGTGGGGGAGTCCCCATCAGCAGGCACCACTAGGAGCACAAACCTGGGCACTGGGCAAGGAGAAGTCCTCTGCTCAGAACAGATCCACACACAGCACCTTCAGGTTCCATGCTGTAGTAAAGTATACTAAGAGGTTTAACAAGGACGTGGCCCTGACTCCCTCAGACCCTCTACTGACCTCCAAAGCCTCCAGTGAGGATGCTCAGCTGGCAGAAAACACTTCTTCCTGCTGGTCTGGCTTCTACGTGACCTCACCCCTTGGTCAGGAGGAGTCAGGTGAAGCACAGGTAACGTGATAGTAAGCACCCAGAGACACAAAGCCAGATCTAAGTCTGCTTAGCTGCAACGTGAACCAAACTCTCATTCTGTAGAGCTCTGAGCACACTGACAACCAGTCTGCGAAAGCAGTGTCAGCCTTCACCTGGGGAAAAAAAGCCAAAGGCTTTCCAAGGAAGCAATTCTCATTTGATACGTGTCATGAAGTTGTGAGCACGCTTGAGTCACGGCACACGTGTGGACCATTGTAATGCACTTGCAGAGCAATGTGTCCTCCTCCTCAATCTGCTGCGAGCAGCCACCAGGCAGAGGTTGACATGCGGAGGTGATTCAACGCCGTGAACAGAAACATGAAGACGTGCTCTACTGAAAACGGGGGCTGTACCTGACACTACTTGTATTTACCCAGAAAAGTTTTCTGCCCTGTATCACCTTTCCCCTTCCAACATACCCACAGCGTTAAGCCTAATCCCCATCCTACCCTGGAGGACTCACTGCAATCAGGCAGCGCTTCCAATACAGGCAGACGGTTGGTTTTTTATGGAGCTAAGAGCAATAGCAGCTGAAAACCTGAATACGAGTTTTTTACCTGGCAAGGCATCACGCACAACATCTTCCACCCCCTCCTTGTGCTTATGGCATACAGGCAAGGAAAACAAACAAACAACCCACAAAGAAAAGGGGGGGGGGAACCTTCCCACCAGAATGTAAATATTTGTGCATAGTAAGAACAAAGTATTCCCATAAAGCTTTCAGTAAAGGAGGACAGCTGGATAAATTTTACCCTAGATACAGGCACATAACTCCAGCTAAAGTTACTCAGAGCTGCCCGAGTTTCTGCAGAGGCCGACTCGAGCATCCTGTGTTCATGTTCAGAAGGGCTGCAGGCTTCAGGAGCTGCGGCCAGACTTCCAGTTCTGAAGAGATCTGCTTGAAATCAGCGAAGGACTTCAGAGATGAGTCAAGCCTGCAGGATTTGCTGCAATAGTCGCTGCAAAAGAGGATGTGAGAACTGGCAAGTACGCTGTGTTTACTCACTGTGCCATCTAATTCTGGAAACCCGAGCTGCGATTCCGTTTGAGCACGACTCCGAGGGGCGGTGGGAAGATGCTGGCCACATTACAAAGTCACTCGGTGGGCTAAACATGTGCTATCTGCTTAAAGGGGTCACGGGCTGACACTGGATGAGGGTCCTGCAGCTGCCACCCCAAGTCTCCCCAAGGCAGACCCCATACACCACCTGCCTCTAGCCCAGGGGATGAGCTTGCAGAGGCAAAGCCTAGCAGGAGGAAGAAGCGATGCTCTAAGAATCACGCACTGCTTCGGTTAATGACACAGATTCACACTGGGTGTTAGCCTGCTTCGCTAAAAAAAGCCAGATTTATTTATTTATTTAATATTTTCCTGGTGCAAACTGTCCTTTATAGAGACTATTAATATCCTTCCTTACTTCAGTTTAAGATATACTTCTCTTCCTTGTTCTCCCACTGATTTAAAAGATAACTTGCAAAATGAGACCTGATTTATCTCTGTCTATTATCCCTGACCCTTCCCTCCTGTTACTGCCTGGCCAGGTGGACTGTTTTGTAGTGGAACCCCTGCACAGAGCACACACTTTAGATTTTCTGCAAGAGGCACACTGTAAAGCAGAAAGTGAAAGATGATGTCTGTTTTATACCAAACAGGTACCCTTTGATTCTGGTCTCATATCATTAGGTCCATGTAGCACAAACGAAGAACTTAGATAAAACACTCTGCTGTAAACAGCCACCTCAAAGAGCTGCAAAGATATTCCCCGCTATCAGACACCAGCGAAGACAAACAGCAGCGGACGACGGCTGCCAGGAGATTATGCTGAAACAAATGCATTTTTATTTTTCTCTTTAAATTACAAAAGATTATCATTTCACTCAGCAATGCCCCTTATTAAATTGAAACTCTTCCCCATCAGAATTAAATACATCCTATCTACTCAAAATGAAGTGTATTATTTATCACTAATATTTAATGACAAAAACCTGATAACTTTCCCCGATTATACCACTGATTTCCTCCAGTCATGCATCATTGGCTCTGCTGGTCATTAGCATTATCACAGTGCATAAACTCTGCCTTATGCAGCAAGTTTGATAACAGAGCCAGGCGCCTATAGCTCCTACTTTTCAGTTTGTTCAGATTTACTAGTTTACCTCTCTACGAGAGTGTCTCTATCTAATGGCATCTATTATAATCCCTAGAAACCCTTTAGTTAATACATTTTAACTTCCATCCAACACGCTTCAGCGCGATCAGAACTCCTCAGCAAACACAAAGCACCCGCTGAAAAAACCACATTTCCACTGCAACCATCCAAGGACCCTTTTCTGGGAAGGCCAACATTCCAGGCCATGTGAAAAATAAATAGGAAAGAGCTAGTCTTCTCTGGACTCTTTAACGCTAGGACTATGCTGGATAGACTGAAGAGACTTTAATTCACAGGTGATGTTCCAACTCAGCTTCTATGAAACAGAGTTTTCCGAGTGCTGCTTTTTCAGCAGTGAATCAGAAGAAATTCAGTACAACATCAGCTGAAACACACCAAGATGAGCTTCTGCCAATCTCAGTTAGATCCAGTAAGTGAAATGATAGATTACAAAGGTTTCCTGAATAAGGCCACCTTCCCTTTAGAAAAGCCAGACTTAGCCAGAGAATAACTCCCGAATACTTGCGCAGACTGCACACTTTGGACAAGCCTCTCTCAGAGCCCAAATTTTACCTCCCAGGTTGTTTATCGCTGAAAAATCCATTTTCACTTCTCCAAACGTACAACCGTAGAGCTTTATGAACCTGATACAGAAATTATCTCAACGTAGTTTAGAGCTAACGACTTCCTACAAGCTATTCGAGAGCCTCCTTCTCCCATTTAATTCAATGAGAACAGGATGAGGCCCCTGACTCAACTCTGATTAAAATTAATTACCGAAGTTGCTAACGTCTTATTATTGCAAAACTTACTGAGAAAAAGCTCTCCTTTAAACCTGCTCAGGCAAGACAGCGACTATGATGCTCTGTGCAGACATCCAGATAGGTTCTTATTATACGTTACACCCATGAATATTCAGAGAGTTTATTCTGAGTACGTAACTTACTTCTTTCTTTTCTCATTTTCTTTTTCAATCAGTCCACCCTCTTTAGGTGATTTTTTTTCCTAAGCTCTCTTCAATTTCAGAGGTACTTGGGGCTTAGGCCACAGAGCCAAAGCAAAATCAGGCTCTTTTATATACTATTCACCTATTTCTGAAATTCACCTGAGGAGGGAGGAATAATTTACAGTTTACTGATCACGGGGGTTTGCATGATAGCACCTGCAGGAGCCCTGTTTGAGCAGCAGAGCAGTTATGAAAGCAGAAGGTATCAATACTAACGCAATCGGTGTCGCTCTATTATGCGATTTGTCAGGCAGAATTCATCTCACTCGTTGAAAACTTCAGTTTGGGTTACAGTTTCAGTATCACTAACTCTGATATCAGGAGCTGGGGCCAAGATATGAGAAATGGCAGCAATTTGATGAGGTTGATGCCAAATTCTGTGATCTCTATTGAGTCAAAAAAAGGATCAAGCCCTGGCAGACAGCAAGCTGGGGAGCACAGGATGCAGAAGCGCTAACACAGATGCTTTCCCAGACCCTGCACCTCTCGCTGTTCGGGGGCTTCGATCTGATCCTTCGCAAATGAAACGGCGAAAAATTATTGTCATTGTTCTCCTCTGCCCACCTGCTCCTCCATCTGCATGTGCACCCTCTACAAAATGCACTTTTGACCTTCCAGAGCATCAGCCAACATCAAAGCCTCGTCGGCCACATCCTCCCTCCGACTTGGCCCTTCCCAGCTGAATCCGGCTTCAGCATCCTCCAAACAGCCCAACACCAGGAGCTACCCTGTGATACCCCGCAGCCCCCTGATTTTAGAGGAATTTGTGCCACAAGAGGGAAGGAGAATTCATACCACCAGTTGTAGTGGAATTCATCTTCCCAGCACAAGTAGGAAACTCGGGAACTGGGCTGTGTGAGCTGAGGGAGCTGCCCGACGAGCTCACAACGATTTGTCATGAGGATCACGGAAGATAGAGGTCATGACTCACTGTCAGCAAGCTTCCCATTACAACATGTACGCTATTATTAAACAAAATAATAATAAAAATGCAAGCAGCGAGACAAACACTTTGGAAAGGTTTTAACTTCTTAATCCCAAACAGCCTACTCAACCCGCAGAATGGAAACGGGGCTTGAAGCAGGCCTGGCTGACACAAAAGACAACCCCACAACCCAAAGACTATTAGTACAGCTCGTTTTAGTTGAAATTCCCCCCACCCACCCCCCATATTTCTGCTCCCTGGGCACTGCCAGAAGTTTTTGGGTTCACACTCACTTCCCAAGTCTCCAGCAGCAGAAAGAGAAACCTGAACGCTGCCTTTGCTGTGTGACACTGGGAAGATGCTCTTTAAAAAGCTGACATCGGTTCCTAAAGAAATACCAGTTAATTGCTTAATCCTTCTTAATGGAATGATTAACATCCTTTCAGCAAACAAGGCCGTGATGATTTAACGTTTTACTGCCACGTTTCATTACGGAACGGGTAAAATTAATACCACTCCCCTCTCATCTGCTGCGACCACTCATTTCTTTATCGCCAGTTACATTTTTCACTTCCATAGAGCAGCTTCTACACCCGGCCGAGAAAAAGACTCTGACGGACAAAAGCCCAGCATCATCGTTACTTTGCCATGAAGCCAAGGGCCGATCTCTGGATGGGGACAGACTCAAATTCAAGTGGCCACAGCACCACGGAAATTGAGGTTCGAGGCAGCAGGAAGCAATGAGCCCCAGCACAAGCCCGGAACAACTTCATCAGCATCCCAGGAACAGCACGGCACTGTGGCAGAGGAGTAGCTGCTTCAAAAGCAACCAGGGAGGGATGTTTGAATCCCGGCTCAGACAGTCCCTGAAGCCCCAAGAAGCCCCGGCTGCCTTTTTTGACAGGAACAAAAGTCCTTTCAGGGCTGCCCCGCTCGCTGCAGCCGAAGCCAGGCTCAGGCATTCATTCTACAGGCAAGTGTTTTGCAGGAAGGGGAATTCAGCATCGATTTTTGTGATCAGATGTTCAGCGGCTGCTCTGAACACACCGGCAATCCCCCCCTCACCATTTTATCTTCCTTTATCACAAGCTTTTTAATAGAGACATGACATTGTGCTTACTGCTGGGCTCTCTCTATTTATCTCTCTCTTAACAACACTTCGGCATCATGGGCTCTGCTATCTAAATCAGCAATAGTGCATGTCCGGTCACATAAAACCAGAGAGGGTTTCCCGAGATGCCTCGGGAAGTCTGACTACTCCGCTTTACTGATGTGTTAATATGCCCAATCTACTAATTAATGAACAAACAGCTTAGGCAAGAAGATGGGGGAGGGACACTACCACGAAGACTGCAGAGAGCCCAAGGAAAGACACTTGACCCTAATTGTTAGCAACAAGATGACAAGACTGATCGGGAATTACAGCTAAAACTCGGATCCAACATGAAAGGAAATGTCTGGCGAAGAAGGGAAAACTAACGATGCCGTTAGAGGCTCCAGCCAACCTGCCGAACTGTGCCACCTTCTGTCGGGCTGGCAGTGCTCAGCACCCAAGTGCCCAGCCAGAGGTCCCCAGCACCACGCTCCCACCCTTTCCTCCCCACTGTGCCCAAATGCACAACCTTCTGTGATCCTGCTAGATGTACAAGGATGCACAAGGAGGTGCAGCCAAGGAGAGCTACGTGTTTGTCCCAACCCGTGATGCGTCACGACTCATCCTGCACCTTCCCAGCCGCCTTTGGCCACACGCAGAATCCCACGGGATGTGTTTTAAGAAGGACCAGAGTTTGGCCGAAGTTTCAGCAAGGCCCGCTTTAATCTGAGGCAAAAAGCATCCTGAACCACGTACCACAAAGATGCATTGTGGCCGCACCAGCGAGAAGGGTCCTGTGTAGCCAGAGCTCCTACTGGTGCTCCGCAACACACATTTATATGTATTTCAAAAATTGAGGGGAAAAAGAAAGGTCACAAGCACTTCCTACCTGAAAATCCAATGAAATCAGCCAACACAACAGCGCAAGAGACCCAGCAGCACCATACTCTGGGCCTGACATCCAGAAGACAGTTGACTCCCCCAAAGTGCAAACACCATGGACCATCACCCCTCTGCACCAAGAGCCCGAGCGCTCAGCGCATCCCCAAATTAACAGCAGCGCTAAAGCAACTTGGGGAGTAAACAGACACTTCTCATAAAAACACAACAGTGACAAGTACAGCATGGAGAGAGACGATTAGCAGTAAACAACACACCGGAGATTCATCCCAACGCAACACGCAGGTATTTATTCGTGTTGCTTCCCGAGACCACTGCAACCAAATGGGAAAACTGGGAGGAAAAAAGCCCTACCGTTCATTTCAGAATCCCACTCCTGGAAAACCACTGCAGCCTATCAGATCTGTGTAAATATTTTACGATATGAGTTCCATTCCAGTAGATCTGTCAAGATATTTACAGGGCTTGACAGTATTTCTGTCTTTAATTAAATTTTCACACACATACTTTAATGTAATTTAAATAGATGATTAGTTGTCAGAATATAGTATAAATTTTGTTTACGATTTAGTTACTTTAAGTACTCACATCGAGGAAACTCATTTAACCCCCTGACTGAGTAGCATTAAGTGTTGAGATGAGACTTCTAAAGAGCTTCTGCTGCCCTTTGCACTCCAGCAATAATCTTAAATTACTACAACTTAATTGCAATTTCAAGGCACTAAAATGGAGATGCTTCAAAAAAAACCCCCAGCCCTGGGAGGGTCAACGAGAGGAGAAAATTATTTAGTTCTCCTCAGGTAGCAGATGTTTCTTGGAGTGCAAGTGATTCTGCCCAGGCTCCTCTCTTTGCCCATTTTCCATGCAATAAGAGCTCTGTTTTCAGGACCGTGCTGAACTAAAATAAAAGTTATCAGGATTATTCTGGATACCCGCCACATCCCAACAGCCATTAGACAGGAGCCTGTTCACTTGCACGCACGGAAGACATCGGTGCCAGGAGAAGAGAAAGACAAAACCCTAGAGCATATTTGCAAAGACGACTGCACGCGAACAGAGCCAGCAGCTCCTTTCACTTGGTAGCTCCAACGCTCCAGCAAGAAAAAAAGAGCACATGTTAAAACGCTCCAGACATCCCAACCAACAAATATCCCATCTCCTAAAAATAGAACCGCTGATACCCTCTCTGCAGCCTGAAATATAATATTTCTTTTTAAAATTAAAAGGCTACGGTTTCCACAATGAAGTTTTTCCTCTAATGGCTGCGTGATTTATTCCATCCTAGTTCCCCCCTCACCCCCCCCTCTATACACTGGCATCACCCTGCTACCTACAGAGGCTGCAATTCCCAAGGCTCGGAGAGCTGCAGGAATCAAACGGTCCTTGGTGAGAGCAGCAGGCTGCTAGCAGCGTTTTTGCCGGTGCAAAAGCCAGCAGCTCTAGCAAAGCGCAAGATCTTCCTCATTTCTTACTGCAACGAGACATCTTACAAGGATTTGGCCAACAGAAACGCACTCACACTTAAACACTGCCGGGCTCTACCCTGGCCGAGCACTTACGTGTGTGTCCTCAACGGCGTGAAGTCAAGGGCTCTGAGCCCAGCCGAACCTGTCTAAGCATTTCAGCAAAAAGTTTGGTTGCCAGGACCTCTAAGAACAGTCGCAAAGACGCTGCTGATCTCTAGCGCACGACGTTCCGAAATTCCACTGAGCAAATGCTTTCTGGCTCCCAGCGCACATCGTATCTGCTGAACCACTCACCAGGTGTGAAAACATGCTACTACGAGGGGGAAGAGGGGGGGTGCAAGGAAGAAGTTTCAGTGATAGGAGACAGGGATGCAGACCAAGAGCCAACGCCAAAGGCAGTGACACCAGCAGAAGCTCGGGTCGATGCTGGCGTGCTCTGGATCAGGCTCCCTGAACCTGCCCCAGGGGACATGGGGACCCTCTCATTCCCACAAGCTGGTGATGTGTATTTTCACAGCAAAGCACCACCCGCATCCCCGACCACCCCCTAGTCTTTGCCTCCAGCTGCCAGCCCCTTCCCACCCTGCCAACCCAGCTGAGACTCGCAGGGAAAAGCTCCAGGAAGCAACTTGATAGCAAGGCTCATGTGAGGAATAATCACAACGCACCGTTTAATTCCAGCCTAAGCTTAAACACCAACAGCAAACCAACCCCTGGTGCTCCTGAGCTGCCTGACTCTGACTCCTGCAGGGCCTGATCCTGCTCCCATCAAGGTGGGGACCCCCCAGAAAAGCTCCCTGTCAGGGAGCTGCATTCATGCACACAGTGCTGTGCCAGAGGCACTGGGAGAAGCAGGGAAGGCCTGAGGAAACGCTGTCCCTCCAAGAGAAACCCAGCTACCTGCTCGAGTCTCACCACACATCTCCCCCAGCCCTGTCTCAGCTGCATAAAAATATCTCAGCTCGGTGCCTTGAAGTTGCAATTAAATTGTAGTAATTTAAGATTATCAGGAGAGCAAAGGGCAGCAGCAGCTCTTCAGCAGACTCCTCTCACCACTTAATGCTACTCAGTCTTGGGGTTAAATGAGCTTCTTTACTCTAAGTACCTTAAAGCAAGTGAATCGTAAACAAAATTTATACTATTTTCTGACAGCATATAATCTATTTAAATTTATTAAAGCTTCTCGGAGAAAATTTAAGATGACAGAAGTATCATTATGCCCTATAAATAACCGGACAGCCTCACAGAAATAACTGTACTTCGCATGCATATCCCACATACGTGTGTGCACGCCTTATCTCATTTGATACACAAATAAATGCTTGCAGATATTTCACTCGGGGAATTACATTATCCCACTCCATCTCTCAACGCAAATGACCACGAGCGGTGTGAACACGGAACGCTGAGCTGCACCCCGTAAACTTGCCTTTTTACTATCAGCCTTTTGCCTAATTTTTACTGGGATAATTCTGGAGCTACAGATGCTTCCCCTCTATCACACCGAGGAGGGTAACACGTATTCTAGCTCTTAAAAAAAAAAGGGTGACCCACACCAAGAGAAAAGCATGTCACAGCGTATGTCTGTGCAGTAATACCCTATACAAAACCCTCTGCTCAACTTTCCTTCTCTTTCTCTGACCAGTATAAATTTAAGATTGCTAGCAGAAAATGTTTACGATGTTCAAAACCATTACACATTACCCCAAGTGGTTTACTAGCATCCACGTGCGTGTTTGACACACACACACTTTTTATTGTCTAATTCAAGTCAATACCATAAAAACCTGTAAGAAGTTACGCAGGATGGTTATGGGACCATACCTTACAGAAAGCACAGAGTACTTATTGTATGATCTGCACTGCTAACCCGAGAAATAGTCAGGCAAAAGGGTCTGGATTTCTGAATTCTTTGGTAGTTGTGCACTTGGTCTGCTTCCTCGTTAACAGAATTAGGGTCTAGAACAGCCTTTTCCTCAGATTAACTGATACTGGGGTCTGGAACAGTCTTTTCCTCAGACTAACAGATACTGGGGTCTGGAACAGCCTTTTCCTCAGATTTTGACTTTTTTTCTGTAGGCATTTCCATTGTTTTGGAATCCTCTAAAGAAATGGAGGGGGCATACTGGAGGAGTTTACAAGGAAGCGTTTGATTACAAACATGAAAGTGTCAAGCAACAAAAACAACTGGTAAAGTCTGGAAAAGAGTGAAATCCTCGGCGTTTACTGAGGTAAAAGTATCTGCTGATACCCTTGGCTACCATTTCCCCTATAAGAACTAGCCAGTCTCCTGAGCACAGCCGTGAAGACAATCTACACATCACTCTGCAAAAATCCTGCTGTATCAAAAGCGAGGTGCCACCCTGACTGGTTGTAGTATGTTTGTAGAAAAGAGACTGCAAGCTTTCCAAACTGTAGGGACTCAGCAACACTTACTCACAACCAAACTCCTCTACTCCACGTCAGAAAATATAAGAGTATAAAAATCCATGTTTCCTTACAATTCAGAGATCCAAAGTAGAACTTTGAGGGGTTTCAACCCTGCGCTGCTGAAACGCCGCCTTCTTCTCGGCAGGGTAAATAAAACCAAACTCTAAAGTCTCCCTGAAAGCACACACACACACAGAAAAAAAAAAACCCAAACCCCTAATGCACAAACCAACCCAAAAACAGCCCGTGCACAAAGGAAAAAGAAGAAAACCCCCCCAACCTAACTTTGCAATCAACATCGCAAGCAAAGAGAAAGCCTTGCTTGAAACAGCACTTATTTTTCTCCAAGTTATCCTTTGGTTTCACAACAAAGATCAGCATTTGTAATGGTCCATTTCTGCATAAGTGAACATATAGCCTTGCTGCCTGATCGAATAGTCCAGAGCTTTCAGTGAGGCAGCTCCTGACAACAGCCCAGCAGCAGCTTTGTTTGATCTCTCCTGCCTTCCTTAATCTGGGTTGTCAAGGTTCACTTGTTGGAGGCTGTTTACTTTACTTTTTCCAGAAGAAAAAAAAAAAGAAAAGAAGTGATTTTTCTTTTTTTTCCCCCCCCTGTCTCTCATACAATGACTAATCCAAAGACTAAGGGGGAAGAATGCTGCCAATGCAAGATGTTAAAGCTACAATACCTTTTTGCAATGAGATTTTAGCCGACACCTTTTGAATGGTAACTAGTGAAGAGCTTCCTCCCCCAGTGCCCTGGGTCCATTCAATCTGCTTGGGGAGACAGTTTAAATCAAACGTCCGGGGGAAAAGATGCAGAGCTGGGAAACTGCAACCAAAAGCTCTTCATTTCCCCCTTTCCCCCGCCCCAAAATCCAGTTGCAAAGATGCACGGTACCTCCTTGCCTACACTCGCTGTTGGAAGAACTTCAATTATTGCAGGCTCTCTCAAACTTGCACAAAGTAGGAGCTCCCCAGCACCAGCAGAAACTCCACAAATAACCCCAAACCGAGCAAAACGCCGAAATATCAAAGCAAACCGTGGATTAACAGCCCGAGCAGCGAGTTTTCTTCGACGACGTTCTCGAAACTTTGTCTAATTAAAGCGGCTGTCATTAGCGACGGCAACATTTTGGGCGAAGCAGGTAAAAGCGCCAAGTTTAGAGGGGGAAAAAAAGAATATAAATATATACAGACACGGAAAGGCGATGGAGATTAGAGAAGGGGTTTAATACTGATAACCGTCCAGCAGGCTGGAAATCGGGAGGCGACGCTGCGCAGCCGACGGGCTGCGAGCGGCTCTCAGCCATTACTCACTCAAAGAACAGTTACTAAAAATGAAACCTTCAAACTTCTGAGCACACAAGTTGGGCTCCAGCTCCTCCAGCTCCTCAGAGGAGCAGCTCGGCGAGTGCTGCCGGTTACCTCGGGTAGGTACGGGAGTGCTGAGCGCTACTGCTAGACTTTTGGGGATAGGGTGGGGGGGGAAATCGAAGCGGGGGGG